>CM042223.1:22845997-23373497 GCA_023566465.1 Cottus gobio | reverse complement strand
TAAAAAAAAAAAAAAAAAAAAAAGCTTTTGGAAGCTGATTATTATTATTTCTTTGTCAGGATCCTTCTCAGAGCATTTGTTGTTGTAATACTCATGTCGGCCACAAGAGGCTGAAGTGCACCACCACCCCGTGGTCCAAATAGGACTGAAGCGTTCATGCTTTCATCCATGCGCTCTAAACCAGAGACTCTGAAAGGCCCTCTTTTGATTCTAAAAACATGCCAACAAACAGAACCACCTTCCCAAATAAATGAGAAAAAAAACACCACGGAACAAAAGAAAAAGGCTAAAAGACTCCCGGTACGCTTTGTTTATTTGAACTACTATGTTTTCTATTTATTTGATTGAATTGTGAGCACATTTAGATAAAATAAAAAAGGGTTAGAGTAATTTGAGGGTTTTCAAAATGTTATTAAATATTTAGCAGTACATCCAGCCCACTTGATTATTTAAATTTCTTTAAATGACTGTGATTGTTTTATATGAACGTATTGTAATTGGTGCTGATCTGGTAGCATATTGTGTCTGAACTAGTATGACAACAACAAACAAGAATCTTTATTCTCACTTCTGTAGTATCCAGATACATTTTCAACACCTAACTCTTTTTAATAATTTCTTTCCCCTCTGTGTCTGTCTGTCTGTCTGTCTGTCTGTCTGTCTGTCTGTCTGTCTGTCTGTCTGTCTGTCTGTCTGTCTGTCTGTCTGTCTGTCTGTCTGTCTGTCTGTCTGTCTGTCTGTCTGTCTGTCTGTCTGTCTGTCTGTCTGTCTGTCTGTCTGTCTGTCTGTCTGTCTGTCTGTCTGTCTGTCTGTGTGTGTGTGTGTGTCCAGGTTGTCAGCAACAGAGACACTCAGGAGACCTTGCTTTGTATGGCGTGTGTGTTTGAGGTGTCCAACAACGAGCACGGAGCTCAGCACCACATCTATCGCCTCGTCAAGGAATAACACACAGACACACACTTGTACACACACACACACACACACACACACACACACACACACACACACACACACACATACGGCCTTTTTGCTTGATGATTACTGGTGACATTGGAGGTAAAGATGTCCAAAAACTGAATACTACTTAAGTGTCTTTCAGCCAAACGGCTCCACTTGGTGAGGAAGAAAACATGGCTGCCTTTTCACCGCTGCTCACAAAACACCACAACAATATTTGGGTCTTTTTTTATTTATTATTTAACATAAAAATCTAAACCATAACGGCAATCTGAATAGCAGACGCTCATTAGCTGTAAAAAGCACAGTGAAACACACACAATCTACCCGGGTGTGTTTGGCCCCAAAACTCCTGCTGATTGGTTTGTTCCTCTTTCTCCCATTTAAGTTTTACTTTGCTGGACTGGAGATGGAAATGAAAGTGCTACTTCTGTCTGTGTGTTTGGGAACTAGAACGCAGGGACAAAACAACACCAACAGAGATCTTACAACAAAGGGGTGTGTGTGTTACCTCACCCCGAAGGTCAGGCCCTGTGTTCCATCATGAGCAGAGATGGAACCAACACCACTGCGTTATCACACCGTAGGAGCCGGAGTTCTGCACACAGACACTGCTAACTGTGAGCTGAATTCTTGCACAAATAAAATAAAAAAAGAGGTTTGCCCCCAAAGAAAATACATCATCTTTTTACCTTTTTGTATGTTTTCTTGAAAACAAAAACAAAAAAAGCAGGAGTGTCAAAACTTTGGGAAATTGTTTATTGATAAAGAACATACAGACTATATTTTAATTCCAGGAACACTATCTAAAAATTATGTTGATATGAAAGTATAAGTGAAATTGAACAATTCAGGTATCGTTTTGTGCAACTAATGATTCTTCATCAAGATTGAATAATTAAATAAACCAATAGGTGTGTTGAAGCTATAATCCTTAAGGTTGCAGCCCGGCGGTTTGATCCCTGGGCCTGGTTGCTTTCTGTCATGATAATACTTTAAATGGCTATTGCTGGAAAAATGCAGACCATAAAATAAAAAAACAACCCATACAGCAATTTGATTTGATGGAAATCTTGAGGATTCTAACTTTAAAAATGAAATGTGTTGTGGTCCGTCCATTGGGAAGCACTGTGATGCTATGACATTTTACAACAACGTCCGTCATTGCGCACGAGGGGAAGGAACCGCGTTAAGCGACCTGCGATCTTTCTGATCAGGTTCCATTATTATGACTCATATGGGCGCACCCATATGACCAATGTGTTCAAATCTGAAATATTACCACGTCCACATTTACTTTGAGGTTTTGCCCCGACCAGAAGCCACGGCAGCTGTGTGTCATTTTGTGAAAGGCCTCCTTTAGTCCAGGACTTGTTTCAGCTTGAAGATATTATGTCAGAATGGAAGTTATTTATGAACCTTAGTGGATGTAAAGGCGTGAGAAGCTATCACATGCTCCAGTTTTCAGTGTCTGGGGGGGCTAATTATCTAAATCCATATTTAATGGCTGTTCCTTGTTGTGGTCTGTAGTTGGCGAGAGTGTCGTCCCTGTTCTTATTTCCCCGCTGGACGCTAACGGGACACATTCTTCTCCACCCACATTTACATGTATTTTCATTTTTCTTTGGTACGTGTATGTGTATTTGGCATGTGTGACAGATTGATGTTGAAACCGCTCACACACTGGGTACGGCCCGGTGCCACAATCATGAAACACAAGCTAGCCCGTCACTGCTGGAGAAGCACAACGCTCGCCTGCACTCAGCAGCGGAGAACGCGGGCTAGCTGTTCTTTACGTTCTACCAAACCTTAGATGAGCCATCTTTAGTCGCAGCTGGCAGGTTGTTCAGGATCTGCTCAGACAGATTACTCACGTCTCCAAAACCACTGTATTGTGACTCTTTGTTTCAAGACTCCTGCGGGTGTCTCAGGTCACAGACGCCTGTCCAACAACACAAAAACCTTCTTTCAACCTGCTGGTGAGTCATTCTGTCAGGAAAACCCCCTTTTCCAAAAAGCTTTCAACTTTCCCAGAGTTTTGTCTCCGCACTAAAGTGATGAGTTGTTTGCAGGCAGACTGCTAAACCTTCACAGCACAGAACTAGCAGGTGACATCTACATGACATGAAAGGGGCTGACTTTGCAATAATGACCCTCTGTCCGGACATCATCTACCACCTGCTTACCAAAGACGGTTGTCGCGTGACATAAAGGGGAAAATGAATTTATCACAAGCTCGAGTAAATTACAAGCTTCTGCCAAAAAGGACTATCAACCTCCAAACATCTGTAGCTCGCAGGGCTGTGCTGTAAAACTGTACAGATGTAAGTAAAACATAGGACAAAGTAAACAAAAACTAATGGAAGTAGGGTTACAGAACCTTTTTGTGTTTTTCTGTTTTTAACCTGTTATCGTGAACCATGTTTTGGTTTTGAAAGACTTCTTTTTTATTTGACCTTAAGAAAATATGGACAACTTACCATCATGGTTGGCAGGCCGGAGAAGCTATGTGGGAATGCCAAGGGAGGAGGGGGGGGACATCTGTTAAATGTCCACTCATTCTGTCCTCCAGAACATGTTCGTGCTGATGAAGTCCCACAAAACGCATCGTGTACGTGTTGCTCAGAGGTCATTCAAAAGGTTCCCACGGTCAGAGAACCGCTGAGTCATTGTCGTCTGTGTTGTTAATGTTGTCTCGTATGTGCAGGTGGATATTTATCTTCTTTTCCCAAACCACGCCGGCACACAGTCCCGTCTGTAATCGATTCCGAAATGGCCTTGAATCTCTTCGCTCCGTTGCATTCGCAGCACGCCTGTGTCTGCACTGAGGGTTTGTTTTGATAAGGTGCTTTATATAAAGGTGACAATACCGTTTATTACAGATGTTGTGTATATCTTTGATATTCTAATGTTTATCCTATTTTGCGAAGAGAGAACATTTAGGAGATTCTAAAAGCTAGTAATGGTTGTCTATTGGTACTGCACAGGGTCTGATCTTTGCTTTGTAACATTTTTTTTCCCCTCATGGCTAAAAGTATGTTAGATATTTTCTAGCTTTGTAGAGACTTTTTACGCATACGCTATTCAGTTTAAATAAATGGTCAGCTCCAAACTGTGATCTGGGTTTTTGTCTTTACTCATTATATTTCCAGTCCATTACAAGTCAAGAGAACAACCTTGAGCATATCACTAATGCATTTTCTTACTTATTTGTTAACACCATTACTGGGATTGCACATAGAAAACAATGGAAAGTTCACCTGAAAAGGTCATTTGATTATCGTATAAAAATATTTATAAGGAATCTTCATTTGTTTTCCATGGATTTTTTTATGGGAATGTGAAGTGCCCATAGTTTGCAAGTATATATTACATAGTATATTATGTAAAAATAAAACTATAGTCAATACATAGTTCAAAACATTCTGATATAAGGTATAGTATAGTATTTTGAAAAAAAGCCAGTATATAGTGTCAAAAAAAGCCAAAACATTATCACAGCAATTTATTTTACTAATTAAAAGAAGTCACAAAAACGCCATTATATATAGCATTAAAAAAAAGCGTAATCGTATATATAGTATAGTATTAATTTAGTACATCAAGAAAATAAAAACAGAACGCAGTATAGTATGTCTGTGGCAGGCTTCCCTCCTACCCGAGGATACGTGGCTCGTACAAACGTCTCGGACACAGCAGGTACCGGTTTCAGAGGTGCTTTATTGTAGGTTCCACGCATGATGACTTCTGGCTACGGCTCTCTGCCTCTCACACCTCCACTGCACCCCCCCTTACGTGCCAACCCAGCCGGCTTAAATAGCCCGGCCCACTCATTCGCCACAGCTGCGTCCTGTCAGACGCAGCTGTTCTGAGTGTTTCTCTCTCTCTCTCCCGGGCCGTCGGCGCGCTAGCCACGCCTCCGCCCCACAATGTCCAATAAAGGTCATAGCATAGTACCTTAAAATAAGTTATTAAAAAAAAGAAAGAAATTGTACAATATTAGAAATGCTAATATTAAAATTATATTAACCTTTGTGTGGTGTTCATATTTTTGTTATTCAGCCAGTGTTCGTGGGTCTGGTGGACCGGCTGCAATTTGGGGTTTTAATTCAACACAATTCATCCTAATTTCAAGCAATATAAACAGCATATATGGTTAATATATTTGCCCTTTACCACTTTTTTTATTTGATTTTATAAAATTTAATAAAAAAAGAAAATCAATTACAATCAAGATATGAGTGATGTTCCTAGACACATGTTCTCCCATCCCTGTGTAGTGTACTCATGAGTACCATATTCGGAATTTCTTTGGCACATAGGATACACACACTGAGTTGACCGGCCTGTTCTGTAGTCAGCATTTGGGGGCGGAGCTCTGACTTGTTTTTCCATATCGTTCCCACCTTGGTCAGCTTCCTCTTTAGGTGCTCCTGTCCAGCTTTTGTGAGGTGAAAAGATTGTCCAAGAGTCCCTCAGTCATGTCGGCTCCTCCATCAGGCTTCCCTGTGTAGACGTGTAAGTTCCAAGCATACGAGGAAGTGACATCACAGTCCGCCAGATCTTTATTCAAGAAGAACATTCAGTCACAACTTTTTGACATCCACATTTCTTCACTTGCTGGCTGCTGACGGGCTGGTCCTGGGGGTTAGAGCACAGAACCTTGAGATCAGAGCATAGAACCCTGAGGTCAGAGCATAAAACCCTGAGATCAGAGCACCCCGAGGTCAGAGCATAGAACCCTGAGGTCAGAGCATAGAACCCTGAGATCAGAGCACCCTGAGTTAGGGCATAGAACCCTGAGATCAGAGCACCCTGAGGTCAGAGCATAGAACCCTGAGGTCAGAGCACAGAACTCTGAGGTCAGAGCATAGAACCTTGAGGTCAGAGCATAGAACCCTGAGATCAGAGCACCCTGAGGTCAGAGCATAGAAACCTGAGGTCAGAGCATAGAAACTTGAGGTCAGCGCACAGAACCCGGAGGTCAAAGCATATAACCTTGAGGTCAGAGCATAGAACCCTGAGATCAGAGCACCCTGAGGTCAGAGCATAGAAACCTGAGGTCAGAGCATAGAAACTTGAGGTCAGCGCACAGAACCTTGAGGTCAGAGCATAGAACCCTGAGATCAGAGCACCCTGAGGTCAGAGCATATAACCTTGAGGTTAGAGCATAGAAACTTGAGGTCAGCGCACAGAACCCGGAGGTCAAAGCATAGAACCCTGAGGTCAGAGCATATAACTTTATAACCTTGAGATCGGAGCATAAAACCCTGAGGTCAGAGCATAGAACCCTGAGATTAGAGCATAGAGCCCTGAGGTCAGAGCATAGAACCCTGAGGTCAGAGCATAGAACCCTGAGGTAAGAGCATAGAACCCTCAGGTTAAAGCATAGAACCTTGAGGTCAGAGCATAAAACCTTGAGGTTAGAGCATAGAACCCTGAAATCAGATTATCCATATTTCTTCCCTTGCTAGCTGCTGACGGGTTGGTCCAGGTGCTCGTCTTCATTTTGGAACTAGCTGATGCTCAATCTCATCATCTTCTTCAAAGTCACTGTAAGACTCTGAATCTTCATAAATGTGATTCTCACATTCTGAAATCTCTTCATCATCATCATCATCATCATCAAAAGCTTCTCGCTGTTCCAAACTCAATTGCAAGGCCCTCTGTGAAGAGAATATTTTGACCACCTTGATCAGTGGTGATAAGGAACACACGGGCAAAGCATAACAACACACAGAAAAAGAGACGCACGCATGTGGGGCCAACACTGACACAGATAGCTGGATCCCAGATATGGATACCATATCTTGTATGTAAGAAATGCATTTGTCAAAGTAACTGATAAAAAAACAAAACATGAAATGATTTTGTCATAGATGAATGTTGTGGCCACAGAGAGACGTGCGGCGCATGAACGGTGTAACCTCATTTATGAACAGCAGAGGGAACTAAACTCAAAGAATTCCACCCAAAGCGCGTCATCGCTGTCGAGGCCTGATCAACTCAGAGAATCACCTTCACCTCCACGTGAGTTAACAGCCCCCCAGCCGTTTGTATACATTTGCTATTAAGATAATAAAATCATTACCACATCTCAGTATATTTGATGTGTTATGCAAAAGCTGGATGAACCAAAGCCAGACAGTCGGGATGACGTCACAGGAAACGAGATCAAAGATAAGAGAAGAAAAAAGAAACCCTCCCGTTATCTGACATCCCAGACGCAGCACCGACACGATCCTCTTTCCCCACATCTCGTGTGTGCAGCGGCGCGTGCCCTGTGAGTAATGCCGCGTATTTGTGTCTGATGCACATACGCACACTGGCGTGTGGCCACAATCCCCAGATGGTTCTCCACGCGCAGTTATTTTACCAACAAACCGCGGCCTGAGCTGGGGTCAGAGCACACACGGACTAATGGCGGCCGGTGGGGATGAACCACTTGCCGTTAATGTCACACTCAAGCCCCGAATAAAGAAACGCTCTTAATGCACATAAATCCCTTTCTGGTCTCGCCGAACACTCTGGCCTGAAATAGTTGAAAGGGCAGATCCGGTGTGAGCTTCATCACGTGGGGATTATGAAGATGAAGCAGCATATATAACAATGCACATACTGCAGAGTCAGGGCTTCATCCGGGGCTTCAGCTTCAGTCTGTGCTTCTTCTCGGCTCCAGACTTCGACCCTACTATGTGCGCAGTGAAACAAATGATCACCAAACAGATGTTAAACAGATCCAGCTGAAAAATGCTAATTTATTTTGAATATAAGAAGTCCAGTTATCACTTCACTAATAAGTACTGTACATGTCTTACCAGTTGTGCTGACTAAGGTTTGGTGATGTAAAAGGCACGTGACAGGAGCAGAAAATGGCACAGATTAAAAACACAACCTGCCAGATTTAGGATTAGCGAGAGCAGACAAACGAGGAGCACGCAAATTATTGCAAATAAAACGCTCATAGAAGCAGAGTTCTTCTTGAAACCCCAAAAAAACACAAAGACAGTGTGGTTTCACATCTCTGTAGGAGGAGAGAGGGAATGGGTGAGGGAGAGAGTGAGGGGGAGAGAGAGAGAGTAAGGAGAGAGAGAGAGAGAGAGAGAGAGAGAGAGAGAGAGAGAGAGAGAGAGAGAGAGAGAGAGAGAGAGAGGTGAAGGTGATAGAAAGCGAGAGAAAAGGAGAAAGAAAGGGGCGTGTCCAGCCGACCCAGCACCCTCCCCTGCCCTCGCCTCGCTCACAGAGAGCAGCCGGCCCCGACACACAAGGACGCCGCGCTCCTCTCCGCTCCGCTCCGGAGCAGTGCGCAGGGCTGGAAACAATCTGCCGGGGGAGAGAGACACAGAGAGACACAGGGAGAGAGAGAGGCGATGTCCCGGCAGGCAGCAGCGGGAACAGGCCGCCGGGAGAACATGACTGGATGTATTTTTCCTCGCGTCACGTTCGGACTGAGCGCACTCGAGAGTGGGGACCGATGAACAGTGACGGGAGCGCGCGGAGGACGTGTTTCCCCTCATCGCATATACACTGATTATGTTTTAAGTCCGTTTCAAATGAAGCGAGGGACTACTTTCTTCTCCTTTACTCTCTGAGTTTGACCACAAACAGAAACTTTATTTGGACTCGGACCGGAGATGGAACCGGAGGAGGGGAAGATCTCCGTGTGGGTCGGCCGGGAGGAGAAGCTTGTCTCCGGGCTGACCAAGCGGACCACCTGCGCCGACGTGGTCAGGGTCCTGCTGGAGGACCAGAACTTGCAGCAGGGCGCCTCGGCTGCGATGCTGTCCGGCTCCCCGCAGTCCTACTGCGTGGTGGAGAAATGGAGGGGCTTCGAGAGGAGCCTGCCCAACAAGACCAAAGTGCTGCGGCTGTGGGGCGCCTGGGGGGACGAGCAGGAGAACGTGCGCTTCGTGCTGGTGAAGAACGAGGCGTCGCTGCCCAACAACGGCCCCCGCAGCGCCGAGGCCCGGGTGGTCCAGAGCCGGGAGAGCGGCGGCCCGGGCGGCGGGCTGAGGGGCACCGCCCGGACCTGCTGGACAGCCGCGGCCGCCGCCGCCAACCTGTCCCAGGACAAGCAGAGGCGCGTCGTCAGGAAGGCGTTCAGGAAGTTGGATAAGATGAACAAGAAGAAGGAACAGACTGTTTCTAAAGACCAGGGCTCCGCGGAGAAGATGGAGACCCTGGTCCACCTGGTGATCTCCCAGGACCACACCATCCGCCAGCAGGTCCAGCGGGTCAAGGAGCTGGACCGGGAGATCGAGAGGTACGAGGCCAAAGTGCACTTCGACCGCATAAAGAGACACGGGGTGAACTATGTGCAGGACACATACATGGTGGACTCCTCCTCCTCCTCCTCGGCTCCCTTGGATTGCACGCGGCAGGACGCGCGGAGCTCAGCTGAGGCGGTCGCGCAGTTCGAGGAGTACGCGCGCCGGTGCGAGGAGGTGGTGCGGCTGCAGTCGGAGCTGACGGAGCGCGAGGCGCTGGTGGAGTGCATCACCGGGGAGATCCAGGAGGAGCTCAACCGGCGGTGGATGAAGCGGCGGCGCGGCGAGAGGGCAACGTACGTGGCGCAGGACGCGGACGGCGGCGCGGAGGAGGTGCGCGCGGCGGCGGAGCCGGACTCTGACAGCTCGTCCGAGGACGAGCTCGCGCTGGAGGAGGAGAGGATCAAAACGCAGCTGGACACCAGCCTGTACATCGGCCTGCGGCTGAAGACGGACATGGACGCCATCAGGGGGGACCTGGACCTGAGCATGGCCCTCTGGGAGACCAGGGAGAGCGAACTTCTGGACCTTCTGGCCAAAGTCGAGACCATGGAGATAGAGCAGGCGGACAGCACACTGACTGGTGGCGAGGCGGAGCCCGGGGCAGCGGGCACTGAGGCGGAGCCTGAGAAGAGCAGTGTCTGGATGGAGCAGGCCAGAGGTCTGTCCAAGGCCTGCAACACCAACGACGAGGACTCGGATACGGGCCTGAGCTCCATGCACAGCCAGGACTCCGACAACCCGCCCGTGTGCGAGTCGCTGGTGTAGACTCGCTTTTTGTTGTCGTTTGTGAGCACGTTGGACTTTTTATGCAATGGGGAGCCAAAGACTCAGAAGCCGAAAGTCCGTGTTGGCAATACTGGGGAGAGTTCCTTCCTACCCAAAATGCACCTCAGCACGGATACTGTCATTCGATAGCAATAATTCCTATATGTAACTGCACAATAAGCTGGGAGGGGCGGCATGCTTCCAGAGGGTTTATAGACCGCATGGCTCCATTGCTGACCTTTGACCTCTGCAAGGAGAGTCAACACAGCACCACTCTTGGGAGACACAGCTCCAGAGGAGGTCCCGACAGACCACCACCCGCAGACCCTAACGGGGAGGTGAGCTTGGTCACGGTTTGACAGAGTTATGATGGCTGATGAAAACTCTTCTTCGATGCAAAAGCCCCTGAAAAAATAATTAGGATTCATAGCCAGTCAAACAGCAGGACCACTGCTAAATCTGATCCGCTTTTGATAAAAGACTCTGTGGTCCGGAGGTGAAACACTGATCCTCAGTAGCAGTATGTCGCTTTGACATCGTCCTCAGTGTCCGTCTTTAAAGCACAATAACAACAAAAGTCCTATTTATTTATTTCAGTCGTCGTTCAATTGTTGTTTTAAAGCAGTGGTCCTCTTTAAAACAATATAAACCCCCTCATCAAAGGTTGCATATTTCTCTGAGCTGTGAGCATTTCAAGCAAGCAATTATTTCAATTTAATAATTATAGACACCCGAAGAGGTCAATAATAATAATAATAATATATTTTTTGTCTTCCCCTAACTTTTTAATCATCTTATTATTCCCTCTGATGAATATTTTGACCACCACACGGGGGAACCGCTGGTTCCAGCGATTCAGTGTTTCACTCCCATAAGCGTGTCACAAGAGACGTATACAAAAATAAAATAAAAAAGAATGGTCGAAATTCAAGCTGCACTGGCTGAGATATCCTAATTGTTTTTGTTCCTAATAAGGGTCAAGCCCCCCAAAGGCACCAGATTCTACAATTCCCAAAATGCAACTGTGTTTTTAATTAGACCTCCTCGTGACAAGTGAATGAGACGTCAGTTGGGCTGTTCAGGACAAGGAATTATTTTCCTCTGTCTCTGAGGACGTCTTCATCAGATGGCACAAGAGAAATGGAACTTGCCGATTAGATAATAATATATCTCACAATATGTAGGGAGCCAGGAAGTCCAAAAACACTCAAAATGACCATCGGCCGTGTTTGTTCATAGGCATGACGCGTTTTTAAGATGCTTTTTGGAAGAAACAGAATTGTTTTTGAGATTGTCCTTTTTCCTTGTCAGGCTGTCAATGATGTCATGATTTCAATGATGTCAATGATGTCATATCTCTCTCGGGTGGCTTTTGTCTCACTGTGAAAATGGTGAGATTAAATGACCATGTAGCCGCCAGCTTGTATCCAAATACATACGTCGCTTGATCAGGGATCAGTTTTGGGCCCTCTTGTCGGGGGGCGGGGAGGGAGCGAGAGTACTCGGACGCACTGTGGCTGTGTCAGCACGTTATCTCACATGACTGTTTGTGTTGAAATAAAGAGCAAAAAAAAAAACTATCTGGCTTTCGGGGTGGCTTTATTTGGCGTGACTGGCAATTTTGACGAGTGAGCAGCTCCTTACCCCCCCCCCCCTCTTCTAGTTTTTCCATTTCTAGTGTGTTTTTTTCTTTTTGGATGGGGAAAGGTAGCTCTTTAGGCCTGCAGCACAATGAAGTGTGTGTATGTGTGTGTGAATATGTGTGTCTGTGTTTGTGTGTGTGTGTGTGTGTGTATTGAACTGTGCATGATGTCGTCCCGTCATGCTCGCCACGCATAGTTGTGTTTAATTGCTGCTCTCCCGGTCGCTCTTGCATGAACTCTTGCATTAATTATGACAGGATGAAACAGAGAGCTGCACGTAGCCTGGCGGCCCCACGCAGCTCACGTTACCGCTCAGTAACCATACCTCCACAGCTTCAGGAACAAACCACGTTTTCTCACCGGTCTCTAATGCTGTTTAACTATGCAGATTGGTTTGGGTTTTCTCTGTCAAAGTTAAAGCAATATCACTGAGGCTTCAGCATGGAGCCAAATGAATGGAATCTGTGGCGCAACAATGAATGACATTTGGAATATTTACCAGCAGCATCCCTTGTCATGAAACACTGGGCAATTGTTAAGGGGTTGTACTATCTATTATTATTATTATTATTATTATTATCGTATTATCCATAGCAAGCAGCTCCATCCACCTCCATCGTATTGGGCTTAAGAGTTAACATTCTACAAACTATACATGTACATATGCTTATTGCTCTGCATGCTGATTCCAGTGTGGTTCCACAGGATTAGGGGTGTCGCCAAATACCGGTGTCGACGATAACCATGCTATTTATAAACCATGCTATTTATAAGTCACACCTTTGTACAGTTATGGTTACAGACTCTCCATTCACTCAGACTTTTATTGAAAATCATGCTCCAAAAAAAATGCTCAATAAATAGGGATGCACCGATACCGATACCGGTTAGACGCTGTTGTGCGGCTACGGATGATATTATTGTAGCCGAGTGTCTGTTGTGTGTCTATATTTGTAATTATAATAAAATGAAAACACGCTGCAGGGTAACTTGAACCACTTTTTTATCTCCTTCACACACGTATATCCCACAATTCCACTCCTGTTTTCCTTTCCATTTCTCCCTCCACAATAAAAGCACCGGAAACATAACTTGGAACACAGCTTCCTATATAATTGCTCGATCCCTAATATTACCCAAAACCACCAGACACAGGAACAGCTTCTTTCCACTGGCCGTCACCCTGATGAACAATTAATCAGACTCCCCCATCTGCACTAATTGGACTACTTTTTCTTTCTAATTCTAATTTTAATCTTTTTTAAAATATTTATCTTGCTTATTGTAAATGTGTATATATGTACAATGAGAGCTATGTGTAACCGGAGTCAAATTCCATGTGAGTGTAAACACACATGGCCAATAAAGCTGATTCTGATTCTGATTCTGATTCTGAACCCGGACACGTTTTATGGTCCAACATTAGAGGGACTTCCACAAGAAGTTTAAAGCTTGGGATAGCCTTCTGTTAATTTTGTACTATAGGCTTGACATAATCTGGAGAGGATAAAATAAAATCTGCCTTCAAATTAATTGCACTTTCATGGAGACCAAATCTAAGAAGTATCGGTATCGGTACTCGGTATCGGCAAGTACACAAATAAAAATACTCGTACTCGTATCGGTTTGTAAAAAGTGGTATCGTTGCATTCCTATCAATAAACAAAGTTAAAGATGAATTTGACGGACAGCCTTGTTATTAAAGGTATAGATTGTCGTGAATTCTTTCGGCCACATTGACTGTACAGCCAATATCTGATCCGAACACTTCTCTCACTGCTCCTGTCAGCCACAAGTCAAACCTACTCGACCAGGAGAATTCCAGGCTCGTCGCATAACAAAGGTTATGGTTTTGCGCCAGCTTCCCTCGCTCTGCAGATGATTATGTCACACCCTGGTGTTCTGAAGGTGTGGCTAGTGCCGTGTTCTCCACAGAGCCTGTGTCTACAGATCCAAACCACGGAGTACAGAGAGAAGGGCACCAGTGTGTGTGTGTGTGTGTGTGTGTGTGTGTTACAGTTGTATTGGCAATACACAATGGAAATAAGTGGAAGTTCAATAAGAAACAAATGCTAAGTTGTAGCAGTCAGCTGAGGCGTGAGCACCGAGAGCTTTTATGAATATGGTGAGAACGGCACAAAGAATCAAAGTGCACGTGTTGCTGAAAGCTTGAAGTGGCTGAAATCATGAAAACCTGCATAATGTTGAAGTGGAGTTACTATACACAGGGACGGAGACGACTTCCAATGGCAGATACAATCCAGAGGCTCAACGGCTGCAATGCTGAAGAGGAAGTGAAGTTGTGGTATCAGTTGAGGTCAAAGTACTAAAAGTAGGTCAGCTGAAGGTCGAGCAATGGAAAGAGCTGAAGTGTGATCACCTGGAGAGGTCAGGTTCAGAGGAACGTCAGTTTATGTGTTTCAATTATAAGAAGTCAGCTGAAGTGTTAAAGCAGCAGCAGTGAGTTACATATGAACGGTGGAGTAACTCTCCAGGGAGCTGGAGCTCTCAGGTAAAGAACACAAGACGAAAGCAGTGAACCGCTGTGCAAGGCATCCCTTGGAACATTGTCAGTGACGGTGTGTCAATACACACACGCACAGCCTCTTTTCATGATAAACTTCCTTCTTTGCAGGAAGTTGAGGCATCAAAAACGCCTCGTTAGGTTGAGGGAAAGAGTGATTATACGACTCACGTGTGCCGAAAGAGTCACACACGGGAGGACAGAGAAACAGTCTCTGCTTTTATGCTTTTGAACAGGAAACAGACAGCGGCCTCCTGGACACGAGTCCTGGGAGTGTGTTTGGCTCATCAGACTCCTACGACTGCATTATTCAACGGGTTGGAAACGTCAACGATTAAAGAGAACATGCAGATTAAAGCGGTGACATATGAGTGTCATAGCACTGCAAACATCAGCTGGGGGAAAATACCAGGCAAGTGTTTGAACGTAGAACAAATCCAAATAGGAGGATCCTTGAAAGACAACTAGAAATGTCCAGTATCAAGTGACAATGTAAAAAGGAAACAAACAAAAAAACATCTACATATTTGGATGTAATATATCATATGCTGTGTTCTCACATGGCTGCAGCAGCAACACAGCAAACAGCTAAAAAGTCCACATCCAGCAGAAGAATAATTCAAACCTTTCCTTTATGATGTGTTTCACCCCAGGGAGGGGGAAGGGGTGACAGCCCAGTCAAGACCCAGCCGTCTGATCTGTGTCTGTGCCCGCCGTTCATCCGACACCATCCATTTAATTTCACCGCCAGGCTTCTCGGTGCCCTGGGTTGCGTTTCAGTGGACAACACAGCGGCTTCATCGATGGTGGACGACAACCTACTTTCTCCCGCGTCTCTGGAGGCAGCCGGGTTCATTTGATAGGCTCCTCGTTCCCCTCTCTGCTATCCTAGCCCCGTCTCTTTCCTTCTCGTCAGCCTCCCTGCCATCACATTTTGATCCCATAGAGGCACCGGGATGTCAAAATGTCCATTCGTTACACATTTGGGGCAATGCAGTTATTGTTTTTTCCTTTCCAACCGCTCTTATGCCACTGTTTTAAGTTTGGAGCTGGAGTCAAGATTTGGTTAGCATTAGGGAGCTAAAGCTCACTAATCAACACACTGTATGTGCTGGAACTACACTTAAAATTACCATTTATTTACCAATTAGTGACTGTGTTGACTTGAAATCCTGAAGGAAACATTTTGTTTTTCTCTGGTGTCCAAGGTGAGCGGAGAATCAGAGCATTTGAGTAAATAATGAGCACTGCAAGTCTGTTTATGAGAGGCGGAGGTGTTTTAAAAAATGACAATTTGGTAAAAATACATGTTTTTTGGGAAGTTATGGACACTCGACTTGAGAGGTTGTAAATAGATTATTGATATGACTTTGCTGTTGTTAAACCTGACCTCAATTTACTTCAATTATTTTTTGAAAGTTTTTTTAATCAATTACTTGCTACCATCTTGTCCAGGACTCCCTGGCAGAAGGCATATTATATAACACGGGGACCTTTCTGTTTGAATAAAGATGAAGAGATAATAAAATATGTGTGAGAGCCAGCTGTTTCACAGGCTGCTGCTTCATATTTACTGTACACATATTAGAGTGATATTAAGCTCCCCGTTTACCTATTGGCACAACAAACAAGAGATGGGACATTTTAAAAGGTTGTACAGTTGCCAAAAACCTATGACGCATTGTTAGGGCAACAAACTCAAATAAAAGGTGCAACAAATTAATATTTGCATAAGTGATACATTTTATTTCTTATTCATTCCCTCATTGTTGCATCCATAAAATGTGAGAAACTTCTTAACCCTAACCAGCCAGTAACATCCTCCAATCCAGAATCCAAAGACCTTCGAGAAAGACCTTCGATTTGCTTGAGAAATGACAAACCATCACTCTCAAATATGGAAATTGTTCGACTTATCATTCCAGGACTAGAACAAATGCATTCCTTGCTGTATATTACGCAACAGAAAAACTTCCCTCGGACTGCTCACATGCAGAATGATAAAAAATAAAACTGGTGAAAAGAACAAACGGCAAACTAAATAAATGAGTTTCCCTGGGTGCTTCGGGCAGAGGAGATGAACGCACAAACAGCTGTCCAGCTCGGATAAAAGAGCTGGTGTGTGTTTGTGTGTGTGTGTGTGTGTGTGTGTGTGTGTGTGGTTGAGTTAATCCCTGACGAGAGCTTGCAGACAGGACTGCATGTGTGTGTGTGTGTGTTTGTGATCCGGGCAAGTCGGACACTCCAGGGTCCTCAAAATCACACACACAGTCACACACGTCATTGGCGTTATTTAAAAGAAAAATTATAATAATAATAAAAACAATACCAGTATTTCCGCATCAGGATGATAAACAAAAAGTCAAAAGGCGTTCTGATGGCTCGGCCTTCTACATTAACTTCCCAACAGATCTGAATGGTGCAGGGACGTCAGCAAATTATCATCTCATTAACCATATGCCCCGCACCAATGTTTTTAGCCAAAATTGCGGATGCTTTTTTTCTCATATCAAATCCTGATTATCTCCTCATTCACAAGGTCTATTTGAAAAATTTAAAAAGCTATAAAATACAGAAGACCCTTGTGAAGATAGATAATAAGGTCATATATGTGTTAGTGGTATATTGGGTTATGATAATACACATACAAAAAAGAAAAAATATGTATTTAAAAAAAAGAAAGATGTTAAAAGTTAATTTCTATTACCTTACACATCGACATGAATACTTTAAAATACTATAAAATAGCTCAATATTGTAGGAGTATCTGTGCGAAGTTTGGCTTTGATTGAGTGAAGTATTTTTAATAATTATTTTAGTTAAATAAATGTAGAGAACTCATGTTAACTCCGCTCAAGCATGAAAGTTCCCACAGTCCTCGGTGGTCCCTGAACGGGGCTCGTTTCACTGCAGCAGGGTGCTCCTTGGCCTTAGCTGTCAGTAGGGAGCAGGAAGGCCTGGAATATTCATATTTCAGCCATAAGTAAGTCAATTTTATATTTTTTTGCTGGACACAAATGACATTCTTGTGCATGTCTTTGCGATGCTTTGTGTGAGAGTGGAATGGTTGGTATTGGCGCACTCTGTAGGCTCTAAGGATTCTAAAAGTTCTAGCTAGTTCCTAACTTTTTTAATCAGCATTTTTCAAAATTCAGGGTCCATACTTAATCGGTTTTGAGTCACTTTAAGTCATGCTTATGGTTTATGTTTATAATTATTGTGTAATAGTGTTATAAACATGACATAATTCACTTATATTGACTTGTGAGGCAGGGATTTGACATTTTTTGGGTTTTTTGTTTTATTTATTTGATTTTTTCTAATATTTCTTTATATGCTCAATCCCAGAGGTTGAACCCATTGTTCCAAAATCGGGCCTGATGGGGTGTAATAAATGAGAACGATATCAGCGGTGCATTCATTTGCTCTTTTAAGCTCTCTCTCTCTGTGTGTGTGTGAGTGTGTGTGTGTGTGTGTGTGTGTGTGTGTGTGTGTGTGTGTGTGTGTGTGTGTGTGTGCGTGTGTGTGTGTGTTGTCAACTTTCAGGGACAGCTGGTAGCGGATTATGTTTTGTTGTTGTATATTTAAAACACCTCATCAGGAGCTCATCCAGTTTAAAGTAAACCCCGCAGGAACACCTTTAAAGGGATTTGTCACAACCATATCAGAGATGTAAAGAAGGGATACACTGTTGATCTTTCTACAGCTTGGTGGACATCATGCATCATGTGCTTCAGCAGCGATTAGACACACCGTGATAAATTAGAGTGAAACCTCCACCTCACCTCCCCGCTGCGTCCTTGTGCGGCTCCTCTCATCTTAAAAAAGTACGCCAGGATTTGCGAGATCGTCTTATTGCCAAACTTCTTGTGAAGTCACAACTTTAGTACGCAGACAACAAAAATCATCTTTCCACAGCAGATCATTTGAACCACTCCATGGAAGTCCAGCCAAGTGTCTGTAGTAAAAAAACAAAACAAAGCGAGATTAGCCAGACGGACACAGAGATGCACAAGCACACAAGCATGTTCAAATACATACTCTCCTGCCAGAGAACATAATTAATGTAAGACACTTAATTTAAGACAATTCCCTCTGAACCAAAACATGTCAACCTGCTGGTGGCTCCAGAGGAAAAGTCATTAGGGTTTTTTATGTCTGCATTTTGCCCTCTACACAACCTACCCCTAACCCCAACCACCCTACACAAAAGAAAACTTATTCAGACAAAAGCCTTGTGCGCGACCTTGATCACATGTTCTTGCAGCATTTGTGCAGCAAGCGTGGCCAATCAGATCCCTTCCTTCATTAACCTTTCATCACGGCTTACGTGGAGCGCTGACCCCTGACGAACAAGTCACTTAGCTCCGGATTTATCAAGCTTGTCAGCGATATCATTTATTTAGACGGGGGGATTTTTCTTTACCACAAGGCAGAATGGGTCTGAGTCCACACCCTCCATAAAATCTACCAACGCCGTCCCGTCGGGAGACCCGGCTCGTTAATCATTAATAATGAAGCGGACAATATGGTGACAATACTTATATTACATCATGCATGGAATTAGAGTTGTGTGGTAGATCAACTCAACACAAGGTTTCTCACATCAATGATTATGGTCTATTTGACTCTAAATGACCATACTTTACTAAATGAACATCATGCTGTATTGAAGAAGACTTGATTGAGACAAACTCATGAGTCAGTAGAGTCATTGAGTTTATCAACTTCTTTTTAACTCATGACGTGTCTCGGTAATGTTACTTTTTTCTGTCACAGAAAGTAAGAAATTACAGTTCAAGATTTCGCCATGTAACACTTTTGTTTTTAATTGAGTAATTAGTAAAGTAGTATAATAGCATTTTCAATTATTCAGTCAATCTTGCTGGAACGCATTGGGAGCCATTAAAGTCCAGGAATACCGTTGCGGTGAAGAAGTACCGCATGCACATTTAAAGAGGTTAAAAGACACAAAAGAGGAAGGAAGAGCAGATCGTGCCTCCATGTGTGGATGCTCAGCGGAGATGACATGAAATGAGAAAAGTTGATCTCCAGGAGGATAATATTTGAAAGCCTGAGAGCCTCACTGCATCATATTTACGACTATCCCAGGGAACAGGTGTGCACTCGCTGCATTTCAACGTCGCCAACTTGAGACTTTATTTCTCTAATACCACAGGGCAACTCCGATAACGTTTCCAATAGAAACTGTTGCATATGATTAATGTAGGTGGATAAAAAGAGAGAAAAGAGAGAGAGAGAGAGAGAGAGAGAAATAGCATAACAGGAACAAGCTTTTCCAGTCAGAAGAAATGTAGCCGCCACGGGAAATGATAAAAGCTGGGGAACATCGGGAAATCAACACAAGCTGTGTGTCTGGGGTTTGCCTCATGTCAACACCAGAGGCAACAAAGTCAGAATGTCGCCCGGTGTGACGACGCTCCCCGCCGCCTGACATGTCTGGAGACCAAAATACATCCTGACGCAGAACGCTGACACTTTCTTTTATTGCCGTTGGCAGGTTACAGACAGATTGGGCATATGAATACTTTCAGCTATGCTGAAGTGTTCTTTTCAATTTAGGATTTTAACTAACTTTCGCTGTAACTATGATAACACTATACATTAAAATTATCACTACGAACACACAAACACTATTGTCAGTGTTCCATTCCATTTTTTACCCCATTATCCCAAAAATCGGTGTTTCCCATATAATTCAATGTGAAAGTTCTAGTAATACACATTTACATGTACACTCAAATTCCACTATTATTCAGAATACAACAACCTTCCACATTTTATATGGTACATGTAAAACTAGTATTCCGTTTGGATATTCAAAATTACACCTTATAGAGCGTTTTCCGATTAAGACATGTGGGATATGCCGATAAGAAAAGCTCACGTTTCTGGTCATAATTCTCCTTCGTGCTTACTTTTAGGCATCATGAAGGATTTGGATATCAACAGATTTTTAGATATGCACAAATATTGCAATGCTGTCCATTTCTAGATGACGTTGAAGGAAAGACAGTGAGGATGTGTGTCTTTGAAAAAAGATTATTTTGCAGCATCGGGCATATTTTGACCCCCTGTTAAACGCAGCCGAGGATGACGTTGCCGTGGGGTTCACTGCCCCCGGGGATGAGGATGCGGCAAGGTGTCGTTCAACGTCAATGGGAACATGCATGGCTGCACGTAAACAGGAATAGTAAAGGAATATTTATTTTCATTAGCTATGCAAACAGTTTATTAGGTGCAAAAACATGTCAGGGTAGTCACCGTTGTCATGTCACTTCGACTGATTGGAATGAATGAGACTTTAACTGAGATTTAAATTGTTCTCCTCCGCTCACAGAATGAAAGGTAATAGGATCCTCAAAATGTTCAACTGTTCCTTCGAGCCGTGATTTGTCGGCCTCCTGGTGGGACAGAGAAGCCTCCCTCGGGGTAAATTAGAGATGGGGACACTTTTACTGCAGCATCATGTTGTAACTTAGGCTCTTAAATATGCACACCCATCCATATAATGTTATTTAACACAGCTGTCTTTGCAACGGACTGTTTAAGTGTCTTGTCGTGTCATAAACATTACCCAGAAAGCCGAGACGGCGTGAGATCAAAATGAGAGAGAGAGAGAGAACAGATGAGAAACATGAGGAACGAGACACTGTGATTTATAGGGGTGGGGGGGGGGGGGGGGGGGGGGGGGAGGATTCAGAGGCCTTGACGTTTATGAACTCGACGAGCCAGTTCTGTTCTGCTCTCCGCTCCGCCTCCTTCAATCACCTCTCCGGCTGCGTTCTTTGCACTAACCCTGCCAGTCAATTAAAGCAACTGCCAGCAGGAAGGGCGGGGGAGCTGATCAATATTTTACAAAAAAAGCTGCTCAGCCAGACAGAGAGAGGCGGCGGTGATGTCAGAGGCGGAAAAAACACCCACCCACGCAGACACAAACTCCAGAGTTAAACAAAGAACATCTGCTACACAACGTGAGTTCTATCAATCTGTTTGGATCCAAACTAAAAGGTTTAAAGGTCCGATGTTGACTTGACGGCTGTTGTTTGTGCTCGAGTCAGAGAAGAGCTGCCTTGAAGTGGTTTGAGTGGAAATTAGTTGTGTGGGGATCCTGGGTTGCCACCGCCAGGTGGAGCAGTGGTAACCCGGGTAACGAGCATGTTTGTGTTTATGTGCAGGCAGAGACTGAACAGCCAGCTGGAGCACGCCCGCCGAACGCGCCTGCAGCTTGTTTTCCAATCAGGCGGAGAATAAAGCCGACCTCCTCGGGGACCCCAGTGTGGGGAAATTGTCTATGCATCCACGCGGATGTGAGAGGAGCAACTGTGCGTCACGCTGCCTGTATCCGGAGTTTCCTGCCAGCGCCACCCGCACGCCTCACGAGCCACAGCACGAGCCACCTCGCTGGCCACCTCACGAGCTACTTCACTAGCCTCTTCACGAGTCACCGCACGAACCTTGGCACGAGCCGACCCCAGACCCGAGGACCCCACGGACGGCCACGGAGCCGCCGGCCCCGCGTCTGAGTATCGCACATTTTTCCTCCCCCCTCCCCGTGCCTGTTATCCCGAAATAAACACCCTTGTTTAACCACCACCTCTCTGTCTTGTGCTCGCGTTTGGGTCCAGCCACCTCGATCCTAACAGAATTTCCCCACCGTTTCAACATGGACCCAGCGAGCCCGGAGGCTCTCCACGACGCGCTCGGCGCCCACAGAGCGCTAATCGGGAGGCACGATCGGGACCTAGGCGACATGAGGGAAATTGTGCAGAGCCTGGCCCACACCGTGCAGCAGCTGGCCACGCAGGTGGCGCAGTTGTCGGTCCCCAGCCCCCGCCGTGAGTAACCCCCCCCCCCGTCCCCGTAAACCCCGGTCCCATTAGGGAACCGATGGTCCCCCTCCCGGAGCCATACGCGGGGGAGCCCGGTTCATGCGGTCGTTTTCTGTTAAATTGTACGCTAGTCTTCGATCTCCAACCCCTTAGCTACGCTAGCGAGAGAGCTCAGATCGCGTTTTGTGTTAATCTGCTCCGGGGTAAAGCGGCCCAGTGGGCCACGGCGTTGTGGTCTAGCCACTCGCCTGTTTTGCGCTCCTTCGCGGAGTTCTCCGCAGAACTGCAGAGGGTTTTTGACCACCCCGTTCGCGGGCTAGACGCCCTGAATCGGCTGTTTTCCCTAAGACAAGGGTCCGGCTCGGTGGCAAATTACGCGGTCGAGTTCCGGATACTGGCGGCGGAGTGCGATCCGGACGAGCGGACCTTGATGACGCTGTTCACTAGGAACCTGTCGGGGAGCCTTAAAGACGAGCTAGTTTCCAGAGAGAAACCCACCTCCCTGGAACAATGCATCTCGCTAGCCCTCCAGCTCGATAATCGTATCCGGGAACGTCGAAGGGAACGAATGTACCAGACCCCGAACCTAGAGCCGTTCACGGGTCCAAGCCCTGGTTCCCCGGAGACTGCGACTTCGGGGGAGCCCATGCAGCTAGGGCGAGCCCGTTTATCCCCGGCCGAACGCCAGCGACGCATGCAGCTTCGGCTTTGTCTTTATTGCGGTCTTGGAGGACATTATGCGGCCACCTGCGGTGACTCCCCAAAAGGACGAGCTCGCCAGTAGGGGAGAGCATACTGGTGAGGTCATCCCCTCGCTCTGAGCGTTAATTCCCAGTCCCACTCCATACCCGTACTTATCGACTCAGGGTCGGATGATAACGTTATAGACACTACCGTTGCAACTCAGGCGGGCGTTCCCCTCGAGCCCCTCGTGCGCCCCAGGTCGGTCCACGCGCTGGACGGTCGGCTGATGGCCCAGATCACGCACCGCACGGCTCCCCTCACACTCACGGTCTCCGGCAATCATAGCGAAACCATCCAGCTATACGTGATCTCCTCTCCCGTGTCCCCGGTAGTTTTGGGCGTACCCTGGTTACAACTGCACAACCCCCAGCTGGACTGGACGATGCTGTCTATCTCCAGTTGGAGCATGGCCTGTCACGCACGCTGTCTCCGGGGGGCCGCTCCGGAGCCACAGCGATCCACGGCGCGGTCGTTTTACCCAGACGTGACCTCCGTGCCACCGGAGTATCGGGACCTCGCTGGGGTTTTCAGTAAGGACTTGGTTCTACCCCCCCACCGCCCTTATGATTGCGCAATCAACCTCCTTCCCGGCGCCCCTCTCCCCACCAGTAGGCTATTCAACATATCCCGCACGGAACGGATGGCCATGGAAACCTACATTCACGAGTGTCTGGGGGCGGGGTTGATCTGGCCTTCCTCCGCTCCGTTGGGAGCGGGTTTTTTCTTCGTGGGGAAGAAGGACGGGTCTCTGCGCCCGTGCATCGACTACCGGGGCCTAAACCTCATCACAGTAAAGAACAAGACCCCGCTGCCCCTCATTGATCCCTCTTTTGAGCCACTGTGTCACGCCCAGGTATTCTCCAAGCTAGATCTCCGGAACGCCTACCACCTCGTCAGGGACGGGGACGAATGGAAGACCGCATTCAACACCCCGCTCGGGCAGTTCGAGTATCTGGTCATGCCTTTTGGACTTACCAACGCCCCCGCCACGTTCCAGGCCCTGATGACCGACCTGTTCCGGGACATGCTGAACCGGTTCGTATTTGTTTACCTTGACGATATCCTAATCTTCTCTCGTTCCCTCACAGAACATCGTCAGCACGTGCGGTTAGTGCTCCAGCGGTTGCTGGAGAACAGGCTATATGTGAAGCCCGAGAAGTGCGAGTTCCACACCCCCTCCGTCAGTTTCCTCGGCTACATCATTGCCCGGGGCCAGCTGGAGCCGGATCCCGCCAAGATCAAGGCCGTCGCAGACTGGCCGCCCCCCGACAGCCGCAAGGAGCTCCAACGCTTCCTCGGGTTCGCCAACTTCTACCGCCGCTTCATTCGGGATTACAGCAGAGTGGCCGCTCCGCTGACCCGGCTCACCTCCCCTAAGAACCCTTTTGCTTGGACCCCCGAGGCAGACGGCGCATTCTCCAAGCTCAAAGCCATGTTCACCAGCGCCCCCATCTTGCGACACCCTGACCCGGATCTCCAGTTCGTGGTGGAGGTCGATGCCTCAGACACCGGTGCAGGAGCGGTGCTGTCCCAGCGAGACCCCTCCTCCCAAAAGCTACACCCGTGTGCATTCTTCTCCCGGCGACTCAGTCCAGCAGAGAGGAACTACGATGTCGGAAACCGCAAACTGCTGGCGGTGGTACTGGCCCTGCAAGAGTGGAGGCATTGGCTGGAGGGCAGTAAGCATCCGTTCCTGATCTGGACCGACCACAAGAATCTCGCCTACCTCCGTGCGGCTCGACGGCTCAACCCTCCCCAGGCCCGGTGGTCGCTGTTCCTCGGCCGATTTGACTACGTGCTGTCCTACCGCCCCGGGAGCCGGAACGGGAAACCGGATGCACTCTCCCGGGTCTACCCACAGACCAGTCTCCTGGATCCAGCTCCCATCGTTCCCCCCACCTGTGTGGTCGGGGCCGCGAGGTGGGAGATTGAGGCGACAGTCCAGAGGGCCCAGCAGGATTGTCCGGATCCGGATGGGGTCCCCCCAGGTCGCCTGTTCGTCCCTTCGGCAGTCCGGTCCCAGGTCCTGCAATGGGGGCACTCCTCGACACTAACCTGCCATCCGGGAGTTCGCCGGACCGGCATCTTTCTCCGACAGAGGTTCTGGTGGCCAGGGATGAGCAGGGACGTCCAGGAGTTCGTGGCGGCCTGCACGGTCTGCGCCCGGAGCAAGGCATCCCACCAGCCGGCCGCAGGTCTGCTGCGGCCATTGCCCATCCCAAGCCGGCCCTGGTCGCACATCGCCGTGGACTTCGTCACTGGGTTGCCGCCATCCGAAGGTAACACTGTTATCCTGACTATCATTGACCGGTTCTCCAAGGCCGTGCACTATGTTCCCCTCCCCAAACTACCCTCAGCCTTGGAGACCGCCAAGCTCCTCACTAACCATGTGTTCAAGCTCCACGGGATCCCCCTGGATATAGTATCAGACCGCGGACCGCAGTTCACGTCCGGAGTCTGGAGTGCTTTCTGCAAGGCGGTAGGCGCCACTCCCAGTCTCTCCTCTGGTTACCACCCCGAGACGAACGGCCAGACCGAGAGGGCCAACCAGAACCTGGGAGCAGCGCTCCGTTGCGTCGCCGCACCACGCCCCTCCTCCTGGAGTACGTTTCTGCCGTGGGTCGAGTACGCCCACAACTCCCTCTCGTGCTCCGCCACAGGTATGTCCCCATTCATGACCTGTTATGGCTTTCAACCCCTACTATTCCCAGCCCAGGAGGAGGCGGTGGCGGTTCAGTCAGTGGAGGAACATCTCCGGCGGGTCCGGGCGGTCTGGAAGGAGGCGAGGGCGGCCCTCACCCGGTCCACAGCAAACAACAAGCGGCTGGCAGACCGGCACCGCTCCCCGGCCCCGGTGTATGAGGTCGGACAGAAGGTATGGTTGTCGTCCCGGGACCTCCCCTGGCCGACGGATTCACGCAAGCTGACCCCCCGTTATGTGGGTCCTTTTCCCATTGCCAAAATCATTAACCCCTCCGCGGTTCGTTTAACCCTCCCGGAGGCAATGAAAATTCACCCCATGTCTCTCTCCTCAAGCCGTTCTCAGAAAGTGATCTCAGCCCTCCGGCCGTTCCCCCTCCACCCCCCCGGCTCATCGATGGCCATCCGGCACATACGGTGTCCAGAATACTGGACGTCCGGCCCCGAGGACGGGGTTTCCAGTACCTCGTGGATTGGGTGGGATATGGTCCGGAGGAGCGGTCCTGGCTCTCCCGCCGCCTGATCCTGGACCCGACACTCATCCGGGACTTCTATGAGGCGAACCTGGGCAAGCCCGGGAGGACGCCTGGAGGCGTCCGTTGAGGGGGGGGTACTGTGGGGATCCTGGGTTGCCACCGCCAGGTGGAGCAGTGGTAACCCGGGTAACGAGCATGTTTGTGTTTATGTGCAGGCAGAGACTGAACAGCCAGCTGGAGCACGCCCGCCGAACGCGCCTGCAGCTCGTTTTCCAATCAGGCGGAGAATAAAGCCGACCTCCTCGGGGACCCCAGTGTGGGGAAATTGTCTATGCATCCACGCGGATGTGAGAGGAGCAACTGTGCGTCACGCTGCCTGTATCCGGAGTTTCCTGCCAGCGCCACCCGCACGCCTCACGAGCCACAGCACGAGCCACCTCGCTGGCCACCTCACGAGCTACTTCACTAGCCTCTTCACGAGTCACCGCACGAACCTTGGCACGAGCCGACCCCAGACCCGAGGACCCCACGGACGGCCACGGAGCCGCCGGCCCCGCGTCTGAGTATCGCACGTTTTTCCTCCCCCCTCCCCGTGCCTGTTATCCCGAAATAAACACCCTTGTTTAACCACCACCTCTCTGTCTTGTGCTCGCGTTTGGGTCCAGCCACCTCGATCCTAACAAGTTGTTTAGATCTGAAAAGTCAAACTCAGAATCTGCATTATAAAACCAATGAAAACCAACACCCTTATGACATGACGCATCCTTACACTCTGGTTTGTAGTGTATCATGAATATGTGGCTTGTGGTTGGCCGCAAGACTTACAGAATATTAAGCCCCTGGAGGCAAATCTGTGATTGGAGACGAATCAGAGCCACAAGCACGGCTGTAGACCCTTAGTCTCATTGAGTCAAATATACCTGTAGATTTGAACCAGATTACTGTACACAGTGTATTTGTCGGAGACTCATTTCAGCTCTCGGGTTAATGCACATCCTGTTTGCTAGTGAGTATTTTATGGCAGCAGAACGGTGTGCATGCAAACAACAAACAGGAACTCAATGTGATGGAGGACAACATATCTGCATACTGTTCGTAGGATATCATATGAAAAGTGAATCCTCATCATCGTGTGTTTTACTATGAAAATTGTCAAAGTCTTACAGCATGAATAAGATTGTAAAATACTTTGTTAGGTTTAGACAACAAAACTACTTAGTTAGGTTGAGGAATAGGTCGTGTAACGTTCCTCCGTTACCCCCGCGAGTCTCGGGCAGCACAAAGAGGGCAACATGATGGGATCTGCGGTTTCTTAACAGTATTTATTCTCGACTCTGCTTCCCGCTCTCTCCCCTTCCTCAGTCGCTCCTCCTATATTTAACGGGGAGACAAAAAAACACAAATTGCCCCCCAGCTGAGTGCGATTAGACCTCATCCCAGCACCTGTTCCTTGAACCACACCCTCGCTCAATTCCCTGTGCAACTGAGCCTAACCCCGCCCCGCTGCCACACAATGTTTGGGTTAAAATAACCACAAACTTCTCGTTTCACACAGGGAACGAACAGCGGCCTTTATACTTCCTCATTCATGCTCACAACAACATATGAAAACATTTTGTGGGATACCTACGAATTCAGTGCATTATTTTTCACAGGACACATGTCTGCCAGGGAAGTTAACTGCTTTGTTTGTAATAGTTATTCAATGACAACGCACAACAATGCAGTCGGCAGAACTACAATGTTGGCGATGTACGTTTCTGAACCGCAAATGTGTTTGATGCCAGCCTCGTATCACGGTTGCAGGAACGCACAATGCCACCATTGAGAAACGATTGGTTCGGTTTAGGCAACACAACTTTAGCTTAAGGTTAGCAGAACATCATGGTTTGTGTTGCGACCGCAATGTAACTAGAGTGAATAAATTACACATTTGGACACATTTGCATCATCTGTCGGAAAAAAGAAGAGATGAAAGACACATTGAATAACTAGCATCAAACATTGGAACAGTTAATCTGGTGTGATCTTGACATCACTGCCATGCACCGATCTATTTTAGTTGTTGGTTTTCCAGATGGGCAAGGCCCTGGTCGGGTCGGGGCAGAGCTTGGGTACGGACAGGGCTCGGGTCGGGTCGGGGCAGGGGTCAGAGAGTGGTACAATAGCAATCAGGCTTTGATGCAAACATCCGATCCTGTTAAATTAGTTCGAGTGCCAGTTCATTACCAAAAGACACCTTCTCACCTACAGATATTGAGCCATGCAGGGACTTCTGGTTTTGAGACTTCTACTGATTATATTGGGACTATTTCTTCAGTCGAAAGTAGTTCCTCTCTTAGCAGTTTCAATCCCATCTGCCTTGAAAGTCAGTCAGACTGTGATTTCAATATCTAGGAGTATCCGTGCATGTTGGTCGGCAGGTATGGAGGCTGCGCTCCACCCACCGCAGTAATGTAAACTCTGGATTAAACATCAACCAGGAGTCAACACACACAGCGCCCCAAAGCCGCCTTGACCTCACGTTCCTCCCTCCCGTCAAAGGAAAACAGACTCTGCCTGTCTCAGTTTTTTTTTCTTTTTAACAGTGAAGGATGGGACATTTACCAGATCGGTGTGTGTGAGAGGCGTAACATCCTTTTTTTCTCACCAGACTTAAAGTATTTCCAGAAAATGCAGCATTCCTTGTGTGTGTGTGTGTGAGAACACAAAAACGAGTTCCCACGGGTGGGTGGTATCCGAGCTGAGCTCCGACAACTCATCAATCATCTTTCATAGGAATTAGGAACAGGCACTGATGCCTCACACTTTGTCACGCACGCACGCACGCACGCACGCACGCACGCACCGTGGGCTTCTCAATATTTGCTTCTATAATTGCTTCCGAAAAGACATAAACGGCTCTTGGGCGTGTCTCCCTTCTTACCTTTTTAGATTTATGTTGTTATATCAGTGTAATGGAGGCCGATTGAAATTTGATAAGATCAAAAGCCAGAACGCTAAGCTGTTAGGTGTTAGATTCAAAGAGATTTGAAGGAGGAAGAAAGCTGCAGCTGGCTCTGCTGATTTGAAAACAAAATAGTGATTTCAATGATTTAGTTTGTGAACCTGCACTTTGAAATTGTGACGTCTAGGTGTTATGAAACAGACTGCTCTGGAGGATAAAACGAGCCCACCCTTTCGCTATCATGCGGGCTGGGTGGGTTTCTCATTACTCAAGGGGTCAGGACTGGGTGGTGTTACAAGATATACATCCTCAGATTCTGCAGCTAATTACATATATTTACAATGACAGCAGTGAGACACACTTGTAAAAAATAAATAAATCATAAAATTAGTTGATTAATACTGAAATAGAAAGGCCAAAACCAACGTAAATCTTTTATTTTGATTTTAAAGGATCACCAATATATTGTTTCACTTTTTAAAAACGGCTCAGGAATTTCCTGAAACAGTTGGGCACTGCAGTTTTTAGCAAAGAGTTTGGGACTATTTTCATCTGTGGATAAACACACATTTGATGCTCTGGTGAGTAGCGCCAACTGAAAATAAACAGTGTGTGTTAAGTTGTTATGAAGGAACATGTTGGTAGGACTCCAACGTAACCTGTAATCTTTCTGGAGGAAGTGTTGTCATGCGAGTAAATTACATTTCATTGGTAGTATTCCATCAAGAGTGGCAGGAAATAGCCCCGCCACTCTTGAGCTACCTGGGACTCCAGCACCTGTGCTTTGGACTCTGAGGAGTTTAAATACAAAAGGTGCAACACATTTAAGGGGAATAGTTTTGACACTACAGATGCACTTTCCTGCTGATGAGAAGATTGATACTCTCAGGTTTGTACACTAAACATGAAGCCATAGCCAGCAGTTGATTAGCATAACTTAGCACATAGATGCTAACAGACGTTTTTAGATATTAACGTTTCCGTTTCTGTAATACAGCTTAAGCAACACATATTCCTGAGCTTTAGAGGTGCTGGAAGCAGATTTGTTTACCTTTGGTCAGAGCCAGGCTAGCTGTTTCCAGTCTTTATGCTAAGCTAAGCTAGCTGGCTAGCATATTTCTATTTTTTGTATGAACATGAGACTGGTATCAATCTTCTTATCAAACTCTCAGCAAGAACATGAATATAGATACCTTAGAATGTTGATACCGTGCTTGTGTCCACTAAACCAAATAGACGTCCAGTATTGTAACTTGGAGAAAATGACACGCAGCCCTACGGTTGATTTTACAGGTGATGCTAATGAGAGTGCCACACTGAACAGGGAATGTGAGTGAAAAAGAGACCAGGCGAGAGGGCAAGCGACACAGAGGATGTCCACTCCGATTCCAGCCTCTTCATCGTTACCCACAGATGAATAGACGGAAACAGATGCTGCCTTTCACTTTCCTGTCTGCCACTTCCTATTACCTCTGCAGCTTGTGTGTTCTTAGAACGTGCGAGTCCGGCTCTGCTCTCAACATAGCCGGAAATGTTGGTGTGTGTGTGTGAGAGGGTAGAAGAAAGACCCCAACATCCAGCTGCTATTTTCTGCTCTCAAGCTAATCAGCACAACATCATCAGCGACGCTTGGTGAGCTAGCTCGTTAGTTCAACGGTGCTAAGTGAGCTAGCTTGTTAGTTTAGCGGTGCTTAGTGAGCTAGCTCGTTAGTTCAGCGGTGCTTAGTGAGCTAGCTCGTTAGTTCAGCGGTGTCAGGTGAGCTAGCTTGTTAGTTCAGTGGTGCCAGGTGAGCTAGCTTTATAAAGATACACGCTTCCTTATGCACAGTAATACTGGTGGCGGATGTTGTTTGGTAGAAAGAAAGTAGTTCCTTCACCAAACTGCTACATTGCTGTTTATTTGTTATGTGTATACATGCTTTTTTTAAATAAATATGATTTTTGTATTACCTCAAGAGAAGGCAGACTGCCAATATCTACAAGTAAGAAAAGAATGTTTTTTGATTTTGGGGTATCTCTTCACATTTTTTGTAAGGATTAGTAGTTTGAAATAAGATGGTACTTTAGCAAGGACTTCCCACACAAACGTTGCCAAGAATGTACAACACATTCCAATAAACTTGTTTTTTTGGAACCAACATGGTCCATTTACCAATTTAAGACGCCTTAACGGCACTAACGATCTAACAAGCTTAACTTGTTTATTCTGACCCAGTTGCCGTGTGATGTTTACACGCATCGACTGAGAACAAAGTGACTCAAACAACCGGGATAAGAGTTATCCACGCACAGCACACGTTTCAAAAATCACCATATCAGTTCTGCTATGTATTTTTTAGAGCGCGTTTCTCTTTTCACCCTTGCAGCCTTGTGTAACCTGGTTTCTGAAAGCACGTTTGAAGTGGAGACTTCTGCCATTATCATGAGGTATGAAGCTGTGGCGCTTGCCAGGACTGACAAGCGAGACCCTCCCAGGTTAGTCGAGCGCCCATCCACCGCAGTGTGGAGATATCAGGTTCAGAGGGACTCTCCTCCACTTTCCCCTGGAATGAAAGAATGTGATTGTAGATTAGCTCAACGGGGAGGATGATAGGAAACGGGAGGCAATCATTAACCTCCTTGGTTCCTACCCAGCTATGGATTTCAAACAAATTCCTGTCTTGTAAACGTTTTCCTCCATCCGTCCTGCTTTGATCCAACTCACGCCGTCAAACCACGTTTTAAAACTGCAGCTGTAAACAAGCACGCTTCCCGTCAAAAAAATGTAAGTGAGAATGCAGTTCAGTTACATAGTTACGTAATCTTCAGGAAGGCCGGTTTTGATGGAATAAGCACACAGAAAGCTTCCTCGTTCCATGACCCGACATCCACCAACAGTCACTGAAATCGGATTGGGAACCTCGAACCGAGCAAACAAACCAAAACGTAAACGATGACTAATAATACGCTACTTGCCTCATTGCCTTCAGCTACCAGGACGTCCCAAACAGCAATTTACTGGATTCTTCCCTCTGAAACGTCACAAGGGGCAAAAAAACATTTATCATGATGACAAATCCTCCTGAAAAAAAAGACATCAGGCACTGAAAACACACATTATTCATCGTTATGCCTCCTGAAGAGCTCAGAAAACATATACAACTCTTCAAAGCAGAATAAACATAAAAACAGCCAAATGTTAATGTTTGACTGAGACCTTAAAATAGATGTAGTTTCCTATAAAGATGGAACACACCAGCCAGAGAAACAAATACATCTCCAAGCTTAATGTTTCTCATGTTATATTATATGAGATATATTATATATCTCATATATTTTTGTAATATTTGTAATTTTGTATATTCAGTATTCTACTGTACATTCAATTTTCTTCTTTACTGTTTTATTATGTTTATTACTGTTTATTTATATTACTTGATTTTTTATCTTTTACGTACTGAGCAATGCTGCTGTAATCCTGTAATTTCCCCACTGCGGGACTAATAAAGGATTATCTTATCTTATGGTGATTTCATAGTGAACACAGGTATGAGACCCTCCCCCCCTACCTCCGCGTTATCTCTCCAGGTTTGTGCAGTTTTGCCTTTGATCCTGAACTACAGAGTCAAGCGTCACGAGGTCAGAGGGTACACTCCGTGCATTCCACAGCTTTTAATAGTTCACTAGCAAAAAGGCTTGAGACATGGGACGAAACTAAATCGTTTAATTACAGGAAGGAAGAAAGAAAGAAAAAAAAAGCTGAGGGGAAGAAAAAACTAAAGCTCCCCTGATCTGCTCCTCCTTTTAGTGTGAAATAACCTTTTAGTATCACCGAGCCAAGTATCAGTGTGGGCTTGTGTCAAGCCACGCCCCCTCCAATCATTCACTGCACACCTTGTTTTCTCTCATGACATATTCATAGTGGCAGTAAATCAACAGCGCATTAATGACACTTGCGCTTCCAGGTAATGAAGAAACAGAGGGAACAGTTTGATATACACATCGTTAGGATTATGAAGACACGCACGCATGCGCACATACACACACACTCTCTGTTATCGAGAAGGAGGCGAGGCCAAAGGAAAGTAATAGAAAGAAGCTCGGGAGTTCCCTGGGAGTTTAGGTCAACGCGTACGAAGAAAGTTAACAGCGCAAACACGTGCTGACAGCGACAGCGTCGTTACCGGCTATGCCCGGCACGTGAGCACAGGTCAGAGTGTGACCTTCGGTCAGCCAGCGGTGCGCAACCGAGAGGTTCACGTGCACTAACATGCACTAAATCAGGCATACCTGTCCAGGCAGCATAAGCCAAGCAGTGAAGCTCAGACGACCAAAGAGAGCGACCTCATCCTCAGCTCAGGTAGACATCAGTCCACCACATCATTACATACAGTTAGGTCCATAAATATTTGGACATTGACACATTTTTCATTATTTTGGCTCTGTACACCACAACAATGGAGTTGTAATGAAAAAATCAAGATGTGCTTTAAGTGCAGACTTTCAGCTTTAATTTGAGGGTATTTACATCCAAATCAGGTGAACGGTGTAGGAACTACAACAAATTAAAATGTGGCCACCCTCTTTTTAAGGGACCAAAAGTAATTGGACAAATTAATATAATCATAAATCTAATTGTCACTTTTAATACTTTGTTGAAAATCCTTTGCAGTCAATGACAGCCTGAAGTCTGGATTCCATAGACATCACCAGACGCTGGGTTTCGTCCCTGGTGATGCTCTGCCAGGCCTCTACTGCAACCGTCTTCAGTGCCTGCTGGTTCTTGGGGCATTTTCCCTTCAGTTTTGTCTTCAGCAAGTGAAATGCATGCTCAATTGGATTCAGGTCAGGTGATTGACTTGGCCATTGCAGAACATTCCACTTCTTTGCCTTAAAAAACTCCTTGGTTGCTTTCGCAGTATGCTTCGGGTCATTGTCCATCTGCACTGTGAAGTGCCGTCCAATGAGTTCTGAAGCATTTGGCTGAATATGAGCAGATAATATTGCCCGAAACACTTCCGAATTCATCCTGCTACTTTTGTCAGCAGTCACATCATCAATAAATACAAGGGAACCAGTTCCATTGGCAGCCATACATGCCCACGCCATAACACTACCTCCACCATGCTTCACTGATGAGGTGGTATGCTTTGGATCATGAGCAGTTCCTTTCCTTCTCCATACTCTTCTCTTCCCATCATTCTGGTACAAGTTTATCTTCGTCTCATCTGTCCATAGGATGTTCTTCCAGAACTGTACAGGCTCTTTTAGATGTTTTTTGGCAAACTCTAATCTGGTCTTCCTGTTTTTGAGGCTCACCAATGGTTTACATCTTGTGGTGAACCCTCTGTATTTACTCTGGTGAAGTCTTCACTTGATTTTCGACTTTGACACAGATACACCTACCTCCTGGAGAGTGTTCTTGATCTGGCCAACTGTTGTGAAGGTGTTTTTCTTCACCAGGGAAATGATTCTTCTGTCATCCACCACAGTTGTCTTCTGTGGTCTTCCAGGTCTTTTGGTGTAGCTGAGCTCACCAGTGCGTTCTTTCTTCTTAAGAATGTACCAAACAGTTGATTTGGCCACACCTAATGAGTCTGCTATCTCTCTGATGGTTTTGTTTTGATTTTTCAGCCTAATGATGGCTTGCTTCACTGATAGTGACAGCTCTTTGGACTTAATATTGAAAGTTGACCGCAACAGATTCCAAACACAAATACCACACCTGAAATGAACCCAAGACCCTTTTATCTACTCCTTGTAAATGAAATATCGAGGGAATTACACACACCTGACCTTGAAACAGCTGATCAGCCAATTGTCCAATTACTTTTGGTCCCTTAAAAAGAGGGTGGCCACATTTGAATTTGTTGTAATTCCTACACCGTTCACCTGATTTGGATGTAAATACCCTCAAATTAAAGCTGAAAGTCTGCACTTAAAGCACATTTTTTCATTACAACTCCATTGTTGTGGTGTACAGAGCCAAAATAATGAAAAATGTGTCAATGTCCAAATATTTATGGACCTAACTGTAGCTGCTATATTAATGCTATGCATTTTAAATGTAGCACCTTTAAAAAGGTCTTGGAATGTTTTCTTTGTCACTGCTACTTTGGTCTGTGCCTCCGCGAGAGTCAATATTTTACTCAGTCACTTGTCAAATATGATCATTTGAACCAGGGACCACTGTTTTTTTAATTTTCTTATCTTAAGCATAACTGATAAATCCCAACTGACCTTTGCATTAATATGAAATAAACACAACAGACTGTGAGTCAACACTATGTAGCAGTGACGTAAATATAAGAAGTTCCAACCCAGACTCAAGATAATTACATGATATGATTGTGGTTTTGGAATCCCAACAAAAATAAAATGACTAATGAGACACACACACACACACACACACACACACACACACACACACACACACACACACACACACACACACACACACACACACACACACACACACACACACACACACACACACACACACACACACACACACACACACACACACACACACACACACACACACACACACACACACACACACACACACACACACACACACACACACACACACACACACACACACACACACACACACACACACACACACACACCAGTCTTCCATTAAAAAGAATATCAATATTTTATTAGTGCCAACTGTGCAAGACAATAAAAAACAGTCATTATGGGTCAACTGTAAACGGCAAAGTAGATGTGTCAAAATAGATCTGGTTTACATGCACATGTCCGTGTGCACGCACACACTCAATACAATTCAAAAGAGGTCCAAAGAGACTAGTTTAATACTCTGGTAGATATCTGGCCTTACAGGTCTAGAGGGCCTGAGCAGGTCTTCATATGTTCATGCGAGGATGGACCCGGCCCACGACTCCCCACATGACACCTGACGTTTAATTGTGTCCTCACGCGATGGGTCACCCATTTGGTCCACGATCCCCTGATTTGCATAACTAACTAACGTATCACTTCGCTTGTTCCATCGCGTCCCTCTCTCCCGTCTCCGGTGTCAGATCAGCGCAGACTCTCTGGCGTTCCGGAAGGGGATGCTGGTCTGATGCCGAGAAGACAACTCCCTGGAAGACAAAACGAGGCAAATAAAGCTCTATAGAAGAAACACAGGGGGAAATGTGGTTACACGTGTTGTTTGGATTCAAGCAATGTTGGTTCTTCAACCTTGAAGGTTCATTTTTTACCTTGGAAACCAGATACGTGAAAAGAAATTAAAAAAAAAATCCTCTCAACATAGAAGCTATTCACATGTAAAAACGAAGGTAAAGCATTGGGGCATTGTAGATGAACAAAAGACAGACTTTGTATGATTTTACATTTTGTAATTTCCCCTTTCTGGTGTTCATACCATTCTAAACCACTGGGAATTTCCCAGGGTTCATTGAGTTATTGGTTATGGTTTCCTGATCATATTTTCCCTCCCAACCGTACCACAGTTCCTCTGAAACCCGACCAAGATGCACGTTCTTGGAGAGCCCCAAATTACATTTAGCTAATCTGCCAAAAACCCCAAATAGCTTGGTCTAAATGCTCTTAGAGTGACGACAAACCCCAGGCGTTTGTGAACGCACCCCGGGGCTGTGAAACAGGAGTGGTCAGTCGGACTAGAGCCACATGGAAAACACATCTGGGAAAAAAAAACACAAAACGGATGAAAGCTCTTAATATTTCCGATGCCACATTCATCGTCAGAGGCGCTTCACTTAAAATCACTTAAAATTAAATGTGACAAAATTCCGACTCAAATTTGACTAACAAAACATCCAAGAGTTTCAAAAAAAAGTTAAATAATCTCCATAGTTATTGAAACTATGTACATTTTGTAGTTTCAAAGGCATTTTCATAGTTTCATCTGGAATAGAAATATTTCCCCAAATCTTATTTTCCCTCGACAATTCTGAATGAACAAAATACTTCAACACAACATTCTTTGAACTAGATACAGTTTGTTTGTTTGTTTTTGACTTATACTTGTTTTTATGAGTAGAGCGCAACTGCCGAAACGTATTGATATCATTTGAGAGCATACAGAACATAAAAACAGAAGCCTTCGCTTTCTGTGGCAAAAAGAAACGATTGAATTAAATGGGATCATGCGGACAACGATCTCCCGCTGGTTTTAAAGCGTTAATCAGAATCAGAACCATTTATTGCCATGTATGCTTACACATACAAGGAATTTGTCCTGGCGGGAAGGTGCATACATTTAACAATACACATTTAACAGTTAACGCAGTGCAATAAATGAGGATGAATGGATGAATGAGTATTTACATTGAAACAGCAGCATATCAAAATACCAAAAATAAGATAAAGTGCATGGAATGTACATGAGTGTAAGTGTTGTGTGAAAGTGGCAAGTGCAATGCCAAAGTGTTAAGTGTATTCAAGTATAAGGCTATGTGCAGGGGAGTGTCCGGTGGGAATTGTCTGGGGGTGACAGAGTCATTAGAGTCAGTGGGGGACCCGGGCTCTGTTGATGAGCCCGACTGCAGACGGGAAGAAACTGTTTTTGTGGCGCGAGGTCTTGGTCCTGATGGACCGCAGCCTCCTGCCAGAGGGGAGGGACACGAACAGTTTGTGTCCAGGGTGAGAGGAATCAGCTACAATCTTCCTCGCCCGCTTCAGGGTCCTTGAAGCAAACAAGTCCTGGAGGGACGGCAGATTGCGGCCAATCACCCTCTCGGCAGAGCGAATGATGCGTTGCAGCCTGGCCTTGTCCTTGGCAGTGGCTGCAGCGTAGCAGACGGTGATGGAGGAACAGAGGATGGACTTGATGATGGCAGTGTAGAAGTGCACCATCATTGTCTTTGGCAGGTTGAATTTCCTCAGCTGCCTCAGGAAGAACATCCTCTGCTGCGCCTTCTTGGAGATGGAGCTGATGTTTAGTTCCGACTTAGACTTTGGTGTGAGGGGAAGACCTGAATGGGCCTGAAAGAGAGATGGTGTCTGCAGGAGAATGCTCCTAGTCGAGGGCGCGTCTTCTCGAGTCAGAGTTGATTGGCCTGATACGTCCACTGTGTGTTTGAGTGCGAATCCCTGAGCAGGTTAGCCACGGTGGCTTTAGCCACATGAGGCTGCAGACAGACCTCTGGGGGCCAGCCCTCTGTCTGGCCTTCGCCACAATGGGAGTCTGTCGGGGTAATTCTACGGGAGAATTGACAGTATGGCAAACGGTGCTCCTCGACACCGGCCCCACGCCTCACAAGCGGACGGCGGAGTCGGTCGTCGAGGCTAAGCGGATCATGTGGAGCCAAACCAGCGAGGTGGGCCTCTCGCTATTCAGTCCACAGCCTTTAAATGAACCCGGATAATCGCTCTTAAACCCAGAGACGCTAATAAGTTGAAGAAAAATACTATAATGGCACAAGAGTATGACGACATATGGCTCAAACTAAAATCCAACACGGACCAGTTGCCACCCAGGCACAGGCCCTTCATTCACCATCCCGATGTGTCAAGATGGGAAAATAACTATTTCTTGATGACAGCCATTTCCCATGTGCAGTGTCCCCCTGCTGGTTGCTGCTGGCAACCCCACGGTGACAAGACCAAAGGAAGTCGCTGCACCTGGCTGTTCACCAAGAAGTAGTTCCAGCACGTAACTTGCCTTATCACCGAGACGTTGCTGTTCATAGTGACGCTAACGGCGGCCTGTCCACTACTTTGGTGGATAAGGAGTAATGTTCTTGCTCTGGGTATGAGAAGTCCTGGACGAGCCCCCAAATTGTCACAGTCAGTGACAATTTTTTTTTAATTTATTGTAAATTTAAGCTATAATAAAAATAACTAATCACATGTTTGCCAGGTGATGAACACAAAACCTAACCAAAACTGTATGGTGGAAGAAAATAAATGATGATTTTCTTGACAAAAATCACAGATTCACCTTCACTATTTCCTGTGTGCCTCGGCGTTTTGGTCGTTCAGCTTGAAAATGTTGTCCCCTGATTGGTTTCTGGGCTGACAGCATGTGATAACGATCATATACAGAGATATGGACCTCCACTGACGGTCACGGATCATATCGTGGATGCAGCCGTTAAAAACATCCCCCCCAAACCTCAGACCATAAAGAAAAAAATAAAATAAAAGACAATGGTACCATTGACGTCGATCAGGAGATACTGAACTACAAAATGACATGTTGAGGCCTGGCAGACTGAGCCCTGCATGATCTGGCACTAATGTGGAGTTCAGTTTACCACGGTTTGCTCCCCATTCCACCAACGCTGCTGACTTAACGCAGTTCCCAGTCATAAGGAGCCCCAATGGAACCGCTAAAACATTTAGACGGGGTGTCAAGTTGGGACCACGCTACAGTGGGGTGGGAATAATTTAGACAAAAGGCATGCCGAGTAACACAGTAAGGTGGACAGAGCTGTCTCACACACGGCCATGTTAAGTCTATTGTGGGCCCCCAACAGTGTTAGCCAGGTAACACTGGTCTGTTGCACTGAGCTCAGGTTCCTTAAACACACACACGCACGCAGAAAAGATAAAGGTTATCACACACACATCACATACATTTTTATGCATGCACATGTATAGGTATACATAAACAGGTGTGCAAGCAGGTTGCACACTAGCTTGAACAAAGAGAGATTATTACTTCTCTGCTACAGTGCACAAAAAGCATGCATAATTCAAATTCAATTACACTGCGAGGAGAAGAAGGAAACTTGAGCGAGCAAGAAAGAGAGCGACTCACTGGCAGAAAAACCAGTAAAAAAAAAAACAGTAAAACCATTTCCCCTGAAGTGACTCGGCAAGTTGCACCGACTGGGCTCGGTTACCCAAACAAGAAGTTAGTTTACAATGATCTAAACTGAGCAACACTGAGGCTGTACTTTCACAGCTTGTAGTTGGGTTCATTTTGTCCAGACCAAGGGAATACAATTACATTAATTAGCATTTTACTTCTGGTCTGGTTCCTGTCACTCAGACTTTCCTGATGATGCAGGAGGACAATCGCTAAAATTACTACTTCATTTTCTTTTTGTGCTGCTCTTGGTTGACAAGTTTATGCAGCACCTAATGCTGTATATTTATGTTCTCACTGATTAGAAGCATTATTAGTATTATTAGACTGCAAATCCATCGCACGTTATGTAAAATGACTAGCAGGTAGAGAAAGGACTAAAAGGAGGCGTCTTGTTTGGGGATTATTAGTATGGGACGGCTGTCACACCCTTTAAGAGACTTAATGAATTTAGGAATGCACCGATACAAGCACAGCAGTTTCAACCTCTCTGACCTTTTAATTAGGGAAAATACCTGCGCTGGTTCCCAAATGATTTGCATAAATAGGCTATATACTACTGATTATTTACTGATCACTACCTCAACAGATGGATGTATTAGTACTTCAGATTTTGAAGCCATGCTAATATCATGTCTGCCGTCACAAAATCCTGTGGTTGGTAAGTTTGCTTCCACACAAGCGCACACTTGGGAGAGCGGTTGTTCGGTCCGCAAGAGAATTCGATTGACAGCTTCCACACTAGCCCAAACCAACCGTACTAACCGGGCAAAGAAGAGGTCAGGTGTGAAAGCAGCTTTCAACAAATGTCAACATCAATCTCAGTTTAGCATGCTAGCTAGCTAACATTGGCCGATTAACACAAAGACTATAGCTGAGGCTGACATCAATATAAGCCAAACTATGGGACAATCACACACATTCCATGTAGGTGCTATCTCTATCAGAACAGTATCATAAGGGCAAATTATAAATGTCGACATCATGACAATTCAGCCAACAGTTATTTTAGTCTGCTCACTGCCAGCCATAGAAAAGCGCTGCTAGTGCGGCTACAGAGCAGCACAATCAAATTGTCAGTTATCATGGAGCCCACACTATGACTAGCTAAACACACTGAATGAATATTATCTATTTTTTTAAGAGTGATTTTAAAGATACGCAGACGGAAGGGTCTTCTTTGTAGCATACACTCCGTAAAACCGGATGGGTCTTTATTCACTGTTACAATCATTAAAAAGCAAAATCAGCATGTGTAGACATTCAGCATACCTTCAGTGGCTAGCGTAGCATAGATGCTAATGCTAGGTTAATAAAGTGCTAACAAACCTGGCTAATGTTCGCACCAAAGTTTTTTTTTTAACCTAGAAAGGTGCTATTCATTTTGTGCAAACCAGTTTGATTTCCCCAGAAAGGCACTGCATATAAACACTTTAATGACAAGACTCATCCAATCTACTAATCTTGAAACTGGACTACAAATGGCAATGCAGAAGTATGGGTTCCACCTGTGAACTTTCCGTTTGCAGATGTGTGCATTTGTAATATACAAGTCATACTCATTTGAATGGACATGGGACTTGCTGTAGACGGCCACATGAAGTCAGAAGATGAAATTGGAAGCTTGCTTTGCCTCAGTTACTGTCAAACAAGCGTCACAACAAACGACTGAAGAAATGACCCAAGGTGCGGGCTGAGTGCAAACATCCTCTGTGACTGGGGGAAGGTGTTCCGACAGGTAAATGAAAAGAAAGTGGAGGAGAGATAAATTCAGGGCGGGGGTTAGCAGATCTGGCTCTTCTTTGATGGTACTATAAAAAGGTAGAAAGAGAACACACAGAGGCTGTATGTGTTCATTCCTAACTGGCCCGCGTTCTTCTCGGCTAACCTGGATACGTTACTTTGACAACTTGGCGTCGAGCTCTGCCTTTCAAACAGCAACTAAGAGACAATAGAGTTGATCGTCCGCCACCAACCTTTACGGCCCCTTCTCCCTCATCCTGTCCTCCGCAGGTGTTCACAATAGACACAGCAGATGTCAGATACAATCTCAGATACGGGACATAGGAAGCGCCGGGAAGTTAATAAAGACTTGCAGCGTGCAGTTAATTCTAAGCAGGTTAAATGTAGATCAGGGTAGAATCAGAGGCTCTCGTGGCAGGATCTCTGAGATGGTAGTATTTCTACTTTTGATATAACACCTCCTGGCCTGTAGATGGAACCTTATTAATCATATTTGTATGATGGGTAATTGTTTTACCTTTCCCACTACTGCCAAAGGTCAGCATTCTGTCGGATTCTTACAGAGACACAAGGGTGATGGGCACATTAGAAGAACATTCACTTTTTGCACTACTTCCTAAACTGCACAAACAAGAGGTCTGAGTGGAATTTGATGTTCTGTTGATATGGTTTTAATTTCTGTAGTCGGTGCTCTTCAGTCACTGTGCCAAATGCTGCTTATGCCAACTTTTGCTCACATCAGCGTGCTAACATCCTGACACTGAGAATTCTGACACGGTCCTGATAAGCAGGCGTAACGTTTCCCATGTTCAACATCTTGTAGTTGTTGGGTGTTGGCATGCGAACATCTCCAGAGCTTTCCACTGTATCCCGATCTTTAGCATATGGAACTTGGTGACCCGAGTTCCACACCTTGGTTGTTCGAGTTGACAGCTTTAGCTTTATTGTGAGCGACGGAGGAAAAGGAGAGGCTGTCTCACAATCGAGGGAATCTCCACTCAAGTTGGATCACCGAGGCTAATTCTCCTTCAGCATTCCCACCGGAACATAAATAAAGTGAGCTGCTATGGTTTACTGCAGTAACTCAAGGAGTATGTGGCCTCGACTGGGATAGATGTTCTCTGACGACATCAGCCGGTCGGTGGAAGAGAGCACGACATCGCCCCCACGGTGAGCGGCGCCTCCAAATCAGAATCACGCACGCTGCTTTGGGCGGCCACGCGGCTGAGAGGTGTCCAATGGGCTGTGATGAAAATTTCCAAATGGACTATTATATCATGAGTGAACATTGACCTTTCAAGAACTTCTCTGGAGTGTGTCACCATTGCAATGCACTGCACACATTGAAAAAAATATGAGTATGTGACAAACAAATCCTTCAATGAACTTCGACACACAAAACATCCTCATTCATTTGCAACAGGAGACTTTTGACGGCATTTTTCCCTTTCATTTTTAACCCTGAAGGCTTTTCACCGTCATTAACTTTGACACTTTACTGCAATGACTAGATTGTAGATGACCAACAATGTCTGAAGTGTTTCTCAGCAAAAATAACAACAAAAAAGGAAAAAACCTATACGTTGTCCATTTTTCCAAGATTGACAGTTCCCTTTGTTCCACAGGTGGAAAAACAACGAGCGTACCTCACAGGGCAATTTATTTTCAATCTATACAATTTATCACTTCCTTTCACTGCAGGCGTCGAGGACCTTTTCCATTCAGCTCTTGGGAAAACAGTGAGGTGTGGTCCATTCATGGTTCACTTGCTTTTACATTTATACCTGTAGGCTTTTGTTCACCTCTAGATAAACAGCGAGGCGTGGGCCAAAGCTGCCATTCACTTGTGCCGTATGCTGCTTTGAGGCGGACCCCTCCTCCGTGTAAACTGTAACCCCTGGAACTCTTTGTGAAAGTCTTACTATAATTATGACAATGAGCATAATAAGCGGTCATGTATTAAAGTAGTAATACCCTGGCTTTAACTTGACACCTAGTAGCCAATATAATATCTTTAATGATGACTTATCAAAAGAGCGACGGTATAACGAGAGGTGTCTTTGTTTTGGGACTGAAAATGTACAGGTATGCCAAAAACTAAAGTGTAAATAAAGTTCAGCCCGAGGTTGAAACAGTTAATCCACCCCTGCTATTGTATTTCTGTTTCAAACCTTTCAGGCTTAGGGGTTGACACGTTTTTGAAGAAGTACAGTGTGTGTGTGTGTGTGTGTGTGTGCGTGCGTGAGTGTCGAGGCTGAGTCTTTGATCAAACAAACACCACAGTGTTTGGGATATCAGTGAGTCCTGCTTTTTTTTCTTCTTTTTCCCTCCTCACTCGTGTGTGAGCTGAGGAATGTCACTGTTCACATGGGTAAAGCACACGCACACACACACACACACACACACACACACACACACACACACACACACACACACACACACACACACACACACACACACACACACACACACACACACACACACACACACACACACACACACACACACACACACACACACACACACACACACACACACACACACACACACACACTCTTCTGGCAGGCTGCAGGGGCCCCATATGTTCTGCTGATCTAACGTGGGAGGAAAAACAAACAAAAACAAACTATGGCTATGAAATGTATCAGTTGCTGCACACAACGATCAGCTGCACACAATGATCAGCTGCTATCGGTGTCCTCGCTCACAAGGCCAAACAACCTTTAACCTTTAAAAGTGGGATGTTTTCGAACTGGAGCCTATTTTCCCATGCTTTAGTGTCCAAACGAGTAACGGGGACATTTCTTTTTGATCTAATGAGGGTGAACACTGCAGATGGCAGCCGCTAAATGGGCTACGGTATAATCGCTTCGGGTGTGTCCACTAAAAGTGCTTGTTTTTGCCAATGAAAGGCTCAGATTGTTATCATATGGGTTTGACGACATTAAGGAGAGGACTCTACAGAGAAATAACACATTTGCCTTTATGCAGACTGCGGTTTTGAAGCCTCATTTGGCCGTCGCCATTTCTTTTTTTTTCTTTTTGCAACTGCTGAAAGTGATCATAACTATACTGCGAAAGAGTAATGGTGTGGTAGAGACACTGTATACAGCTCTGGTGGAGACATGTCAATCACAAGGTAGCCTTATGAGAGAAATAAACTCATGTTTACAATGTTTACTGAGGGAATACACCAAGAGAGAAGTAGAGTCATTTTCTCATAGACTTTAATACAAAAGACTTCTTTTTGCAACCAGATGAGTCGCCCCCTGCTGGTCAGTAGAGAGAATGCAGGTTTAACTTCAACATTGGCTTCACTTTTCAGTTGCCAGCAGCATTCTCTCTCAATACTTGACCAATTTCTTATGTGTCCCTATTGTAAACATGAGAAAATAGGGTTAAAAAAACGAATACTTAAGTTACTTTTCAACCCCTGTTTCCCACGTGGACAGATACACATACTGCTCATATACAAGGTTTATAAAACTGTTCTAGAATATTTAATCCAGCACTCAGTATTCAGATCTTTCCCAAAGCAGAGATCTCAATTACAAGCCATTGTGTCTTATGAGTAAATATGTTGTATTATAATGTAATATGAAATAGATTAAGAACAAATCCCCTGACATACTTTGATAAGTGAGCCATGTCATTGTCCATACACGCCCCTTTTCTATGAGAAAATGCCAAAGAGACAATGTGTGTGTGTTTGTCTTCGTCAGTGTGTCCACCAAAGCTCAATTACAAATACACGCAACTTAAAAGACAAAAAGACAAAATGCGTGCAACATGAAACGACACATGCAATATAGAGATTATGTTTATGTAATGGGTGCAAATATGCGCTGGAGTGCAAAATGATGGACAGAGGCCATTGTGATTTTGGGCTATACAAAATAAACTGAATTGAATTGACAGAATACTGGTTGAGCAAGTTACTTGGCACTGTGCATGTGACTTGGAAAGAATGTTTTCCTGCCTGCCAACCTGTCTGTCACAATGCTGGTAACATGGGCCTCAGAGAGCAGGCCTTAAACATGCAGTAGAATACTGTAAATACAACTACATTCTAATTGTAAAACAAACAACTGAAAACAGTGTTGCGGTAGTGCCGGCGGTAGCCGGCTGAGGCATGTAATCACAATGACAATCCTTTTGTACTACTCTGTTTCGTGTGTCCTTATTCAAAGATCTGTTTAAAAGAGAAAGGACCAATATTATGACGAAGTCTTATTAAACTCTTGTAAAAAATATCTAAAAATAAGGTGGAGAAGCGGAATACTTTACATGGGCTCAGAATTGCGGTATTTCATCATCAAAAATATTTAGTAAAATAATAGCGTGCAGATTTTATCTGCCTGTTTTTTTGTTTTGTTTCTTTGTGAAAAATCATACTCGCCAGGAGAATGCAACCAGAGTAAAGACGTCCACCCTTTTTCCTGTACGCAGCCCCTTTACTGTATGACACTCACTTTGTGAGTGGTTGCAGAGCTGAAAACTGAAACTATGCTTGCCATTTTTTTGTCACATTATATTTTGAGTAATTAAGATTACCGCAGATGCTACGCAGTTACACCTTGTCATAATAGTGAAGATGTTGAGAATGTGTTGCTGTGAGCTCCGGTGCTCTACAGCCCCGTGGTTCTGTCGGACACACTACCTTGAACAAGCAGACTTGATGCGTCACTTACTGTCGAGAGGAGTACGTGCTTTGCGGTTTCTTTTATTTTTCCGTTACTTCCTAAACTTCCTCCATGTTTTTCGTTCGGGTTAAACCTGGTTCTTTGTCGGTTGTGATGTTGCCAGGTGAGCCGAACTTCTCACGTCACAGTGAGTCAGTCTTTGCCGGTCTGTAAAACACGATGTGCAGCGCTGTCACCTTACAATTTCATCAATAAAGTTCAACTACAAAGTGCTATCAATAAGAGCCATTCCAGTGCTACTGAAGTGCTACTTCCTTTATTTAAGGTATAGTCGGAAAAATTTGTTTTTAGTTTGCGACGGAAAGATGTAGAGACTTTCTGCTGTCCTGATGTCAATGGGGAGCTCATTCCACCATCGAGGAGCCAGGACAGAGAACAGTCGAGACTATGTTGAGTGTTTAGCTCGCAGTGACGGAGCTACAAGCCGATTGGCAGAAGCCGAGCGGAGTGCACGAGCTGGGGTGTACGGTTTGACCATGTGCTTGACGTAGACTGGACCAGATCTGTTCGCAGCACGGTACGCCAGTACCAATGTTTTGAAGCGGATGCGGGCGGCCACCGGTAACCAGTGAAGGGCGCGGAGGAGCAAAGTAGTGTGGGTGAATTTTGGGAGGTTAAAGACCAGTCGAGCTGCTGCATTCTGGATGAGCTGCAAAGGTCGGATGGCACCAGCAGGTAGACCCGCCAGGAGGGAGTTACAGTAGTGTAGGCGCGAGATGATCAGAGCCTGGACGAGAACCTGTGCCGCCTTCTGGTTTTAGTTCTGAACGTAATGGCAATATCTAAATATCAGCGACGCACAAATGTTTGAAAATATATGAATTTTGGGATGCACGTTTTTCCGCCTGTGCCTATTTTTTTGTCAAAATGTGGTTTTCACTGAACCAATGATTGGCCAATAATTGGTTGCCGATTTTCTCAAAATGGTTGCCCAGTGGAAACCTGGCAATCCACTCAAAATTGAATGGTGAAAAAGCCATAATAGCAAGAATTATTCATTTTGGCTCTTATTTGCTTTCTTTGCCAAGAGTGAGCTGAAAAGACTTGACATCACACTCACATGTTTTTTTCCCTGCCTGCACGAATGGGACCATCTCTAGAGAAATGGATCTGTGGCGTAAAGACTTCCATTCTTTTCCTCCAACAGACAAATCTCTCCAATCATTTCAATTGTGTCCCCTTCATCTGTCTTTCTGCACGAAGCCACAGAGGGTGGGAATAATGTCGGTGTGTCAGCTGAGCTCATCTTCCTGTGCCATGTCAGCCCCATTTCCTCGTTAAACACACACACACCCACACCCACACACACACACACACACACACACACACACACACACACACACACACCTCGCCCTGTCACAAACGGCTCCATCAATACAGAAATGCGTAAACACACTCGATAGCGGCGACGTGTGTGCACCGCCCAGTGAGATTCTTTGGAGGGACATGTTGTACAGAAGGTGTGTAACCCACTAAACAGGAAACTGCAGGTCTATTTCTGTGCGGTGGCATCCCCACCCTGCCCTGCTGTGAAGCGCCATGGAAAAACACAACAGGATGGGTCCGACTCCCTCGGCCTGCCAGTCTCTCGTCTCATAGAACCCATTAGAAAGACTGCCGGTGTTTACGCCCGGGCATCAGACACAAACCCACGCGGCTGATAATAGCCCGGCTGCGGTTCTCTGTTGTTTTTTGTGGTTAGGAATATGACATTAAGCAATATCAAACATTAATCAAGAGCAAAAATATATTTTTACAGGAGAAGGAAAACAAAGGAATGTTGTGGAAGCATTTCCCAAAACTGCGTGCTTCCCAAAAAAAAATACACAATGGCAACCGGTTGGACATGTTTCCGTCAACCAAACATTTGACAAAGGTTTTTAAATTACTTACACTTACTTACTTAAAACGCTCCATGCTAAATAATTAAATAAATAAATATTTACACACACACACACACACACACACACACACACACACACACACACACACACACACACACACACACACACACACACACACACACACACACACACACACACACACACACACACACACACACACACACACACACACACACACACACACACACACACACACACACACACACACACACACACACTAGTATGTGTTGCTGGAAAAGTGTCTGGAAAGTGTCTTGTTACATGATTGATGTTTAATATAGTATTGCAGTGTCTTGTGGTATGCCATTACACATGAATTAAACAATAACCATTCTTACTGACATCAGATCCTAATCTGTTTATTTTGCACTTAATTGTTTCACAAAAGCTGAGCAAAAAAAAAAAAAGGTTTCTCTGGCAGCTTTTTTGATTGATCAGCCAGGAGGCGTTTGATGTGGGGCGTCGCCGTCTGTATAATAAGCGCACTTCCTCCCAACGGAGCCTGGAATCAGATTAGTGGAGGATCACGCGCTGCTGGTTTGATAGTGTGAACCTGGATATGCTTTGTGATGTGGGTTTTGCTCAGCTCGCCACGCTTGACCGCAGCTTTCCTCTGCATCCGTCATCTGCCATTAAAAGGGCTCCCTTGGCAAGTTGGATCTCGTTCATCCCACCTCACTACCTGCTGCCACAACGCAGCGGCTGCACCAGAAAATGCTGTGAATTCAAGATTTGGTACCAAGGTTTGCTACCACTTAGTGCGGATTGGGTTGTCTTTCAAACACAACCGCTCCTCAAACCAAACGGTTTTTCACCCCACAGCCATCTTGAACCTCCTTCCCCCTAAATACTCCAGATCTCATCTCTCCGTTCATCAAGATGATAACGGAACAGTCGGGTTCCAGATGGGCTCAGCCGTCAGGCAGGGTGAAGATGAATGAGTTCTAAACTGTACTTTACTGTTGATGGGTATTCGCGATAAATAATGAACCCTTTCCAGGGTTGTGACAAGGACCGAAGAGGCTTCGGCATAAGAGTCCGGTCCTCAGATCCCTGCTGGCTGCTGGTTCCTCATTAGTCAACCTCACTCTACGGTTTAGGTCTTGGATATCTTTGGGATCTCCTGACGCGGTGTGAAGCCTGCACACGTCTCAGGGCTAACTGAGCACGGTGAAGCCGTTTTTTAGCGTCACTACTGCTCAGACGTGAGACCAATTGCCAAAAGAGGTGAGCCTTGATAACAACTTTCAAATTCAAGCTGAAACCTATACCACTGCTTTTAATTTAATTACATTTTTATCTCATTTATCTGGTATGTTTCATTAATTTTATTCCGTGTACTTGGATTGCTTTTTTGTTTGTTTTTAAATCATGTGCAATCTTGTGTAATCTGTAAAACACTTCAATGCCTCTTGGAATGAAATGTGCTATATAAATAAATGTGCCTTGACATCAAGGATGTATCAATTCAAATATAAATCACCAAAACTGTTATAATTATTATTATAATTAAAATAATGTGGTGATTCAATCCCAGTGGAGAGGGGAGGGGGGATTAAATTAATTAATTTGTTAACTTTATTCCCTTTGTAGTGATAAACACCCCAAATATATTATTGTCTCTGACTCTGTGATGTCAAATCAGTGTTATTACACAGGGGGAATAATCCCTTTGTGTTTTTTAATTATCAATAAATTATCAGTATGGTGAGGTGGGGGTGGGGGATGGACAGGTAGAGCAGTCACAGGTTTAATTGTCTTTCACAGCCGGCACATTATGAGGTTGTAATCCATCCATACATCCTCAGTATTTCAGCCTATTTGACGGGAAAAGGATAATCATACGAGCTGCTTACTTGATGAGAGCTGTCCTGGGTGTGTCTTGCTGCTCACCGCTGGAGGAAGACGGAGGAAGGGTGGAGGAACGAAGAGATGGTGGGAGGACAGAGGAGGGAGGGGACTGGCCCAGCGGGTTCTTGCCGCTTCGTAGATGGCGGAGGGACTTGACTCTTATGGGCTGGACGAGGCTGTGGTTGCTACGGCGACCGGCTGCCTTGCCAGAAGGTCCTGTGCACGTCCTCTTGAGGGTTGGCTCCGATCTGGAAACAAAAATCACACAGAGATTAAACAACTTTCTCAATGGATGTTTATTGCTACGTAAATTGCAGTTGCCAAATTGTAATGTATCAATAGATGGCTTTCACGTTACATTAAGTGTTCATTTACCTATTTAGGTGGCTGTTGTTTTTTTTACTTTTCAAAATGGTGCCCGTCTCCCCAAACTCTCAGATGGGATTACAACTGTATTTCCACGCTGTTGTGATAAGGCCTTCATCTTCAGGTGCAGGCCTACTGCACCAACATACTGCAGGAAACACCTGCATGTAAGGCTACTTACAGAGTGTGTGTGTGTGTGTGTGTGTGTGTAGGTTGGGGGTGGGGGTTTATCTTATTACTCATTCTGCAAGGATTTGAAGCAGGAAACGATGACACTGCCAGTATTTTAAATATATATGAAAGTGCAATGCAGAGGGGAATCGAGTCATTGTTTGTCATGTCTACAGAACTCAAGTCCCCAGTCAGGACAGGCACGTTCTGAATCCTAAACTTTTAGTCATAAACAAGGAATAATACGCTTTTCACCAAATATGTCATTTTAACAAGATGAAAAAAATAATATAATGTATTTATTTGCTAAAACAAGTTAGTTAAAACAAGTATGACAGAACTTAATGTTAAAAAAATAAAAATGTCTGACTCTCTGGGAATCCCTTTCGATTGCCTCCACAAGGCTCTCAACATGGATACGCCTGAGGCGGCGGCTCGTAGCTGAAGGCTGCAGACTACGGCAAACATGTTGACGGACCTAACAGGGTTTACCGGGAGCGAGCCAGTGGGGCACGATCACATGCGCCAACATAGCGGGCCCGATCTTTTTTACAAATACTGCATCCAAGAAGAATCATCCACGGTGGATCTTAAAATATCTAGAGATGGATGGTAAAAGGCTGAACTACATTGCAAAATAAATTGCCTGTGGACACAATACATTACAATGGGGCCCCACTGTCAGTAAACTATATGCCAGAGTGGGCTAGTTGTTGGACTGGGATCAGCGTAGATGAGTGACTGGAGGTCAAAACAATATTAAAAACATGTCAGTAATATTTATCATAATGTCCAAGTTTGTGACCGAATATCTGGGGGGTAAAACATGAAACAGTAAAGCAGGTCGTTATATGATTCTGATCCTGCAACTTCAAAGCCGTTATGTCAATATATGAGTGATTTGGGATCCTGACTTGAAGACACAAGCCATCAGCTGTCAAACTATCCGGGTCCAGAGGCGACCTCGGCATGGCCCAGCCGACATAAATCTTACACTTGACAAAAACGATGTAAACTATGATTTACAGTTTGGGGAAGGATTGAGCCATCTCTCTTCCTGCTCACCTCACGTTTAGGCTGCACATGTGCAGCACGGAGCCGACAGCGACACGCCAATCACACCATTTGCAAATCAAATGTTTTCTGTGTCGCGTTTCGGTCAGATGTGACCAAAAATATTATATTTCAAAAGTGTCTTAATAAGCAATGCTAATGTTACATCATTCATTTGTATCTGTTGTACTCAAAACGGTCTGGCCTGTCTACATTTCCTGCTTGTGAAAATCTCGACCTGGGTGAATTGGTAACTGAATAACTCTGGTGTAAAGGGCATATATGCAGGAGGAATTCTGAGAGTCAAATGCCACAAAGAGCGCTCCTACCATTGTTCCAGTGCGGCCCTCCCGCGGCGCGTCTCCCGGTTTCCTCACAAATTCAACATGTCTGACAATAACTCGAAGAGACAAAAGAGATGCTTAGACGACACAGTTTAGCGAGAGATATGTCACACGGACGTGGTAAAGTGTCAAGTGACCGTGGTATTCAAGCAGTGTGACCCTTAAGGCGAGGTAAGGTCTTGAACTTTGACCCCCTACGAAGGAGGATCTACCTGATATGATCCAGGTCCTCAGCGGTTTGTTTCTTTGATGTTTGGAGTGTCAGCCGCCTTTTGTTATTCAATTCAGTTTGATATGATGACGAGAATAAATATTGTAAATATCTATTGAAGTCTAATTCAGTTGAATAAATGCGAGCTCCGCCTCATAGAAAAAGAAAAAAAGTAAAATGAATAGACACTGTGTGGAAAGAGTCTTGCTTGAGCACCGCTGGAGGCAGGGGCTGGCCATAGGGATCCCCGGTAGGCCGGCGGGGTTGGGCTGGTCCAATACCAGCCCACGTCATCACCAACCGGCCCTCTGATATTGCCGGCCCCGAACTATATTCTAAACTTCACAGAACATCTTAAATTTACTCTAATACGTAATTAGCCTACAGCAGGACTGACTGACTTTTATACTATTCCCCGCGATCTGTAGTCACACTCATGGTTTCTATCTTCGTTACTCATCTCATCTCTTCCGTCAGTCTAACTTTGTTTTAAGTGTTATTAAATATCAATCACTCCAGCCTACTCAACACTCGCTCGCAGACCAAACCATTTTTGAGCCGTTCTTGTGTTTTTGAGCCGTTTCTATGCACCTTAAACACCCCTACAAACAGACACATAAATCCAACACCCAGCATGCAACACTACTGATACCACTGCTGTTCTGTTCTGTTCATTTCTACAATATAGTTCCATGTTTCCCCTACCATTATATTAGGGGGCGCTATTTGCAGGTCAAGACAAACACCCTCTTGCAGCCTGTACTTTCAATTAAATGTCTAACTTACGCTATTAACAGCTTGCACATGCAAAGTAACTCCCGGGCCACTTTTTCCCCCCCAGTCCGCCCCTGGCTGGATGTCATCAGATTGGCAACAGAATTAATTTGATTATGAAATGGATGATAAAGTGTCAGGGATCCATGGTATTTCACAAAGGCTTTAAGAGCAAAACAAGTTTTTAAAATGGAACAGCGATGCAGTCGGTGAGAGAAAAGAAAACGCTCCTCCTCCTTTAAACTATGACTTCCCACCTCTCCGCTGTCCCTCAGCAGTGCCGCTAACTCTTAAGGCACCAGAGGATAAATATTGTGCGATCGCTGCGGCTCTTTCCACAAAGCTGCACAAAGCCGCGAGGAACGTTTGCATAACAGAAACTTAGGTCGGATGATTACAAAAAGTAATCTTCTTAACGGATAGATAAAGCCTGCAATATTATGCGTTCCATATTTGAAAGGGCTTAAGACCAAAAATATAGTTAAAACTGCCTCTAGTTTTCTTTTTAAGTCGCAGTGGAATGTAAAATACATTATCCTAGTTTAAATCCTGTGCCAATTGTTAATTTCTCTCTTGTGTGGGTCATATGTATAAGCCACCTACTTTTTAGCAGCCCAATCAAGATGTGAAAGATTGAAACCCTATTGGACAGTACCCCGTTAAAATATCTCATTCTGCTGTGAAATGCATCGCAGTACAGAGCTAAAGACGCTCCAACGCCCGGTTCTCTTTTCCTCTTAAGCACCCCCCGAAACTCAGCAGATCTTGGTCTTGTTGTTTGTTGGGTTTAAGTCTCGTTAATAGGACTTACTAATGTTTTCAACATCTGGCAGACAGCATTGTCCACTTCCGTCCTCTACCGCTAATTTGCTGCCCGATTACAATCAATAATCCCTTTGGTGACCCCGAGTGACCCACAGCCTGGTTAAAACAAACCGAAACCACTAAACACGAAGACTAAGCCTGCGAGGAATGACAAGTATGCTTAAAACGCGCGCACGCACGCACACGCGCACACACGCACGCGCACGCGCACCACTGTCCCTGTCAGAGGAAGAAAAAAAACAACATTACAATGAGAGGATTAGAGGACTATTGTGAAATTCTAAGTGCCGCTGAAGGACCAGCTGGTTTTACTACGAGGAAACAAAACCTGAAGACCTGGTGGAATAGTGCAACTTTTGAATGGTAAATAAACCAAAAAGTGGGCTCCACAAAAAGGTGCAGATGTCACTCACTTGAGTGCAGCATAACAACAGGGAATAGCTCGTCTTTACCACCGTGAACATTCACGAGGTTCAACATGCTTTTAAATTGCTTATTGTTTTATGCAAAGTAAAAGCTCAATTGTCTGCACATGAGCTTGAATTCCTGCGTTCACTGAAGATCAACAAAACGAAGAGGAATGGGAGTAGTAAAAATGTAACACTGCTTCAGTCTTTATTATACGTCATTCTATAAATAATGCATATCAAGAATAAAACACAGACATTGGATGTTCTGACATAAAATGGAAAAGAGAGGTTGTGACGCACAGGATTATGAGCTGCAGAGTTATAACCGACCAGCGCGTTAAGGTATGTGTGGTTATTCTGTGGCCGGGCGTCCTTTGCACGTGATATGATAAAAAGGTAAACACGGGTGTGAGGAAAGCTCATGAAGGCCTGTAGTTAAGGAAACATAAGAAGGCAAGAATCCCGTGCCAAGTTCTGGTTAACTTTTACAGAGGAGAAATAGAAAGCATCCTGGCTGGAAACATGACAAACCCGCGTGGGACGCGAACGGCACAGGACAGCAGGGCTCGACAGCAGGTGAATAAAGAGGTGCCTGCAAAAATCTCAAAGGATATTGAAAGACAAACCCGACCCAGCCACAGCCTGTTCACCCTGTTGCCGTCTGGAGAGGTAAAGAAGTATCAGCTGCCGAACCACCAGACTTCAGAGCAGCTTCTTTTCCAGGCTGAGAGTCCTGAATTCATCCTCCACACATTTGTTTTGTGTGTTTTGTCATGTAGCAAAATGGGACTACAATCTGCATTTCATTTGTAAAAACAGTTTTACGATGACAATAAACTAACTTTGCCGGCGGTGCGTAGCGGCATTGTGCACCGAAGCAACACCTCCCTATTAAGAGGCTGCAGTTTGTGTTAGGGCTGTCAAAATTGCTCAAAAATGACGTTCGAATATTCGCTTTAAAAAAACACATATATTCGAACATATTCGAATATTTGAAGTTGCGCATTAGGCACGTCAATAACAGGACAAATTAATACAACGAGACATAACTACTTTTATAGGTAATTTATTTAGGTTTAAACATATTTCACAACATATTACCTACACAAAAATACGTAAATGAACTAATGGCCAAGACCGCGGACCTCTCGCTCCCACACACACTCTTTCTCTCTCTCTCCCCCGCACCGTCGCGCTCTCTGCGCATAGCGGTTTAAATGAACGTTAACGTTAAATAAAATGAGGCACACAATTCCGAGAAATGTGACAACAAAGAACTTTTACCCTGAGGTTCATAAAAAATAAAGTGCTATTAAAAACGAAAGAGGCTACTTACATTCTTGGCGCTTGTATAAAAACGGGGGGAAAACTGACTGCAATTTAATCCATTGTCACGGATTGTCAGGAACTTTCAGTGCACGGTCACTGTCGGGTCTTAGGCCTGAAGGCCTACAGGTTATTTGCCAAAAACACAAGACAGTCCACATTTGAAGGGGCCAGTGCTGATCTCTTTTTATTGACTATAGGCACGCGCCCACCCGCAAAGCAGACAGTCGCGCCGCTTTTTTTCCCGTTTTTTTTTTTTTACATTCGAATATTCATTTTCGTATTCGAAATTCTGTTTTTAATAACTATTCGAATATATATTCGAATTTCGAATATTCGTTGACAGCCCTAGTTTGTGTGCTGTCAAATAAGCCTCTTGACTCATTATTCTGTTATTGAAGCACATTTGTAAGCGTTTTGTGTTGTAATTTGCTTGCTCTTGTTGAAAAATTCCTAAAGTTGACAGCAGAGCGACGAGGCCCTGGGAGAGTGGTGAAGTCTGAGACACAACTTCTAGCAAAATATCAACAAAACGCTTTACGCCGCCTCATGTACCTCCTCCTTGCTCCCGCCTGTGCACCGAAATACCACAGAGGTCAGGGGACTACCAAAAGAGCTGGTTGTTGCGCCACCATGACAAATAGGGCCCTAAGGTGTGAATTTGGGCAATGGTCCAGAAAGACAAATAGTTTAAAATGTAGAGGAAAAATTATGCAAACTGAGATATGTAGGATGTTGCCACACAGAGTAAATGAATAACATCATGAGCTTCAGAAAGGCTTACTATGGGGCTGCTGTATGCTACAGGAGTTTGGGGAGAGAAATAGTCTACTAGCAGCCACATGCTAGAATTTACATTAGGAGGTCCACAGTGAAAGGTAAAAAAAAAAAGTCTTGTCTATTTGTTTGCAATGTTTAACCTCTGTCCTCACCCGTCACTTCTCCCCTTTGCATCTGTCACCGCGACATCACCGCTGGTTCCCTGCACCACCGGCTGCTGAGCCCCGCCTCTCTGCTGGCTCCGCCTCCGGGTTCTGATCTGAAAGTGGAAGCAAAAGATGGGCTTGAGTCAGAGCAGGTGACAACTTCTGTTTCCGCGGACTCTTCTGTTTGCAATAAGAAGTCTGGTTGTATAGAAGTCTGAAAAAATGACTCTCCTTCTCTCTTGATGTATTCCCTCAGTAAACATTGTAAACATGAGTTTATGTCTCAATCTCTAGTTTCAAGTCTTCTTCAATACAGCATGATGTTCATTTAGTAAATTATGATTAATTTAGAGTCAAAGAGACAGGGGATGCTTTAGGGCGGGACTACCTTGTGATTGACGGTTCTCTACCGCTACCAGAGACGCTACCAAATGAACTTCATTGGTAAAAAAAACTAACCCAGATGACGACTGCCAAATCGCCAGACTCAAGGCTTCAAAACGTCAATCCACAAACCAATAGGTGACGTCACGATGTCTACTTCTTATATACAGTATGTGAGTCACAGTGAAGCTGCCGAAGATATCTTACATGAACCAGATGATCAGTCATAGTGAAGAGGAATGTCTGGCCTTGGTCCTGAGCCACAGCCCCCACCCTCCTGTGTCTGTGTGGTTAACCAGCATCAACAAGGTGCTGCTGAAAGGATGTGTTTTAATCCGTTTTTGGACTTGGCCCAATGCGTGTGTGTGTGTGTGTGTTGAAAAGCACTTGAAGCTAAACCTTGACTTTCAATCCCATTTACAGTACTTCCCATGAAAAGATCATACCCTATTGTATTTCTTCATCTGTTCCTAAAATAATAAAAATACAAAAATAATAATTGTTTGAAGTGGACATGCCAGAATCTGGCCTTGAGAAAATTACTACTGGTATTTAGACATTTATTTATTTGGTCCCCAAAACATAAAATAAAATAATAATATTGCACAATTTCAAATGTTTGACCTGACGGCCATCATCAGGTTACAATTTAGCTGGAGGAACAACAAATTACAAAGCTGAAGAGGAAAATAAGAGCTCCAACTCAGGATAAGATGGGCGCAAGAATGATTTAAAGAGTGTGACAAAGGGGAAGAGGTGGACCATCTTTACCCAGAGCCGAACCCAGTGGGCCGGCAAATATCGAGACGACACGCTAAAAAATATGTTCCAATCCTGAGAAACCAATAATAACTAACTAAAAACCAATGTGATGTAACAGATGGCAAGGGAGAGACTATTTATTTTCTTTCGACTACTTTCAACTATGTTGGGTTACAAGACAAAACATATTCTAAAGAGCTGCATTGTCCAAATGATTGGGGCGAACAAAAACATATCAGAGAAAAATACAATTTATTTGATCTTGTAGTGTCTTCACTGGAATGTTTAAATTCTACCCTTCCGATTTTTGTTTATATCTCTTCTGCTTGCTTTAAACTGAATATATGTATATTAAAATTATAGCAAGTACATCTATCCAATACATTCCAACAAGATCCAAGACCCCTTCCCAAAACAAAAACACAAGGCAATTCACAATAGCAATAATACACAAACAGAAAAGAAAACCACAAAAACAACCAAAACCCTGACCTTCAACTCTCTCACTCACATCCACCCACACACATCCACTCACTCACTCACACGCACATCCACTTGCACTGACAGAGCAATGCAAAGACTGTAAACAAGGAAGCAACAAAAAAAAAAAAAAAAAGGCAGTGCTGCATGCTGCCAACCTGCGCCACCAACAAGGCTAGCCAAAACAGGGCACGGGCGCGTTGTTGGTGACAAATCAATCGATGGTGGCGATACATAGTTGGGTAGACCTGACGTGCTTTAAGAGGGGCTCCCAGACCTTACAGAACTTAGTAGAGGTGCCTCGTAAAGAGCCATAAAACGAAGGGCATCCCTAAGCCATTGAGATTGGGAGGGGGGGTGGGAGTTCTTCCAATGTAGCAAGATAACCCTCCTCGCTAAAAGTGAAAGAAAGGCCACAAGTTCACGGAAGTAAGTTGGTAGTGAGTTCCCAGAAGGTAGGACACCAAACAGGGCAACTAATGGTGAGGGACAGATATTGGTATAGGTGACGGCTGAGAGAGTGTCAAAGACACCCTTCCAGAACGGCGCAAGTACAGGACAATCCCAGAACATGTGTCCAAGACTGGCCGGTCCTAAATGGCACCGGTCACAGCGTGAATATACGAGCCAGTTTACTCTTGGACCAATGAACCCTGTGCACTACTTTACATTGTAAGATTCCATGCCGGGCACAGACAGAGGATGAGTGGATCCATTTCAAAGCGTTCTCCCACGCCTCAGGGCCTATCTCTGTATTAAGATCAGCCGACCATGCAGTATGCAAGACGTCAGAGTTTGAGGATTGGTGCGCAAGAAGAGTGTTGTAAATTAAATCCTTGATACGGTACCTTCCGGTAAGGGTTAATTTGGAGGATGGTGTCTATAAGCGTGGGAGACGGTATGGTGGGAAAGTTGGGAGAGCGGTTACGTACAAAATCTCTTATCTGCAAATACCTGAAAAAGTGGGTTGAGGGCAAGTTATAAGTCTGTGCTAACTGACCAAAGGAAGCAAATTTACCCTCAATGTAAAGATGGTTAAAGGATAAAATTCCTCTGTCTCTCCAGATTACGAAAGCATTATCCATAATGGAAGGAGTGAACAGTGGGTTAGAGTAAACAGGAGCCAGACCAGGTATAGATTGCAATGTAAATTGTTGTTTAAATTGTGTCCAGATTTTAAGACAGTTTTTCACAACAACACTGTCTGAATGCACATATGATGGAATAGTTGTGGGGAAGCACAGGAGGGACATCAGGGATGATGAACCACATGAGGCCTCCTCAACCTGTAGCCAGGGTGGGGGTTGGTCATTAGTGCAACAGCAGTGCAACAAGGCTCTAATATTTGTTGCCCAGTAATAAAGTAAGAAGTTGGGGAGGGCTAGACCACCCAGCTTCTTAGGTTTTTGTAAAGTGTCTTTTTTAATTCTAGGGGGCTTCTTGTTCCATAAGAATTGGGAAATTGTGTGGTCAAGTGAGCGAAATAAACGTTTAGTAATGAAGATGGGTATACATTGGAAGAGATATAGAAATTTCGGGAGCACATTCATTTTTAACACAGTTTATCCGCCCTGCAAGAGAGAGAGGCAAAAGAGACCACCGCTGAAAATCCTGATTCAGCCTCGCCAGAAGAGGGGAGAAATAAAATGTATATAAGTCTGAGTATTTTTTGGTTACACAGACACCTAAGTACTTAAAATGTTCACGAGATATTTTGAAAGGTAAGTCAGACAATGGGTATGCCATGGCTGCAGCATTGATCGGCATTAATTCACTTTTTTGGAAATTTAATTTGTAGCCTGAAATTTGACCAAACTCCTCCAGTAAGTTTAAGCCAAGAGGAAAAGCTCTGTCTAAGTCAGAGACAAAAAGTAAGAGGTCATCTGCATACAGGGACACTTTATGTTCGACGCCACCCCTTGAAATACCTGGAATCTGACTTGACCTTAGGGCCACCGCCAGTGGTTCAATGGCAATGGCAAGTGGAGAGAGTGGACACCCCTGACGGGTCCCATTATTTGTGCGAACACAGGCTTGGGGGGAAGCATACAAAAGCCTAATCTATGATATGAAGGTATTACCAAAGCCAAAACGTTTTAACACATCGAAGTCAGGTTCCGCATTATTGCGGAATGTGGTGTTTACGTTTTGTTTAAATTCATATCTTCGCGATAAAACGTCACAGAAATAAGGTTCAAATTCTACCGTAATCAGTAGACTTCCTACTTCCTCGTCCTGTTCTCGCGTCATCGTACGAGATTCACACAGCGAGATCTGAGCATTTAAACATGGACGTGTCGTATGACGCGTGAAAAGTTTCAGGTGAGTCAGAGTGAACCTGCGGAGCAGAGTTTACCCCAAGCGAAGCAACTTTTTGTCCGAAGCAGAGACGTGCACAGCGGAGGAGCCTGAAGGAATGATTTGATTCCTGAGATGAAGAGGACTACACCAATAAAAGGGATGCATTTGAAGATGGGTAAGTGTATTTACTAAACTTTGTTTTAGTACATATTAATGTTAGCTCATGCCGTGAGCGTGCCGTGAGCATAGTGCTGGATGTCCTACCTGTCCGCGAGACTACATGGTGTGTAATCAACTATCTTTACTATCACCATCAACTTTCTTTCAGTGAACTCAGTACCGACTATTAGTGCGGGGTCTCCGTTACGTGTTTGTAACGATAGTTACGTCTTACAAACACGTAGCGTTGGTTTGTTTACGTTAGCACATGTAGCTCCTTCCGTTAACATAGTCCGTGCTGGATCTCCGTTACATGTTTGTGAAACAGCACGGTGCGTAATCGTAACTTTCTTTCAGTGAACTCGGTACCGACTAGTAGTGCGGGATCTCCGTTACGTGTTTGTAACGATAGTTACGTGTTTGTAGGACGTAACCATCGTTGGTTTGTTTACGTTAGCACATGTAGCTCATGCCGTTAGCATAGTCCGTGCTGGATTGTTTTTACATGTTTTTAAAACGGCACGGTGCCTAATCGTAACTTTCTTTCAGTGAACATAGTACTGACTAGTAGTCATTTATTTTACAGAGCGGATTCACACTGCCATGGCCCAGTGGACAACATGCAGCTTCGCTGCAGCAGCCTCCCAGTCACCAGATCACCGCCACCGGCCACAACGCCAGCCGCTCCATCAGATCTATCCACCATATAATACAAATTTGATTTGAAAACAAAAAGTTGTAATGCTCTTTTTTCATTTGCACACACCCCATGAAGCTTGATCTGCAGTATGAAGCCATTTCTCAGTCCCATTTTTATCATTTTGGTGAAAGGTGTACCAGACATCATTTCTACAAAAAAAAAAAACGAAAAAAAAGCAAATTATATATTAATTTGCTTTTTTACATTTATTTACATGTATCTACCATTGTAGTCATATATTCCACTGCTTTTGTGAACCTAAGACCTTTGGTAAACTAATTTCAAGCACCAAAACAGTTTGACCAGGTGAGTAAAGTTATGTTTTCTCAAGATACATGAAGAATTTCAAAAATCGAGATTCAATTTTTCAGCTTTATGGCCATATTATGTCTTTACACGTTTGCCTTAGGACAATGGTGCCTCATTATATAGAGAGCTGAGATTGTTCTGCAATTTTTGATATACAACACATGAGTATGTATCATATGGAAGTGCCTTAAAAAGATGAATTTAAAGAAAATAGGGAAAATCAAGGAAATTACCTCATGACTCCCAAGTGTTAACAAAGAGAACAGGTAGGTCCATTCTACACGGTCAAATGCCTTCTCTGCATCCATGGAGATGACCACCTCAGGGGTGTTGGAGGATGTCGGTGCATAAACAATATCAAATAGACGTCTAACATTATGAAAAGAGTGTCGGTCCTTAACAAACCCTGTTTGGTCAGTACCTACAATAGTTGGTAGTACAGTCTCCAAACGCCTAGCCAGCATTTTGGCCAGGAGCTTGACATCTGCACATAGCAGAGAGATGGGGCGGTAGCTACCACAAGAAAGTGGGTCTTTGTCCTTTTTTAAAAGGAGAGAGATAGTGGCCTGTCTTAACGTGGGGGGAAGATTGCCATTTTGCATAGATTCATTGTACATGTTGAGTAAAATTGGAGCTAATTGATCTGAGAATGTTTTATAAACTTCAGCTGGGAGACCATCTGGGCCTGGGCATTTACCACTCTGCATCAGCATTAAAGCACTACTGAGTTCACCAATCGAAAAGGGTTCATCCAGTCTAGATGATGTTGCGCTGTCAATGGAGGGAATCTCTAAAGAGTTAAAAAAAAAGTCATATTGTTTCTCATCAGCCACACATTCAGAGGTGTATAATTTGGCATAGAAGTCTCTGAAATGGTTAATTGTCTGTGGGTCAATAGTTGTCCCATCGATAGAACTGATCTGAGTTATATGTTGTGATGAGGATGCTTGTCGGAGTTGGTGTGCAAGCAGTTTACTCGGTTTATCTCCAAACTATATCCAATACATTCCTAATTGACCTCAACCTTCGGAGGTGGCTGCTACTGTGCTGGCAGAAGAGACGAACACATTCAGAAAAGCCTTGTTACCAAATATTATGAAATCTTAACTCGATGAGAAGAGAGATAATCTATGTTGTGTCTGAAGTGTTATAAATCAGACGCCAGTGAGCCTTGCTGCCCGGTCTGGTTTTAGCAGAAGGATTGGGCATCTGAGTGGCGCTGTTGACACAGACACTCGGCCCTTTGTTCCGGACTTCCAGACCGCTGCTGGCTCTCAGTGGATCCTGATTTCTTTAATGGCTAAAAAAAAAACCCTACACTGTTTAGGAAAGAGTCTCCGGACGGGAGCCAGCAAAGACCAACCCTATCGACAACTACAGTGGAGGTGAAAAGGCCACACAGAATGTCTTACTTCATTATTAACATTGTTTACTGATGAACCAACATTAAGAGCCTCATTTTACTGGCACAATCAAAACAGCTGGCGCAAATTGATGTGTCTTCTAAGGACGGAGGGAGAGTTGCCAAGCACACCTGCCACACACACACACACACACACACACACACACACACACACACACACACACACACACACACACACACACACACACACACACACACACACACACACACACACACACACACACACACACACACACACACACACACACACACACACACACACACACACACACACACACACAGAATATGATTGGAAAGGTATGGCGATCCCTTTCTTGCAGCGAGTTGAACAGGTAAACCGGAGGAGAAGAAAAAGGGGAGACAGCTAGCCTAGCTCTGTCCAAAACGAACTAAATCTGACAATCAATTTAATCAACGCTAAGCTAAGCGGCTGCTAACTATAGCCTTGCCCTGAACGTACAGACACAAGAGTAGTATTATCGCTCATCTAACTCCAGCCAAGGCATTATGTACATTTTCAAAAATGTAAAACCTTTGCTTTGATATTCAAAAAAAAGAAAGAATGGACCGTTAAAAGCTTATGTTGAGATATGCAACGATGCAAACTGACATCGGTCCAATACGGACTCAAATAGCTGGATCGATCTGCAACGATGGGCCGGGAAACCATGATTTGAATCTATGTATAAATTTGTCCCATTTTGTTTGACTTTTAGCTTATTTAAAGTCCTGTTATATCATGATTTCCATGTATACTGGAGCCCATGTTTATTTTGCAACACAATGATTCATATAATACTATCATGTATGTGTAAATCATTTATATGACTGCATAATCCAACATTGTTCCAATCAAAACCCTAACCCTGTACTGCCAACAACAGAATGCAACTAAAGAGGGATTTTGAAACGGAAACGCCGCTGTCCAATTGTCCAGTGTTACTTTCCTATGAGTCAGAGAGAAATATGCTGCGAAGAAGATATGTATAGTTATGAACGATGCTTAAACCTTATAAGAGCTTTACCTGAGCTTGTGTTAGTGAAGACGAGGTCCGACTCCGGAAGACTCGTCCAGGTGCAGGACTGCGTTGTCTGGGCTTGGCCTGTGTTTGAGAAGGCCGCGCCTCAGCCCTCTTTCTACCCATTGGGTCCAACAGGTAGTGCTGGGCCAGGCGCATCATGCGGTTCAGTACACTTTTAGCCCCGGCAACAGATTCTGTGGGAAGAAAAACAAAAACAAAACAGAAATCATCAAAGACTTTTTTCTAGAGTAATAAGCCACATGAAGTCGACCATCTTATTACAATCAAACGCCCATCTTTGCAGACACATGCAGGGCTGAAGCACAGCTCAGGTCCAAAATCATGGAATGTGATACTGTTAACAAAACAAGTTATCGTTCCATTACAGGCATATACCCCCCCCCCCCCCCCCACCAACTGAATCGCCTTTGTGTGTGGATGTGTGTTTGTGTGTGTGAATGTGTCCTTGTTGTACACAAATTAATGTTATCAGTGGCTCACCATGTTGACTCAGGGGGCAGAATCGGCCTGTTTAGGCAAGCTGTGAGCACAAAGACCCACTTATACAATGTACTGTCTGTGTTTGTGTGCAAGCAGCACTCGTGCAAACAGACGCAGAAGCTCATGTTTCACGACTCAAGGAGGGGGCATGATGTCCAAATATTACTGTCAAGAAAACACGGTTTGCTTTTCCATCTCAACAACACAACAAAGCAAACTCCAACACTGATTTAGCATTAATAGGATTTCTGCTAACTCCTGAAACTTTATTGCAGAATGCCATTTAAAAAATGTGATGCATTTGCTTTTTTTTCCCATTGGCTCAATAGAGCAAGAGTCGACAAGCACTTTTATCTACATGTGGTCCTGGAGCCATGTTCCCCAGGGAACGAGTAGAGAGCTTACTGTACAGCATTTTGTTGAAATGACACAGCTCCTTAGATTAGATTTGCTCTGTGTTTTTTCAGTTTCTAAATGAAACATTTGCATATAAAAGCAAATGTCCCTTTTCACAGTTTGGAATTAGCGCTATTTAATATTTATTCGTATGGGGTCAAGGATATTGAATGAACCCAAACCCAACTACAAACCACAGAAATGACAACCTAAGCTAATGTGCCTGACCAACCTAAAGATGGTTTAAAAACCATAGTATTATTGGATATTTTTCTAAGACGTAACCACGGTTTATTTAACAATTTCAATTTGCCAATAGAGAGCAGTTTTGCTGACAAAAAATATTCTTCTTGTGGCATGTTTGGTGAGGGGTGATGACCTGCGGTGGCAAATCTGGAAGCGTGCGCTTGTTGCACAATGGAGCCTCCGGCTAACATGTTGTTTTAGGGTTTTCAGTCTTTTGGCTGGCAAATGGCAAAGCTACTCAGTTCAAATATTACCGAAGCTCATCTTGTAGCAGGATTGGGATTTAATGCACTTTTCTGCAGGCTTGTACATGTCAAGCCTTTTCTAATCAAACCTGCTTCATGTGGAAACCGCTGTCTTGATAGTGATTTAGTGCCATTGACATCTTATTTTCCTGTATTAGCTGGCACCATTCAGCAGTCAGGCTAAGATATATGGACGTGGGAGGAACTGTTGCATAGACTAAGGTTGTCCTAGCAAACCCGAAAAAAAAAAAACAAACAGAATGACACCAATGTTTAAAACGTAGAGGTACACATGTAGAGGCATAGCACGCACACACTCACCCGTCTCAGTGGTCTGTTCTCCTTCTGGAGGTGTCCGTACATTTGCTTTTTCTTTACCTCCACTGACTTGGGTTGGTAGTATGGCCTTCGGTTTTTGACACTGTTCTGAGAGAGAGAGCACCATATTTAATACATCAGGCTACACGAGCTGCTACTAGCATAACACACTAAAATCTTCTCTAACTATTTGAGGACAAATTGTTTTGTGGGTAACCAGGACGGCGCAGGGGGCAGATTGTCAGACGTCTGCTGCTGTAAAATGAGAGGGGCTCCGGTGCACTGAAACAATACCGCTTTTGACCACAGGTGGTCCCTGTGGATAAAAATGTAGGTTTAGCCCAAGGACCTCTTTTCCCCCGGCAATGATGACAAATAACGAGAATAATAATAATAACAATAAACATTAGAATAACAATATGTCCTCCGCTCTGACTACGTCAGTGGTCGGGCCCTAATAAAAGATCTGTACCATCGGTAAAATACTGCCCCTTTAACTCTATGGAGCCTTTTAGTACACTTTGCATCATTCTTCTGGTTTTCCAACAGACAACTCCACTCTCATCAACCTGGTTTCCAACGAGCATTTAGTAGCTAAAGAGACAGATACGTTTCTCAGGAGGAGAACAGTCCATTGAAGCTGATGTTACTCGTTATTGTCTGAGGGTATAAATAAATAGCTATTGTTTGTTAACATGTTAGCCTCAACTACTTTATATAAAATTGCTCAGCTAGCTCTGCTTCTCACAAGCAGAGCCTAAGACGTGGACGTAGTCATCGTGACATCACCCATTGGATTGTGGACTGCCATTTTGAAGCCTAAAGCAATTTTTTACGGCATTTTGGATTACGGCCGTCGGCATGTTGTTTTTTCCCGCAAACAATGAACAGAAGTTACAATATTTGGAATGTGGAGGACTGACGTAGACATATCTGGTAGCAGCAGCTACCTGTCAATCACAGGAAGCCCCGCACTAAAGCATTCTCTGCTTTATGGTTTGTTTGACTCTAAATTACCATAATTTACTAAATGAACATCATGCTGTTTTGAAGAAGACTTGAAACTAGAGATTGAGACATAAACCCAAGGGGGCAATACACTTTTTTCTTTTAAATTAATGAGCTCTAACTTAGTAAATTGATTAATGGAGCTTGGACACTGAGTTGTCAAAAGTTGTTCTTTAGTTCTTGTTGACAGAAATCAGAAAATTGCTAACAGACCCTTTTTCATCCAGTCGCAATAGCGGTTCTGCAGTATGTACAATAAAAGACGGTACATTTTCTAACAGTTTTATATTTCATATTTTTTTTCTTTTGACAAGTTATTAAGTCTGCCATATGTGTTTATCAAGTCAGATTAACTAGCAAGTCACTGGACGAGAGTTTACAATAATTTTGGTCCGGCTTTTATGTTTTCACTCACTGTGCTGAGATGAAGTCAGCGTGCGGGTTTGTGTCCTGTGGGAGGCCGGGAAGTGTCTTCTAATTTGTAACAGCGCATATCGGTGTTTTAATGCGAGCTTCAAGGATACGGCTTCCGCCAAAACAGGAAGAGCCGACGATAAAATGCTGTGTCTCCTGGGCCTAATGCGAGGTCTTTGCAGAGTCCTGAGTAGGGTTATCTTTGATGTTAAAACAACTCCATTTCCCAGACACACCCTCCTCCTTGCCGATAGCCTGTGGCTCTCTCCCTCTGCCTCATGTCCTCTCTCTCCTTCCTTCCCTCCGATCTATCTCAATCACTATCAGACGTCGGTTAAGGAGAGGTTCCCTTACAGAGCCAACTTCAAAAAACTCTTGACGTGTCACAGCGTGTCTCCCGTTAGCCACCCAGAGACTAACTGGATAGGAACACACAGCCTTTTAAAAAGGTACATTAAGAGGGGAAATTAGTCAGGTATTGCAGGTGCAACAATATGTCTCCCCCTCCCCCTGTTGACTCTTCACTTCCAAATATAAACCTCGCCTTAACGCCTCGCTTCTCCTGGATGATCGGATACAAAGCCAGACGAATAATAATAATCACATTTGACTTCTATATTATAGGGATAAATGTTTTCATAGAGCATAGCTGCACACAAACACCCTACATATGCACAATCACTGGTGAGCTCACCTGCAGTTTCTGTATGACTCAGGGTTGTAATGAAAAGGTCTGAGTGGCTGTGTGATTTATCACTGGGGCTCAGCCCTGTGCCGGTCTCCCTCTGAAGCTGCCACCCGGCAACCAGTTTCATTCTCTTACAGTTGAGATGCTCTTTGAAAAGTAGAGCTTTTTAAAAAACTTTTTTAAGGAAGCACTGCACATGAGAATATTTTCTGTAACTGCTAAATCCTGACATTTACAGAAATCAATATTCTTTCTATCGCATGAAAGCAATAACCCCTTGATATCTCCCCTCTGGCAGGAGGCTGCGGTCCATCAGGACCAAGACCTTGCGCCACAAAAACAGTTTCTTCCCGTCTGCAGTCGGGCTCATCAACAGAGCCCGGGTCCCCCACTGACTCTAATGACTCTGTCACCCCCAGACAATGTCCACCGGACACTCCCCTGCACATAGCCTTATGCTTAAATACACTTGACACTTTAACATTACACTTGCCACTTTCACACAACACTTACACTCATGCACATTCCATGCACTTTATCTTATTTTTGGTATTTTGATATTTTGATATGCTACTGTTTCAATGTAAATATTCATTCATCCATTCATCCTCATTTATTGCACTGCGTTAACTGTTAAATGTGTATTGTTAAATGTTAAATGTATGCACCTTCCCGCCAGGACAAATTCCTTGTATGTGTAAACATACATGGCAATAAATGGTTCTGATTCTGAATAGGAAAACTGTAGACGCAGAAGCTAACAGAGATTCAAGTTCCATGAATCCCATAAATCCAGTTACATCGCAACTAGTGATCTTCTATGTTTTTAAGTTTGAAGACTTGAAAGCTGATTAGCTTTTCAAAATGGTTATTTTGGCCATCATCGTATATTTGTCTCAGGAACCTGCACTCCTATCTTATCGGGGCAAGTTTTCATACTTTGAGTCCATTTTCTTCCAGTTTAACGCACGCAACTACATTGATTGTCGTTTGGATCATATTGCTGCCAAAACTCAGAAGGCCAAGACTCAAACTGTGCCTCAGCGCATCCTGTGTCGACATAGACTGAGGACTGAAGCTGCTGCTGACACGGTGCAAGGGTCACGTAATGCTTAAACAGAACTAGACTTGTACGGCCGGTCAACCAACAAGCGAAAAAGGCAATGCGCTGGTGAGAGGTTCAAACCTCAGCTCCTTTTTCTCTTGTCCACAGCTGGCCAATCATGGCGTAAAGTTGCTTGTCGAATTGTCCATTTCAGAAATGTCAGGACACGCACTGCCAAATCAGACATCAGAAAGTAGGAGGGGTTCTTACCCAAAAATGCCTTAAAAAAAAAAACTATAGAGTGTAGTTTGAATAAAGTTTGTGATGGTGGTGTTTTATCGTTCCTCTGGGCCAAAGTATTTTAAATTCTTTAGGGTGAAACATTTCCTTGAGTTGATACAGACTATTTTTTCAAGTATAGAAAGCTAAATCCACCGCTTTGCTCAGATTTTCCTTCCCTACTTCAGAGTTCACATGCTTTTAACACGGTCGCCCTCACTTTGACATGTCCTAGCTTTAACGACACTAGTTGTTTAAACTCATTACAGTTCAACAGAAACTGGCTCGGCATCAAAGTGGCTGCTTCAAATAAATTCCTCTTGGATCCAGTTCAGCCTTAATTTTAACGCCTCTTCCAAACAAACAGCAGCTCGTTATAGAGGAGGTTGTTCTGTCACACTGAAGTGAACCGCTGGTCTGAAAAGACTAAACGCTTTATTGAAGTGGGAGGATAAATAATATATATTTATATCATAGGCCAAATAGCACCAAAAAAAAATAAATGGTATGATCGTAAATCCTTTGGATTTATTAACAGAGCAACATATCTCAGACTCATCTCTGACAACTGTCAGATAATCAAATAAGTCCACCAAAGCAGAGCCTCAGCTACTCACTTTACACATCTGATGCCAAAATAAAGGTTTACACTAACCCTATAATGATAGATGCCAACGCACACACACACAGATAAAACACCCTATGCTCATAGTGTAATGACAGGGTTTAAGACATGTTGGCAAAGCCATTGACAATACAACATCGCATCAGGTATCATAATTCTTAGCCAAACTAGTGGCTGGACTTGAGAATGGTGAGGCTGCTCAGGGTTGTCAGTCCAGCATTTTGTTCCTCACTGAAATATCTCAACTACCTTTGGACGGGGCGCCATTAAACTTTAACATACATTCATGGTCTGCAGAGGATGAATCTCCATGTCTTTGGTGAACGCAAAGCTGTTAGCGTGACTCCCGACTTGTCGATTGAAAAAGTAACTTTTAAGTAAGTCTGTAGTGTTCATCACAACGCAAGTTATCTGCAAAGAACAAACAACAATTCTGTCCTCTAGACGCACAAAATCTAGGACTCTGGGACAATCTGCCCTCAAATTACGAAGCAACGGTATGTTCATCCCCACAGCCCTGACAAATAAATATAGCAGTGAACCATGAGCAGAGTGACGTAAAGATAAGTCAGCCAGTTGAAATCACTGTCTCTGCTTTTAATTTTGTACGGATAAAAAATAAAGAAGAAAGACCGACTTGGAAATGGAATGGAACCCAAGTGGGGAGGATTCGGCTCATCTTCAGCAGCGATGCAAGTGTTGTACCAGACCGCTGAGGAGGGAGCTAAGCCGGAAAGCAAGGCTCTCCATTCACCAGTCCACCTACGTTCCAACCTTCACATATGCTTGTAAGCTTTGGGTATTACCGAAACAATTAGAACTCGGATACAAGCGGCCGAAAGGAGCTTCCTTCGTAGGGTGGCTGGACATCCGGAGGGAGGCCACCTGGACGGCTGTTTGGCGGTTTTCAAGCATATCCAACTGGTCCGAAATGGACCCTGAAAACACGGGAGGAATAATATATCTCTTCTGGCATGGGAACGCCTCAGGGCTCCCCAGGAAGTTGGAAAACGTTGCAAGGGAGAAGGAGGTGTGAAATACCTGCAAAGCCTGCTGCCCACACAACCCGGTCCCAGATAAGTAGACAAGACAATAGATGGACGAACGGACTGGGATGGATGTAAGGAAGCGAAATGTGAGCAGTTAACGCCCGGAATAGACACATCTAACTACGGTTCTGTGATATCTTGGTGACTAATGGGGATTTATTAATCTAGGCATTCAAATATCTCAAACAATCTGACAGAGCTGTGATGGGATTGAGAGTGTCGGCAATCGTAAGGGATCCAATGCATTTCTGATAACTTGTTAAGGGGGCTTGTTCAAGCTGAAACATGTCGAGTTTCTATGTAAGTAACAACACTTCTACTGTATTTCAAATTGAAGCAAAACAGATTGTTGCAGGAATAATTTCTTTCTCAAATGCCAAGTTTAATGTCTATGTGCTTTAAGATTTACATGAGACTAGCGGTCTTATGATCATTGAACATTTGGATGGGGTAAGGGTCGAGGTTGTGTCAGACAGTAGAAGTTATTATTACAGGAATAACTGTTGACCTCAAAGTCTGTCTTAAAACACAGCCATTGTACGTATGTACAGTACACTCACAGACAGACACACGGATATATGAAAACAGATGACATAATACAAACAGTGATGAGGTAACTTTAAGCTATTAAATTAAAACATATGGTCCAAATCACAACTCGCAAACAGAGAATGTCAGTGTCGGTGAGCTCAGCTCCGGGGTTTTCTCTATGACTCAGGGCGATAATGAGAAGGTATGAATGACAGTGTGTGTTTTACTCCCCACTCTCTCTCCCTCCCCATCTTTCTCTCTCGCTCTCAAAGTCAGTTTCAGATGACAGAGTGCTCTGCTGATTCCTCAGTGTCCAGGAATTAATGCTGATGACACGCAGCCTTTTGAAGGTTGTGTTTTGGTGTGTTTGAAGCCTCTGCCGTCCTCTGGGAGTCGGCGTGGGCAAGCACACCTGCGGCTGGGATTGAATAAGCTCTAATGTAAGGCCGGGCTCAGCAGATCCCCTGGCCTGGGAGCTCCTGACGCTGCTGCAATGGGAAGCTTTGAAGTGCTGATAATTTACAGAGGGGAGGGGGGAAGTGGACAGAGACGGGGCTAGGTCGAAACCTGGTATCAGACTTGCAAACTGCAGTGAAAAAGATGACAAGATACAACACTGGAATCAGGTAGGGGGAGCCTGGGGATTTTCTGTGGTCCAGACGAATATAAGAAACGGACACAGAAAACGTCCTGAAGAAAGGAATATGGAAAGAGAAAAAAAACCTGGAAACAAAATTGAAAGACTACTTCTGCTATCCCTGTTGTAAAGTTTATAGAGAATGTAAATTCCATCTGGGCTCGGTACAAAGAAGGGCCAGAAAACAAGCCATAATTGGAGAAAGGATGTCAGCCAGCACTTCTCAAGATTGCAAAACCCTCGAGTAACGTGATGACCCAAGGGCAAACCTCCGTTTGGACTGTGGACCGTTTTATGTCTTCTTTGCTGTAATAAGAGTCTATCATGCTGAGCTTAGCTTACATGGACTGAAATCAGATTTGTTTGTTCAGGATTGACACCAGAATGACCTTAAAAAATAAAAATGATGACACATTAATTATGCTACTTGGAAAGAATGCTATGGCTACAATGATACAGTCAGTTATGTGAATTCGTTATTTTGTTTTTTAATTATGATGTCTTAATTTATTGCTCAAATACCAAATCATTTGAACATCATCTAGTAACTGGTGGCCTTTATTTAGTCGGAATCTGTCTGGTTCAGCTCATTAAATGATTGACCGATCAGTGACATCAATATTAGCGTCCCTGTATTTAATCAGAGCAGCGTGTCAACCAAAGACATGTATATAAGAAGTGGAAGTTACCACATTTGGAATGAAGAAGAGTGACTTAGAGACGCTGTATACAGCTCTGGTAGTGGCAGCGACCTGTCAATCAAATGGCAAACAGACAAATTCACCACCTGGTAAATAAAGACGAGCATTTAACAGCTTAAGATCCAGATAGTTCCCTGCAGTAGTTGGTGGAGACCAAAACAGAGCTAAAAGGAGCGTGAATATTGGTCATGCTAATTTTTGTACAGTGATAATATGTCTACATGTGTGTGCAGTGTGTGTATGTATCTGTGATGGCGGGAGCGTGGTTGGGCTCAGCTGCAGAGGGGTGTGGTCGTGGGTGGTTGAGGGGACGGTGCCTGGAAGAGGCCCGATTGGCCTCAGCTGTAATAATTGTGTTTTGTCTCCAACATAAGGAGGAGTAAGAGAGACGCTCGAGAGAGCGAGACAGTCCGTTAGAGCCAGAACAAATAAAACGGTTACAAACCCTGAAACCTGGTGTGCTGGCGTCATTGAGCTGAGGGGAAACTCACGGGGGTAACCTCTACTACTGGGTACAGTCTGAAAAAAAAGATAAAGAGCAGAGGAGAAACACAGGGAAAAGAAAGGATTCTACCAAAGACAGAAAAGTAAAAGGTGATTAAGAAAGAGACGAGAGGGACGGGGTGGAAGGGGGTAAGAAAAGAGACAAATGGTGTGATATTTGCCAGATGTCTTGTGTAATTGGAGATAAGCTGTTGATTATTAGGACTGCCTTCTGTGCTCGCCTACAAACACCAGAGCAGTGTCGGATTGAGATCAGTCGGCAATCTAACTTCATAGTCACTGTTACATCTGACATCGAAAGTGAAGTAGAGTCTAAATAATGCGAAACATATCACCATCCAAATCATTTTTGGGATTTTGCTCCCTCTACATAAAATCCGGGCTACATTACATCACTTCCTGCAAACTTCACGGAGATCAAAGAGGGTAAAACAGCACCACCGATATGTTGTAACTAACTTTTCTGGTCTAAAATCTGCAAATCCGTCAGCACGTTGCTCACTACTGAGCCACATATTGCCGATAGAGTGAAAACTGGTACAATCCTGTGTTGAGTATTGCTTTTAATAATACCATAACCGCAAACATCGTTGTCTTCCTATTTAAACCCCTGTGTGTGTCACAAACTCTTGGCATTGAAGTAATGCCTCAAAGATTTCAATTCAAATACATTTTAAATCACTATCTCTTGCTGAATGAAACAAGTGCAAAGTGACTTGCTATGATACATTGTGACTTTTAATCTGCTCAATGTTAATGAGGAAGTCTTTGAGTCAAAGAGGGGTCTCAACCTTTTTGGTTTAGCTCAAAGCCACTTGAAGGCAAACGGCGTTTATAATACCTAATCCAGCCACACGAGCATCGGACCACAAACCCACTCACTCATTGCTCATTATTGCGTCAAAAGAATCCAAAAACAATTTCGTCCAAACCACACGCAAACAACCATGTCCTCAGGCAGTCCTGCAGAGCAAATGTGCAAGAACAGAAGTACGGTCAAACGCTTCTCGCCCACACTACAGTCTGGGTTCACTGCAATACTTAAGTACCCGAGGGGATCAACATCTCATCTTACAGACTGTTTGTCTTCATTAATCAGACAGCAGCTAAATTACTTCTGCTGTTGGTTTTCTTGAGTGTGTGTGTGTAAACTGACAGAGAAGAAGAGCTTGTGTTTCGTGTGACACACATATGTGTCCGATGACAGTCAGAGGAAAACATTGATTAATAGGAATAGAAAAATCACACACACACACACACACACACACACACACACACACACACACACACACACACACACACACACACACACACACACACACACACACACACACACACACACACACACACACACACACACACACACACACACACACACACACACACACACACACACACACACACACACACACACACACACACACACACACACACACACACACACTTTAGTGTGTTGGTAAATCAATGGCTTGGAGAGTGTGGAGGCCACGGCGGGGCACGGTTAGGAGAATAGAAGGAGCGGGGAGGGAGTGTGGGAAGACGAAGAGAGAGAGAAAAAAAGAATAATAAAGGCAAAGAGAAGACAAAGACAAGGCGCTAGATGAGAAAGGAGGGGGAGAGGACAGAGTTGGGAATGAGCAATGCAAATTTAAGTCGTATCGGGATTGTCGTCAGTGACGACTGTTTGGCCATGATCACTTTTATAATTAAATAAAATGTGGAAAGAAATATTAGGAAAAGAGCCTTTTTGTTTGACAGCAGATGAGTTTCAAATACAGAACCAGGAGGTTCAGCCATGGAGAGCTGCGGGCGACACACCTCTTAACATGACAAAAACTAAATTTATGGTTATCACAACAGACACCTATCACAGACCGCCTGCCCTCTCGATCATCTCCCCCTGGGTGCAGCAGAACTTTAATTATTGGATCCTTTAAGTACTTTGGTATCTGGCGAGACAGTGAGGCAATGAGTTGCAAAAAGAAGCTGAAACCATCAGTCAATAACTCTCTACAAACAACAGTTTGTACAACAGTCAATACAATAACTGCAACTGTTTCTGAGTTTGTGTTTTCATATAGTGTACGTATTATGATTGGTTGAGATATTTCTATTTTGCATATCTTTTGTAACTACTCGCCTCCCGTTGTAAAGGAGAACTGGTGGACTGATGGGACAGAGGGAAAGGAAGGGAGCGGGCCCGTTCACCTCCCAATGCCTACCGACCACGAGGCCAGAGTTCATTCCCAGAGGCCGACGGAAAGTCAGCCACTGAGCAATAAGTAAAGGCCTTTGCACAAGGCCTGCGAATATATTTTGCATTAAAACTTTTCATACCGGCAGTTGCAACACTTTAAAAAAATAAAAGATTGAGACTGATTTTATAAATAACAACCAGGATCCTATTGACCCAGCGTCTGGTAGTCCGTCCAAGGTCAATTGTTTTATCGCCTAAGATGCTGCAAGCTATTTTACTGAGCTTACTTTTTGCAGAATGCTCTGACTGAATTTGAATTCCCTCTGGTAAACGGTTACGCAGTGTATATGTTTGACGCTTTTATTGTGAAAGGTAAGAAAAGGAAAGAGTGAATCTGGTCTGTGCTGCCTTTGTCAAAGTTGAAAGGAGTAACAGAGTTTGCCGTCTTGGTTCGGACTACAGATCCTCTGTGTTAAAGTACACTGTGACAACGTGATCGGTTGATGCCTTTATGTGCGGTACGAAAGCTCAGAAAAAGCATCCTTGTTACTGACAACAAAAATAGCTGCACAATATTGGCATTTTGGGTAAAAAGTACTAATATATTGATGTTCGAATTATACCTGTGAAAATATAACTCCCCCTTTAGACAGGACAGGCTGGAGGCCTAGTCACAGATGTAATACTCTGAAGACACAGAGTAAATGAGAAGAGGAGGGAGAGAGGGATTGAGAGAGGAAGAGAGATGGAGAGTGGGAGGACAGGAACAGAACAAAAAAAGACGAAGAAAAAAAGAAGCCATATCTCTACTTTTAAACCTGTAATTACAGCTGGCAAACTAGAATAATGAGCAACCTAAACAGAGTCCGGGGCCTCTAATTTAAACTCCACATGTTTAGGATTCACCTGTGTCACGTTACGGCTAAACACAGCTAAATGCTGTTTAGCTCCAGTCATCATCAGGACTACGACTCTACTTTGTGTTTTTTATCTTTTTATTTGGCTTTGAATCTCCAGCATTCTTTCTAGGTAATCCTCACTTTGCATGATCGAATGTCACTCCCCTTTTCAATCACTTAACGTTTAACAATATGCCCATTTGTTCTTCGTCACTCTTGCTTTCATGTTTTCTTTTGTATTTATACAGTATTTTAGATTATTTTTGCCTTGTTTGGCGAGAAGACGACAACCCGAATTTAAGTGCATACAAATTATCATAACCTCGAACAAACCTCAAACATGTCTTTTTTGATTTTTTTAACCAGAAGAAAAGATAATTAAGAGAATCTATGAATTATGAAATCAGCACCTCCCCCGCTTGAGTTTGAGAGCGGAGTTCTACTTCAGAATACAAACATAGTTGCTTTATTTACATTTATGAAATTATTTATTTCACGTGTGCTCACTTCAAAAGCTTTTTGTTACTCTTTTAAATTAAATAGTTTTCTTTTTTAAGATTATGTTGTGGTTGTGTTGGTAACTTTTTATTATGTCCTCTTTTTGCAATCTTACCCACCCACCCACCGTCTCTCTCCTTCTCTCTCTCTCACTCACACACAGAGAGCAAGCAGACAGGAAAGCCTTCAGTGTCCGGCCCTGGAGGGAAAGTGTTCCTGGGCTCGCTACTGTGGGATCCGAACCAACGGTGATTTTCTTTCCTTTTCCCTCCAACCAGATTAGTTTTTCTCTTCTTAGCTCTCATCTCCTCTCCTCACCTACCCGCGGCTCCTAATCCCACCATCTAACACATTTATACACAAGTAATTAATTCTCCCCTCCGCTAATTTTATCTAATTAACGAGCGTATGCAAAACAAGCCCAAATCCCTAACCGTCTGCTGTGTGCTAATTGAATGAGGGGGAGATGAGGACATGCAAACAACTGTTCTCTTGCTCTTACTGAAGGAAATTGCCTGTCTAAAAAAATCCCTATTTATTGTGTGTTGTTTATGTGTGTGTGTCTTTCTCCCATAATCAGGACATTGTGGTTGTATGACTATAAGGCTGCCAACCTTATGAAAACATCCAAGTCCTTAACTCGACCAACATTCCAACCTCCTTTTTTCCACATCGGCGATGAACTAAACAAATAGAAACACAGCTGGCGACGAGTACTTTGAGCGGAACGGGAACGTCGGCCCATTAATTGTTTCGGTCCTATTTCAAGCAAAAATACAGCATTTTGTTGTTGTATCTGATAGTACTGAATATTTTGGACTGTCAACTAAACTTGCTATTTGCAGAGTTCAGTGTGTCTGAGAAACTGTCACAGGCATTTCATTATGATACGTTTTTAATTATTAAAAATAAAAGAGTAAATAATGAATAGAGAAAATAATCAGTTATTTATAAAAAGTTATAAGTTGAAATCCTAGATGCTAGGTGCACAAGGCGTACTAGCATTTATCGGATCCACAGTGATTTAGGGATTATAAAGTTCATAGTACAAATACGAAGATCGTACACTGGCTGAAAGAAACTGAACTCATTTTCCATGACGTCAACATTGGGTTCGACATTTGAAATCGAAACAACACGGCACACGAGTTACTGATCAGTCAACGCGAGGAGCCAGACAAGCCTCCGGGACATTGGCCCCCTTGCTGCAACCTGCTTGTCAACTTGAAGTTGAACAAAAGAACTTACGCAGCAAGCAATATCTAGGCCACTGTTGGGTGGATAGCACGTAAACATGCTTAACTTACGACCCCTTTATGTCCCGTAGGAGTTAGAGAGAGAAGCTAGTGAGGAGGTGGATTTACCATCAGAGACTATAGACAACGAGCACTGTGACCCTCCGGTTCTGCAGGAAGCCGGGTCAAGTAATTCCACCTTGTACGGAGTGAGACAGAGAACCCTTATATGTGATGAACAAGATCCGTTAAAGGCTCCCTAGTGCTTCAGTATGGAGCAGATTATGTCTGTAAAGTCCCCACTAACAAGACAAGTGTCTAATGAGGGCTGCAGGTTAGCCTAGGGCTGATCAAGCAGGTGGCATTCCACGTCAACCATAAAAAGAAGTAGGGGTGGGGGATTAGGACAAAACTTTATAAAGAGCTAAGCTTACTAGAAAGCAGTCCAACTGAAGGGTCATAGGTAGGCTACGTGCCCACAGCTAAGAAGCCTTATCCAGGTTAGCGAGGTGACATTCTTGTGGGACTAATGGATGAAGCCTAGACCAAACGATGACCTCAGACCACAAGATATTTTCTACCAATTCGACGTACGAGCAAAATACATTTCTATCACGGGTCACATAATTTATCACACACACAAAAAAGATTTGTAGTACTGAAAAGTCTGGAGATACTACTACATGTATAAGAAAAACAAGCTGTTATGCAAGTGCATTAATTTAGAGGTTTTTTGAAGGCTAAAGTTCTATTAAGAACCCTTTACATCTAAGTCCTGTTTCAAGAGGTTTTTTTTTTAAAGTTTTTTTTCTGTCTCCATTAGGAATCCTTTATCAAAAGAACAATTTTTGTAAGAAAGACTTCTTCAAGGATTGCTGGAAGCATGGGTGTTAAACGACTGTCCCAGCCAACCCCCCCAAAAAAAACTTTTATTGTGAACCATGCATGTTGTGAGTCATGCTGCACCACATCAGCCCCGGCCCAACTCTGGTTGGGTTCTAGATGAAACCCTCTGAATAAAAAATGCTTCTCTGTAGAACCCCCTGAGTGGGATCTTAGTAGAACCCTTAACTAGAAGGTGGACAGGTTCTGGATATAACCTCCAGAGAGGGTTCAGGGTGTAACCATTCCACCATATAAGGGCTATCTGTAGGTTTTATCAGAGGGGGTTCTGGTTGGAACCTCTGACATAGGGTTCTAGGTATTACCCTCTGTGTTGGGTTGAGGTGGAATAGGAAAAAGGTTCTCCTATGTGGACAAACCGAAGAAGCCTATATGGTTCTAGTTAGCGCCTCTATTCATTACATTACATTTCATTTAGCTGATGCTTTTATCCAAAGCGACTTACAGTAGACCGTAGACACAGCAACGGTGAGCAATTAGGGTTAAGTGTCTTGCTCAAGGACACAACGACATGGACACGACTACCGGAGCCTTAGGGTCGAACCACCGACCCTCTGATCGAAAAACAGACTTGCTAACCACTGAGCCACAGTCGCCCCTGCATTCCTATTCCTATTCCTAAGCATGTACAATTTAAAGATGACGTGATTTATATTAGATCGAGTTACTCTGGTTGTAACTTAAAATGTTGTGTATTTTCACACTTTACTTTGATGTTGAGGCCGTCTGTTAGGAGCCTCGTATGCCGCTCTGACAAGCCAGGCTAGGACCAGGAGCTGTATAACCTCAGCTGAACACCCTGCTTTTGTCTAAGTCACCTGTGACATGAGTGTTTGTGTGCGTCGCTGACCCCTTTGCTCCAGCCCCTAGGGAGCCAACAGTAGTAGTAGTAGTAGTGAGCACACCTTCTGTAGGTCGTAAACTCCACGGCATGACCCTTGGAACACCCTTCATCTCACTTGTAATCTGTTTGTTTGTGTGTGTGGCCGCTCCAGCTGTGAACCTTGGCCGATTCCTTTTGACCCGACTTTGCTTGTTCCAACATGAACTTTCACTCTTTTTTTTCTTCATTTATCCATGTTGTGCAACGAACATTTTCTGTGGCTGATCTATTTATCAAAATGGATCAGGGAAGGGGAAGCAAAGAGAAAGGGGAAATGGGGTTGTCATGTTTTGTTTTTTTTTTTTTTTTACAAAGTAAAAGTCACACTGCACAAATCCTGCAAAGCCACGACAGTCATAAAGCATATATTATCATTAAGTTAAAATCTAGTATACCAAGTATGAAAGCAGCACTGGCTGCAGGAGGCGGCTTAGGGGCACTGGATAAATGTGTGCTGAGTCACTGCGCTAAGAACTCGAGCAGCAGGTGGACAGGAAGAAAATAGCGTAGGTATCAAGGGAGCCTCCTGAGGAGAAAGGGACACTGGCATCTGCCGCTATACCAGAGTCAAGGTTGGGGGGCAATGGAGGGGAGAGGAGCTAAAGGATGCAAAGTGTGAGGAGTGTGGGAGTGAGGAAGGACAAACAAGGAGAGGAGAGAAAGGATGGGGAGGGGGGGTAGTTAGGAATTCAATAGGAAAGTAACCTACAGAAGGACAAGTCTACCTGCTCTCCACTTTGTCCTTTAGCGCTGACTCAGCCTGCAGTTGGACGGGCCCCAAGGGGAACCTACCGCCACCACGGAAACGCTCTTCAACAACACCTACTCTTACCATGGCAAGGAAGCGCATGCAACCTTTGTCACTTGTACCATGTAAAAAAATGAATGAAAAAGAAGATGAAGATAAAATAATATATATAGTCAGTCATGCTCCTCATATACAAGTATGGATCAACGTGGCAGCAGTGGTTTGAGAAGAGTTTATGGACATTCTAACATGTTCCTTGACTTTGACTCTGGGTGGACATCCATTATAGAGCGGCTGCTGTGAATTCAAGCGGACAACAGCTGTCATCCCAAGTGAAGGAGCAAACAAACAAGCTTTTGGAGGAGAGTTCAAAACCTACAGAAGCTGAGTTTAAGATTGTGTGATTTTACTGTCGGAGGACAGAAGTCTGTTAAGCATCTGGGACTTTGATAGACCTACGGTCATGATCTTTTCCCTTGATATCGTGGTTGTATTAGGACATTATGGGCAATGTCGTAAACAATGAGAGGGACTGATTTATGAAGTAAAGCATTTATTTTTCCTGTCAGTGCGAAGAAGTACCTGGATCGGTCGGGCATCTCCCTGGATTAGCCAAGAAGACATTCCTGAGTGGTTATTTCATCAATTAGTCATTCCTCAATACAATTTTTTTCACAGCAGACATTTCATTGATTTGCCATAGGCCAAATAGGAAAAGCACAGGTGTTGCCACCAACAACAACAATGGCTCTGCTGTTCTATTTAAAACCTTTTAACACCAAAGAGCGTTTCTCCCGCTTTTTCAAAAATTAAAAATTTGGTAAAAAAACTGGGTTACCTCCTCAACCACAAAAAAAACATTAAATATTTCCTTATGGGAAATCTGTGTCCATCCGAATACTAACATTTCACATAAGGCATTATATCTACCCCTTACAAAGTCGGATTCCAGTCTAAAACACATCCTTGTAATCGCATGAGCCTGTAGGAGACGTGTACAGCATAATAATTCAGTGCAAAGCTTCTTTGGCTGCTCAAAATTTAGAAAACATAACTGAGTCAAAGTTTTGACCTGAATCAGGAAGCTCCTGATTAGATACCAAGGAAGTCCGGGTGGACATCGTCTCAGCATAAAGTAGGTCAGAAATCAATTTTTAAGCGCAATAACGATTATTTTTGACTGCATTGTGGTTGATAACTTTAGAATGCTTAGGCGGATTGTGTTTTTTTAATACGATTCACTAGGTCAATACGAGTTTAGGAAGGTACGGTAGTAGGTTGTAGCCTAATGCTAACGTTCTGAACATAATTTTTTTTTTAGTTCTCTAGGAGTCCTTTTAGAGACATCTTGTTCATACTCTCGGTTTTAGGTCATATGTATGGTCTCACAATGTGGAAAAATATTTTTATTGTATTTATTTTTTCTAAAGGCTTTGCTGGTTTGATTGAAATAAGAAAACAATGAGTCTGATTACTGGTACCTGACGACACCCAAATGATCCTCTGATCCTCTGATCAGAAACACAGGTAGCAGCACGAATCTCTGCCTGTCTGACTGACATTTCTCAGTGGATGTCCACACACCACCTGAAAATTAACCTTGACAAGACTGAACTACTTTTCCTTCCAAGAAAAGTCTCTCCCACCCACGGCCTGACGATTACCTCCAACAACTCAGTCTTGGCCCCGACTGCCAGAAACCTCGGTGTGACACTTGACTAGTCAACTCTCCCTGACTGCCAACATTACCGCAACAACACGTTCCTGTAGGTGCATGCTGCACAACATCAGGAGAATACGCCCCCTTCTCACCCAGAAGGCGGCACAGGTTCTGGTCCAGGCTCTGATCATCTCGCGCCTACACTACTGTAACTCCCTCCTGGCAGGTCTACCTGCTGGTGCCATCCGACCTTTGCAGCTCATACAGAATGCAGCAGCTCGACTGGTCTTTAACCTCCCGAAATTCACCCACACTACTCCGCTCCCTTCACTGGTTACCAGTGGCTGCCCGCATCCGCTTCAAAACATTGGTACTGGCGTACCGTGCTGCGAACAGATCGGGTCCAGTCTACATCCAGCACATGGTAAAACCGTACACCCCAGCTTGTGCGCTCCGCTCGGCGTCTGCCAATCGGCTTGTAGCTGTTAGCAAAACAAACATAGTCTCGACTATTCGCTGTCCTGGCTCCTCGATGGTGGAATGAGCTGCCCAGTGACATCAGGACAGCAGAAAGTCTCTACATCTTCCGTCGCAAACTAAAAACCATACCGTGAATAAAGAAAGTAGCACGTTGTAGCACTTCAGTAGCACTGGAATGGCTCTTACTGATAGCACTTTGTAGTTTAACTTTATTGATGAAATTGTACCTTCTTGATTCTTGTTGTTCTGATTCTTGTTTGTGCTCATGGTGGAATGCACTTAATGTCAGTCGCTTTGGATAAAAGCATCAGCTAAATGTAATGTAATGGTACCTAGGACCAGTAGAACAGGAGATACAGAGGTCTTCCACGCTGGGGGGGGGGATTGGTTTTTAAAAGGGATTTCGCCATCAAAATATAGCATTGTCCTCCGATGACTTAATCATTTACCAGGGACAGCTGTTTAAAAAAGTATCACAATCGATGCAGCAGAAGTACAGATATCGTCTTTTTAATCTTCTGCATTTTTCTTCGTTATCAAAACCTGGCGTTACCCACAATGCAGCTTGACAGCCAAAAGTTTAGAGAGATTTCATGTGATTTTTGTTGTGCTAGTAGCGGCAAATTTTGCTTCAAGGCACGCGCAGAGAGAAGAAATGGTAAGATCACTTTATCCTCACTCTACACCCCCAGATATGTTCGTTTGTCAAAGTTGTAGTCTTCAGACCCGAGCCACAGGGACTAGTCACATCACTCAGAACAACTTATCAAATTTTCACACTGCTCCCTCAGAAGGCATTAAAGCCCTTTATACAGCGTTTTTGTAGATCAATAGTACTCCCCACGACCTGTAAACAGACTTTGATGTGTAGAATCGATGGAGTTCCCCTTTAAGTGTCCCAGCAATGCCAGGCCTCTGAAGCTGAAGCATCGACATGGAATTTGGCATTTGTTAATTTTATTATTGCACACCTGTGCTTTTCAACTGTGATGTGTAAAAATGCCTTTTCTGAAAGAGAATAGATCTGTATATGTGATATTTTCACTGATGGAAGTTGTTTCCATACTGCTCTCCAGCAAAGCAAGTTCGACATCTAAATACATGTAATTTTGTGTGCAAGTTCTTTGATTCAAAAAGTGAAAGGGTTAGTACATTATATTAGAATTATGTAACTATTTTTTGTTCATATATTGTTATTGCTTTTACTATTTCTGTTTTACCATGTAAAGTGCCTATGAGTACCTGTTAAAGCGGCATGTTAAATACATGTATTATTACAATTCAGACAGCCAAAAATCACAAATTAGGATCGACCTCTAGAGCAGTCAACACCTTTGGAACTAGCCGTCTGAGAGCGTCTCTGAATGCCACACAAACAGAAATGCTGATTTCTCACAGCGAACAGCGCTCCCGTTAACACCATGCGTTTGGTTTCAGCAGCAGAGGGCCTGCACTGTGGATGGGATGCGGGGAACACATGGTGCAGGATCTGTAACAACACAGTGACGGTGCTCGGTGTCGGTGACAGAGAGAGTGAGTGAAAGTGAGTGAGAGAGAGACAGAGCGAGAGAAAACACAGGATCTTGTCGGAGAGGCAGGCGGTGAATGAATCAGCTTGATTCCCCCACGCTGCCTCGAGGGTGAGACAGTCTGACAGGCCAGCAGCAAATAAGGAACACGCACGCACGCTTTCGTGGCTTCCAATTGCCCTGGAGGAAACCTTGCATTCTCCTCTTAGATCTTCTCCTTTTGCAAATATTCTCTCCCATAAATTATTTGACACGCACGCGCACACACTTTTCTTGCCCCTTTTTGTCTTGCCTTCCCAGCTGCACTGACAAACACAGCCCTGCAGCCACCAACCTGTGACTCACCCTAGTTGCCCTTTCCGAGTCTGTCGAGTTGCATGCACGACACAAGCATTTGTGGACAGTTGCAGCTATGCACACACACACACACACACACTTGTGTTTCGTGTGACACACATATGTGTCCGATGACAGTCAGAGGAAAACATTGATTAATAGGAATAGAAAAATCACACACACACACACACACACACACACACACACACACACACACACACACACACACACACACACACACACACACACACACACACACACACACACACACACACACACACACACACACACACACACACACACACACACACACACACACACACACACACACACACACACACACACACACACACACACACAGAGATCTTTTGTGAAGATGAGACTGCAGTGGTGAGGGGTTTCCAGATCTTGAGGAGCTGATACGTGAACGACCTTCAAAAGATAAAAAGCATCTTTGATCTTTCAAAGTTATTGTTCGTACGCACGCATGCACGCACAGACACACACACACTTTGTCAGCAGCGCAGGCGAAAGTTGAGATTGTCAACTAAAGCCGCATTTTTTTTTTTTTTTTTTTTTTAAAAGGCCATCTATATTGTTGTTGAGCCAGAATAAAACAAGACAAGTTCAACATGTCTGAACAGAATCAGAAAACCTTTTCTCACTTTTGCTAAGAAAGAGGACTTTCTCTTGCCAAAAGCAGCAGCGTTAAAATGTCCAGTTCCTTCCAACATCTTCCTCTTTAGCGAATAGCGTCGAACTCTGTGAGAAACACGGTCGTCCTTGTCACGGCGGCTCTCTGAGGAACAAGACTGGACGCCTTCCCCAAGGTCCACCAATCAGCATGCACGTTGACACCATGGTCGGAGAACAAAACTGTGTGTGTGTGTGTGTGTAACAGGATCAGCGTGTGTGCCGAGGGTTAAGTGATGTGAGCCTGAATGAAGTAGCGGAGTTTGAGCGACTGTGCGCCGAGTGGTCCCTGGTGTCCCTTAGCATTGTTAGCTTCTGCTTGAGAACGCCTTTGTGAGTGTAAAGTGTGTGTGTGTGTGTGTGTGTGTGTGTGTGTGTTACCTGGTCCATGGTGGCTCTCGTCCAACACCAAACTGTTCATACATTTGAGCTCCCAGTCCTGCACCTCAGTCTTCCACAAGGCAGGGATTAAGACGGCGTACTGGGCTCTGCAGAAAGAAGTAAAATGATATTTCACAACCCCAAAAAAATAAAACAGAATTATTGAACCTCCTTTGACCCTGCTTCTGTATTAATCAAAGTGTGGACCTTTCAGGTGCACATAATGCAACATTCATGTGAGTGCGAGAGTGACGGAGAGAGAGGAGACAGAGACTGAGGAGGTGATGAAGAAGTGACGCGTAATCCAGACAGATCACACGGTTGAGCGATCGTCCCAGTATATGAGGATGAATGGTGGGAGACGGCAATAGATGGAGTGCTTGGGAGTGAGTGAAAATCGAGCTATCATGGGATTGGAGGGATGAATGATGGGTACGAGTTTCCTGTCATCTCATTTTTTTTTAAACAATCCCAGCGAGCATTTCACTGAAAACGGTGACAGTAAACTATTTTGTAATAGATGCAGGCAACAGTTAGGCAACTCTAGATATTGTCCCACTTCTCCAATTCTATTTTTTGCACAACATGTATTAACAGTGGCTCGGCCAAGAATCACACACTTTTTTTTTTTTTTACATTTTTTATTTTTGTTTTTGGACAGTAGCATAATTAACAAAGTATACATCAGCACAAGTGTAGTATTCAATAAATACCATCCAGTTTTTCAAACTCAGTAACATTGAACATTTTGAGAGAGCGTTACAGGGTCATTCATTCATTATCACCCCAGAATCTGTCCGTATTGGTTTTGCATATCTCACCCACTTGTCCCAGAGTTGAATAAACATACTTCTCTGAAGGCGGAGGGAGAAGGTGATCCTTTCCATAACATAGATGTCATTTACTATGTCTATCCACTCCTGTATCGTGGGGGGCTCAAGAAGCAACCAGTGTCTGGTGAGCGCTTTTTTACAAGCAGTTATTAAAATGCCAAACAACGCCCTGCTTGAAAATCAAATTTTCCTAAGAATAAAGTTGAAAACTCCAGGGGCAGGTCGGTGTTAAATATTACTTTGTGTTTTATGAAATTCTGCCCAGAAAGGCAGAATGCCATGTGCCCTGTGATAAATCACAGGGCACTCCCAAAATATGTGCCAGTGATTCGCTTCATGAGCCCCACACCGTCTCCAGCATGTAGCATCCCCTCCCGCGAAGCGTGCCTTCTGCTTCGGTGCAATAAAGAAACGAATAACACACTTCCATGCAAATTCCCGCCAAATATGAGAATTAGTGCATTTCCATTGGAATTTACACACATCTAACCAGTCCTTGTTTGATATCAAGAGGTTACCATCTCTTTCCCTTTTTTCTTTTACATATACTGCAGTGTGGGATTTTTTCGTCATAAGGCCCTTGTAGGATTTAGAGATAATACCCTTATTTGGTTCGTTTTGGTAGGCACCGAGAAATAATCTCAGTATTGGTTCTTCAAGGTCTATTGTATTTCTGATGTTATGTTGAAAATGGTTGCGTATCTGGAGATATCTGTAAAAATCTGATTTTTCGAGACAATATTTTTTCCTTAGGTGTTCAAAGTCCTTTAGTTGTCCTTTTTCTGTCAGAGAATAGAATGTTGTTATACCTTTTGGGATCCAAGATTTAAATCTATGATCCAGTTTATTTGGTTTAAACCCCGGGTCATAGGCACACCATTGAAGTATTTGTAGTTTATGATCTAGTTTATATTCTCCTCTTATCATGTTCCAGACTTTTAAATTAAAAATTTGATCCATGGGTTTTGTAAATTGTCTATAAGTTTTCCCAGGTTTTTGTGGGCCACTACTGCTTGAATTGGGGGGTCAATCATAATAGAGAGTTCAATATCTTTCCACCTGGCGCAATAAGATGAGGTACACATGTTAATTAGGGGTTTAATCTGGACAGCATAGAAGTAGTCCTTTAAATTGGGTAGAGCCATTCCTCCTTCTTCTCTTGGAAGTTGTAGAGTTTTAAATTTAATTTTTGTTTTTTTCCCTTGCCAGATAGATCTTGAAATGATTTTATCCAATTCAGAGAACTGTTTCGCGGGGATTTCAACGGGGAGTGCTTGAAATAGGAACAGATATTGTGGGAGAATGTTCATTTTTACAGAGTCAATTCTGTGGCTTAATCCGAGGAAAGAAATAGAGTTCCATCGATGTATGTCCTCTTTAATTTTTGTTGAGAGGGGAGTATAGTTTATCTCCGCCAACGTTGAGATATCTCTTGGTAAGTGTATTCCTAGGTATTTCAAGGATTTTTTGATCCCAGTTAAGGTGGAATTTATCTTTAATGTGTTTAGGAGGTGTACAATTAAAAGTCAGGATTTGTGTTTTTTGCAGGTTTCATTTATATCCTGCATGTCTACCAAATGTTTTTAACAGGTTCATTAATTCACAAAAGGAGCTAGAAGGGGTACTTAAATAAATCAGGATATCATCAGCATACAGGGCCACTTTGTGGTCTGATCCATTTATATAAATGCCTTTGATGCTTTCTGTCTGTCTTATCCATTGCGCGAGCGGCTCTATATAAAGTGCAAAAAGCAGTGGAGAAATTGGGCATCCCTGTCTTGTTCCACGCTCTAAAATAATGGTGTCTGAGAGATGTCCATTTATTTTTATCCAGGCTAAAGGTTTAGCATATAGTGTACGAATGCCTTTAATAAAAGTGTCGTGCATGCCAAATCGTTCAAGGACTTTATATAAGAAAGGCCAGCTCACTGAATCAAAGGCCTTCTCAGCATCCAGGCTGATTAGGTAGACTTCAAGATTGTTCTGTTGGATGTGGTTAAGTATGTGCAGCGATCGCCTGATGTTATCGTGGGTTTGTCTTTGTGAGATAAAGCCAGTCTGGTCATTATGTATAATTTGAGGAAGTATCTGTTCCAGTCTTTTGGCCAGGATGGCTGTATATAATTTGTAGTCAACATTCAACACTGAGATTGGTCTATAAGATCCACATTCTAGTTTGTCTTTTCCTTCCTTATGAATAACAGAGATCACTGCCTCGCTCCAGGATGGAGGCATCTTGGCATCTTTCAGAGTTATATTGCAGGCCCTAAGGAGGCTTGGTATTAGCTCAGATCGAAATACCTTGTACCACTCTGAAGGGAGGCCATCCGAACCAGGTGATTTATTGGCTTTAAGTCTGGAGATGGCGCTGTTTAGTTCTGTCTCAGTTACCGCTGCTGTTAATATCCGATTTTGTTCTTCTGATAGTACAGGGAGACTGAGAGAATTGAGGAGTTCGCTAATTTGTTGCTCGCTCTCTAGTTGTGGTTGTGTATATAGAGACTTGTAGTATTTTTTAAAGGCATTCTGTAATTCATCTTGTTTATAGTTTTAGAAACAGGATCTCTTATTTTGTATATTGTGTTATCCGCCCGTTGTTTTTGCAGTTTTCTTGCCAGGAGCTTTGTTGATTTTGAGCCTGACTCATAAAATTTTTGTTTTGTGAATATCATCTTTTTTTCAATTTCTTGCGAGTGTAATAATAGATTTATTTAATTCCTAACTTTCTTAATTTCTGTAAACAAATTTGTTTTTTGTTCCCTTTTATGTTGTGTCTCCAGATCCTTTAATTCTTTATTAAGGTTTAATAGTCGTAAGTGTTTCTCTTTCTTTTCATGGGCACAGAAAGATATAATTCTCCCTCTGATGACTGCCTTTAAGGCATCCCATACTATAGCTGAGTCAACTTCCCCGTTATTATTTTCTTCCAGAAACATTTTTATTTCCTTTCTCATTTGGGTCTTAAATTTCGGGTTATTTAAGACACTTGTATTCAACCTCCACAATGTTTTCCTTATTTTATCACTAATATGCACAGTGCAGGACAAAGGTGCATGGTCAGATAAGTCAATACTACCAATATCACAACTATGCATTCTATGGCGATCTCTCTTTAGCACAAAGAAATAATCTATCCTTGAGTATGTATCATGGGGGCATGAGTAAAATGTATAGTCACGGCCTGATGGTTAAATATCTCTCCATAGATCTAATATGCCCAGTTCTGTCATTAGGACGTTAATTTTCCTATGCAACGATGTAGCGGTCATGTTTTTTGAAGAATCTAGTTTTGGGTTAAGACGGATGTTCCAATCTCCACCACATATGACAATACCTGGGGCCTCTATCATTAAATCAAATATCTTTCTGTAGAAACCAAAATCGCTTCCAGGGGGGGCATAAATGTTACATACATTTATTGTAACACCATCTATTTTTCCAGAGACTATTATATATCTCCCCTCTTTGTCTATTACTTTCGAAAGTAGTTCAAATTATACTGTTTGTGATATTAAAATTGCTACTCCCTCTCCTACGGCCTGATTTATAAGATGAACAATATACCCTTGAAAACCCCATTCTCTTTAATTTTTCATGCTCTAATGGGGTGAGGTGTGTCTCTTGTAAGAGCACAACATTAGCCTTTTCCTTTTTGACAATATTTTACTTCTCTTAGCTGGGTTTAAGATCCCCTTCACATTAAATGAAATAACCTTAAGGGCGTTCCTATTCATAGCTTCAACCATTGATAATCACAGGTGGAACCTCTTCCAATATCCCCGATAAATATAAAAGTTGTACACTGAAAACATCTCTCCCAAAGAACAAACATAAAAAGAAAAAAGAAAAAGGAGAACGTGAAACAGTTTTTAACGGAAAATCACCAAGACGGTTTAGAACAACTGTTTCAGATGTAGAGGCTCGTTTCAAATGAGCCCTAGAGGACCTTGGAAAGCCAAAGCCCCCATCTGGGAAAGTCCCACATCGCGTCAGTGGTGGGGCCCTAAAGTGTGGGCACATGTTTGCCAAAATCCAACAAAATGAATTATGGATAGCAACTTAATTTAGCAAGCCCCGACTGTTTAAATTGACCAAAAATATATCTGTAGGAGCAGTTTTTTAGAGTGCCAAGACATTCCTCCGAGTTTATAACTCAAATAAGTATCACTCTGGGGTCCATTACAACTTATCTGCATTCCTGTGAAGAATCATTGTCCTGTGGGGGTATAATCTTCTGAATCCCTGGAGTTTATCCTTGTATCGGGACTGGTGGGGTTTGTTAGATTGCGTGCTGTCGTCCGCTGCACCGGGTTCCTGATCGTCGCTCCGGTCTTGCCGTCTCCCGACCACCTGCCAGGTAGACAGGCGCTGGATCTCCTCTTGGTCCGGGGCAGCGGAGGATTTCACCACCGTAACTGGAAATCCTCGTGAGGCCATATCTCTCGTGCTTCTGCAGCATCTTGGAACAGCCGGGTGCCATTATCGTAGAAAACTCGCATCTTTGCGGGGTACGGCGTCTGGAACTTGATTCGTTTTTCTTTCAAGACTTTCTTGGCTTCGGCGTATTCACCGCATTTTTCAGCACTTCGGGGGGGAAGTCATGGTCAACGTAGAAGCGAGAATTGTCGTAGGAGACTTCTTTTTTCTGCCACGCTCTCCGAAGCACCTCTTCCTTCGTCCGGTAACTCACGAATTTGACCACTATCGACCGGGGCTTTGCCTGCGGGCTGTTGGGCTTTGGTGCTAGTGCTCGGTGTGCCCATTCTATTTTGAGATCTCTGTCACTGGGGAGGTCAAGTGCGTTTTTTAGCAGGTTATCCAGAAAGCCAGCCATGTCGGTGCCCTCTTTATCTTCGGGTATTCCGTAAATCCTTAAATTATCTCTACGCGCTCGGCCCTCCTGGTCTATTAGCCTGGCTTCCAGGTTAGCTTGGCGCTGCATTAGTCACTTAATCAGCGTTGACGTTGCTTGGAGCACGGTTTCAGTCCCATCTATCCTTCCCTCTGCTTCATCCAGTCTGTCATTTGTTCTCTTCAGTTCTTGTTTGATGTCAGTTAGTTGTTCTCTGTTGTCTTTTCTGAAGTCCCGGAGTTCATTGAGGATGCTTCGTAGGCTAGCCTCGGAGCTATCCTCGTCATGAGGGCTCGGGGAGCTGCCTCGGCTGTCTCGTCTCATTTCAGAATCATATTCCATCATATTTGTGGTCGTCCTACTTCTAGTAGTAACCCCTTTCTTCATTACTAAACATAAATTGCACTGGAATTGACAATACTGCCGTTTTTATGGGGTTATTTTACAAACCGTCGGGGAGCTCGAAAACTAAGCTGTCATGCTTTCAGTGGCGGAACCGGAACCCATCACACACTCTTTACTTCTTAAAAATGTGCTGAATTTGAAATTCAGAGCATATTTAGTGCCTCAACACGGCAACGGCTTGCAGCTAAAAGGTGCTCACGGTGCAAACACCATGCAAAAAGAAGTCTGATTGTATAGAAGTCTGTGAGAAAATGACTGTCCTTCTCTCTTGATTTATTCCCTCAGTAAACATTGAAAACATGAGTCTCAATCTTTAGTTTCAAGTCTTCTTCAATACAGCATGTTCATTTAATAAATTATGCTCCATTTTGTACACAGTCCATGGATCAGTGTATTGTGGCCATTTAGTGAATTGTGCTTTAATTACTTTCACTGCCACAGTGGAAAGGAAAGTTAAGGATTCAACATAACGGCTAATATTGAGACATTATTCCGTGGATGCCATCTATTCATTGTGTCTGGTCAGCGTAGTATGTTTTTACTACATCCCTGATTAATTTCCAGTCAGGTTAGATATAAGTTGCTTTAGGAAGTATGCCTTAACAGTACAGCATTATGTTTGTAAATCATAGAGGTAGGTCTACATTACAAGATGTTTAACCCTCTGCGGTCCACATTTGAATTTGTTGTAATTCCTACACCGTTCACCTGATTTGGATGTAAATACCCTCAAATTAAAGCTGAAAGTCTGCACTTAAAGCACATCTTGATTTTTTCATTACAACTCCATTGTTGTGGTGTACAGAGCCAAAATAATGAAAAATGTGTCAATGTCCAAATATTTATGGACCTAACTGTATATTACAAATTTGGTTTGAAAACAAAAACTGTCATAATGGTCATTTTTTATTTGCGCACACCACATGAAGCTTGATCTGCAGTATGAAATTTCTCAGTCCCATTTTTCAGACTTTTTTTTGCATGTATCTAACCTTTTATTCATATATTCCACTGCTTTGTGAACCTAAGACCTTTGGTAAACCAATTCCAAACACCAAAACAGTTTGACCACATGAGTAAAGGTAAGTTTTCTCAAGAGATATGAATAATTTCAAAAATCGAACTTCAAATTTTCAGCTTTAGAGCCATATTATCACTTTACACTTTTGCCTTAGGACAGTGGTGTCTCATTATATAGATAGCTGAGATTGTTCAGTAATTTTTGATATACAACACATGAGTATGTATCATATGCAAGTGCCTTAAAAAGGTGAATTAAAAGAACTATGTAAAATCGAGAAAATTACCTCAGACCTCAGAGGGTTAAACAGAGTAGGTTCAAACTGACCATTTCAAACCAATTTTCTGGATCAGGTCGCAGATGGAAAGACTTTAAAAAAAAATCTAAAATGTGTGTCGTGTCAAAAGAAGAAAGACCACAAGCAAGAGTGACCCGCTGAGTGTTCCTCGGTCTACATGCATTTGAGAATGGATGAAAGGGAAGGGGGGAAAGAAAAAACTAAAGCAGACTTGTCAGTGTGAAGTAAACAAATGGTGTGTGGACCCCTCTAGCTGAACGAGGGTGTCAGTGTGTCAATGAGGACGAATGAAAGGAGGCATATAGGAGGAGAGGGGGCGCAGAAGAGTAAATGAGAAAGCAGGGAGGGAGGAGGGACTGAGCCCGGGGGAGGCTTATGGGAATTGACTGCAGCAAAGGAGAAAGAGGGTGGTGAACAAAAGAGAAAGAGGTAGGACTGGTGGAGGGCACTGAGAAGAAAACTGTGTGTATAGAGAGTGAGGAGGATGAGGGGAAGGGGGGTGTTAGAGAGCGAGACAGGGCTGGGCTAAAGAGATATGGACACTGACGGGGAGACAATGAAACGGGCGGGGAAAGAGAGGAAGTAGTGTGGTAGTGGATGTTGTACTCGCGATTCAAAATGTTATACTAAACCCTAATTAATTAAAGTTCAACAAAGTGATTGCTATTCATTCTGAGGGGGACATTAATGAGTGCGACACATTTTAATGGCAGTCCGTTCAATAGTTGTCAAGACATCCTCTGAGCCCTGTGGGTTCCCGCAACAAATATAACAGGGAGGCCATCTAATGGATGCTGAGATATTATCGTCTGCACCACAGACTGTACACAAGAAGTGGATGTAGTCGCCGTGGCATCACCTTTTGGTTTGTGCACTCCGGTTCTGAAGCTTCGAGTTTGGCATTTTGCATGTCGCAATCGAGGATTTTTTTCAACCGGTGAAACCAGCAAGAAAAACTGAGACCGAATCCATCCACTGAGTGAGCAGCTGCTCTTTGACTGCTGACATACGGATGGCCATTGTTCCCATCTGTGACGGCTGACTGACAGCCCGGTGCGCACGCGGACACGATGGATGAGTCCCTCCACCAACCATTAATCAGAATGGGCTATATGGGTGGATGACATCTTCTATTTATACCATTCACAGAGAGAAAAAGAGCAGAGATCCTTGAAGGGAAATTTAGAGTCTCTCTCTCTCTCTCTCTCCCTCTCCCTCTCTCTCTCCCTCTCCCTCTCCCTCTCTCTCTCCCTCTCCCTCTCTCCCTCTCTCCCTCTCTCTCCCCAGCGTAAGGGGATCCTGCCTTTGGGAGACGGTCGGACCACTTAGCGTTGATGTCCGACCGTAAGAAGGCCAAGCGGGCAACAAGGACTCCTCAAAGCAGCGCGGTGGCAGGCTGCCCACCGAGCGGCAGAACAGAATGGGGCTGTCAGCGCTGCCCTTGGTGAGATGCATACACACAAACAGAGGAAGGGTCTCGTGCATGGGATCTTTTCGTCCTCGTAGCCCCGAGAGCATGGGTTACCGTGGTAACCAGCCCGCGCTGTTCACCGGTTACAAAAGCAGGCGATAAAATGTTGCAAATAAAGCATTAAAAGAAAATCTAATGGTCAGTTTAACAGTCGCTTAGCTGTTCCCTGGGATAATCCTCAAGATTTGCCCTTCATAATCCACTTTGCAAGTCATTGCTGCGTTCCTAGCACGCACGTATACCCCCCATCTGGTTCATGATAAAGTGCTTTATCACGGCCTGTGACACAGCTACGTTTATGGAAACAACTTGGCTGCACAGTCGCAATCTATCTACTGCACACATCTCTGTCCAAGGTAAACAGACTCAGGTCCAAACGATTGGAACCTTTTCTACAATGTGATCCCAGAAAAGTGTGAATTGTTGAAGGGCGCTTATCAATGAAAACAAATATGATAAACTGGATAACTGTGCACCAGTCCGTCACACACTGGCTGTATACACAAACCCAGTGACCCCTGCTGAGTTGCCATAACTACAGCTCCAAGTCAACAAAACACGTCCGCCGGCATGTGACGTTTTTTTGTATTCAACGTGGCGAGGCGGACAGAGGGGTCCCGCTGAAAGCAACGTGGGCTGCTATTGAGGAAACTAATTTAGCATAAAGGATGTTTAATCCAAAACATGTAACAAAGACAACCACAGCAAAAAAACAATGATGCTCTACTTTTTCCCGGAATGCTTGGTGTCAAAATATGTCCAGTCGTGACAAGCGGATTGATATTCATGAGCCACCTGTGGTTCTCCATTTAGGGCTGAGTCGAGAAATGGAGCTCCCAGCTCTGAGAACTGTGCTGCACATTGTTAGGGGGGGACATATTCATGAGCCTGGACTGGGACATTATAATATGACAACACATCAGGGGCTTGAGGGTCCTATATGGGAAATATAGGCCTCTTGATAAATAAATAAAATCCACAGAGATTTGAACAAGGGGCCGAAAATTGCTGTGATTAAAAAGAAAAAAAGAGGGCGGGCATTAGTAGTTTTAATTATGTATTATAAGCTGCTTATGAAGTTAAAGAGGTCATAATTCCCTCTTTAATATCTAATTTATAATGCTGTGAAAACATATCCCTCTAACAACTAGATTTATTCAAGTTTCTTTGCAGAAACAAAATTTCACAAGATCACAGATCACATTGTGACAACGTTGTAATTTCACTTTGCTCAATGCCCATTTTTACTATTTTGGAGCTTGTACGCGCCTCACTGTAAGGGAGTAGATCGTCCATACATTAGCCGTTAGCTCATCCAGAAGCAGCACTGTGCTGCGGAGAGACCCCGTGCTGTCAGCAGAGAAGCCGGTCACTAAGTATTCTGAGCAGAATGCAGAGGAATGCATTACAATATAATAGGCCTACGTGTCTGATTTAGTTAGTTGTTCCAAATATTGCTATGCGGTTAGCTCCCTTATTTAGCCAAGCAGGGCAAAGCTAGTGTAGAGTTGTAATAGTTTATTTTAACTTGCAGGTGTAGATAAAGAATGTCTATGTTTAAATTGCAATACTTATGAAGGATAATAATAATAATTAATATGGAATGTTAATTAAGATTATGAAGATGTGTATTGTAGCATAGTAGAAAGACAATGTGGGTTTTTTGTTACTGTAAAATGGTTCAGGTGTGAATGGAATAAATTAAAGATGGAGGGAATAGATAAATGGAGGTTGCACATGGTGGGGGGTTGGAACAAGCATGGCGTAAGAAGGGACTATTTTTGGCCTGTGGACTGCCTGAAGCGAGACACCCCCGGCCGGGAACTATATTCTGTTCATCATCATTCTTTTTATTAAATACTTTTTTATTATAAGTAATTGAATCCTGGATTTTTCTTCATGCGATCGCCCAAGGTATGAACTTAACAATCGCCAACAGACTGCTAACAGCTGGCAAAACGAGAGCTACGATTTCAAGGGATTTGTTGTCCACAATGTAGCATTTTCATGTCATATATATACCAACACTGTTCATCAATAAAATCGTTCCATGCACTTTACTTACACATCAACAGGCACTCTCAACAGCAGGGGTAACACCGCTCCCTCGTCGTTCAGCCCCATCAGTCGAGGCTCTAGGAGCTCGACGATGGTCAGGGCAGTACGGAACACAGCCGACAGGCCTGGCGAGAAGAGAAGAAAAAAAACTATTGCTGGACATAATCAATGCTTTGTTTAGTATAAAACAGATGGAAAAGATATAGAGAGGATGGAAATCAATTAACGAGGTGAGGTATTGAACCATGAAACCAGTGCTAATCTTTTACCTGCCGCTGGACCAATGAATCATGCTCACATAATAATAAAGACACAGTAATAAAAACTATTGTCTTGGTCCTAAAATACTATTTATTTAAACTTTTTTATTTCCCACTAAATGAATGTTAGCAAATAATACATCTACAATTTGCGCGTGTGTGTGTGTGTGTGTGTGTGTGTGTGTGTGTGTACCATACAGCATGATGAAATCCCAGACAGACAGGACAGAGTCCCAGCAGGGCAGGGAAGTGAAGAGAGTGAGGAACCATGGCATCACAAAGTGGACTGACGAGACTCCCACTGACTCCTGCAGGGAGGGTTGGGGCATAAATCAAAACATGACGATACACTGCCAATTTCTGTCAAACATTCATTCAAGACGTATGCAATTGAGTTTGTGTTGAAACTTTAAAAAGGTGCTAAATTCAAAATTGCAAACAACCTGAGCAGAGAATGAAGTCGCAGGCTTTTAAACCTTTTTATTCTGTCAGCACTGTTGCTGTCGATTGCCATGTTAGCACTGTCAGCTGCTGGCCACCGGCTCAGCCTTCACCATGTTGTGAGCTAGCCAACAACAGCTCTGAATTTAACTTTTAGAAATGGGGTTTCCAGACATACCCTGGTGTGTTACGTTAACTGCTCGTAATAGTGACACATGTCTCACGAAAGAAGATTAAAACTTTTGGGGCCGTTTGTGTCAGGCATAGCAAATGCACTGGGTCCCTGTTTGCTCAGGTCCAAAGTCCAGAAATCTGTTTGCGGCTCGCTTGCTTTAACTCTACTGAACGGCTCTATTGCAAATGAAACGCTGACCACTGATCTGTAATAGGCTTTTTCTGTAAGAACGGGCAACAATTGTGCTTACAATAAGCCTCTGTGGTGTGTGTGTGTGTGTGTGTGTGTGTGTGTGTGTGTGTGCGCGCGCTCCTAAAGCAACGCTTTCCTCCCAGACCTGCTGAGTCGACGTGAAGTACAACAGTCTGTTCAAAGACACAAATGGAAGCAGTGATTGATCGGAGTGTGCCAACACACTTAGATTGAAGATTCAGAACAGTCCGACTTCGACATGACCAAGAAGGCTCCCTACTTTTATAACTTAACAGGAAGAAGGGAATAAACATGCCAACATGCTGATGTTTGGCAGCTATAGTGTTTACTGTGGTCACCCCAGTTTAGCATGTTAGCCTGCTAGCATTCAGTAGACAGCGTTAGACATAATGTACAGCTGCGTCAGATGGTTCCGTCTTTAGTTTTAAAAGCATCTTGGCCATTTATCAAACTTTTGGAAAAATTAAAAAGTGAAAAGATCACTAAAGTTATTGAACTTCATCCTGTGGTTGACATGAATATTGCTACCAAATTATATGGCAATGCATCCAGTAGTTTCTTTTTTATTTAAAAAAGGTACTGAAAACTAAAAATGTGAACAAAGCTCCGATGTTATCCATCCAATAGCTGTCAAGATATTTCTGTGGAGGACCGACCAAATTTTCTGACGGTCCTTGAACACATCATATGGGACGAATGTTTTCCTTAGGAAAAGCTCAGTATCAAAACTTAAAATTGTGATATTTCATTATTTATTTTACATACAGATTTTAACCCCAAACAAGTTTTAACTAACCAGTCCTACACTCCTCAGAACAACTGGGAAGCCACTAATGACTCAGAGACATAAAGTCAAAAACTAAGTGGAACTGCAGTCTGCTGAAAACAGAGCAAAAGTTGTAAAAGTGTAAATAGCTCATACAGCACAGGGAGCATCAACGTTTTTCACATCATTGGTAACGCTTGTGTGCACCCGGAAGAATGTTGTATATATATATATATATATATATATATTCCATCATTTCAATTACATTATCAAATGAATCCTGTTTTTTTGTGATTTATAGTGTTATAAGTTTGCAATTCTCTCTACTTCTCGCCATGATTGTGCCATTTCCAGAGAGGTGCAGGACTTTTATATTGCAGTGACAGTCGAGGCCACAGAGGAACGAAATGACAGGAGCTTGCTCGGGGTTCAGAGGGTTCACCCGAGAGACTGTTCAAAACAGAAAATAGGCTTTTAAGATTTTGACAAAACATAAACTTCTGAGTGATAAATAGCTTTGATTTGGCTTTACTAAGACGACGGAATACTTTTGCTATCATTTTTTTTGTGAAAACGCCAGTGTCACCACAGGTCAAAAATAAAATATCAGAATAGGCCTCTCAAAGCACACACACACACACACACACACACACACACACACACACACACACACACACACACACACACACACACACACACACACACACACACACACACACACACACACACACACACACACACACACACACACACACACACACACACACACACACACACACACACACACACACACACACACACACACACACACACACACACACACACACACACACACACACACACACACACACACACACACACACACCTTATGCTCAGGATGACCCCATGAAGTTTTTTGTCATCTAACATTTAGGAAGTCCTGATCTGATACTTCCATTTGCCTCGATAGCACAATTGAATTTTCTTAATGTTTTTGTTGGAGTGGAGAATGATCTACTAATTCAGAATAATCTTCAAAGACTCCTTTGTACCTTCCAGTTTCAGAATGGAATGGCAACAAGACACCACATCTATCTGTGGACAGATAACTCCTCTTACTTTTAGACAAAATACAACATATTTTATGAACAAAGGTTGCACTTTTGGCTGAAAATATTGGAGTCTAGCTCACCCTTTTTGCCTTTTGCAATCTTTCCTAAATAAAAGTATTCAAATTTGGCTTCCCTCCACGTTTCTGTTGCTTTCCTGCTTACATGTTCGTATGCATGCAGCCCTGACGAGGTACTTCAACCCAACCACTTCTGTTTTCTTTTGCATTTCTTTTGACTCAAAAAGTAAAAATTAGCTGTAGCGAAAACATCTCTTTATCCATAAGATTCAATTTATGTCCATCTGCAGCTGCACAAAAAGCTGTTGCATTTCTGCTGTGAGATTCAGCAAATGCTTTCAGTAAATGGATAAATAACAGGAGGGACGGAGAGAGGAAACTACACAACCGTAGGCTTGTGCCTCCCCTTTGTGCAGTCGGTAATACTGCTGAACATGACATGCTTAGAGCCTAATACAGTGAATGGCAGAAGAGGCCCAGTTGCTGATGGATACATTACAGCGGCCTCTGCCTCGCAGATGAGCTACTCATCACTTGGCCATATGTGGCCACACACACACACACACACACACACACACACACACACACACACACACACACACACACACACACACACACACACACACACACACACACACACACACACACACACACACACACACACACACACACACACACACACACACACACACACACACACACACACACACACACACACACACACACACACACACACACACACACACACACACACACACACACACACACGGTTTGTTTGTTTTTTCCCCCAGGAGCTATTTTTCCTCTCAGTTAACTAAAGCATTCCCAGTACAAACAGAAGCACCCTACTTTTACCCGCAGCTTGAATACGTGATCATAGTCATAGTGGCATTTTACAGAGCAACAAAGTGAAAATTCTATCCCTCACCATGTGCTGCGAGAGCTGTGGCTTCCTGTGTTTCAGGAACTGGTCGAACACCTTCACCTGATGCTGGACCCTGATTAGACCAAAGACAACAGATTAGTTTAGTATCTGCCAGATAACACCAAGCAATTGCAGAAAGTCAATATTTTGGAAATTTCAAACATCACACATATATATCACAGTGAAGTTCAGGGAAGCCTGACGGGACAAGCTGTCAGTGTTGCCGACTTTAGCAACTTTTGGAGCCAGTGCTGCTGGCTACCTTCATAGGAAAAGAGTTGGCAACACTGTACGGGGTTCATAGGTTGGATAAACTTTATAAATCTAAAGTAGCTTTGCTTGTTTCTCAACGTTACCAATACTAGCTTTAACTGCAAAGACAGAACAGAGATGCATTTTATGCCGTTTATAAAACAAAAAGGCTGAAAATATTGGAGCCTAGCTCACCGTTTTTGCCTGAAAGAGCACTCCCATCAGCCGGCAGAGAGCTTTGAATAATATGTCGCGTGGAAAGAAAATATGTCACGTGGAAAGAAAACAGATATATCTGCGTTTTTTAAACGCTCCCAAGGTAGTGTAGATGGGACAAGTCGCTCTCCTGCGAGTAGCTCTCCTGCTCCGAGTGCAGAAAAGAGCCAAACTGCACACTTTGTGGTGTTAATTAAAACAAATTAACACCATGTTTCCTTTTAAGTTTTTTGTTTGGGTCGGTCGGTCGGTTCCCCCACCGAAGCTGTAAACCTAGGGAAAACACTGCACTATATAGGAATTTGTCATAGTACATTTGTATTAATTATGTATTTGTATGCGTTTTCATCTGTTATACACTTTAAGCCCATTCTTACTTGGCGAGGCTGAGGTCAAACAGTTCAGTGAGATATTTGGGTTGATCCAGCAAGGCGGTCAGAGCCCAAAACGCCTCCTCCTCCTCCAGCTGCATCAGCAGCACCGCAGCTAAGTAGGACATCCCTGACACACACACACACACACACACACACACACACACACACACACACACACACACACACACACACACACACACACACACACACACACACACACACACACACACACACACACACACACACACACACACACACACACACACACACACACACACACACACACACACACACACACACACACACACACACACACACACACACACACACACACACACACACACACACACACACACACACACACACACACACGAGGCTGAGCAGGAGCATAACCTCAGTAGGCTCACTGTAGCCGACTAAGCATATCTGATATCTGGCCTCATAACTACAGCAGCATACTGTGATGCAGAGAAGCATCGCTGGAAAGTGGAAACCATAAACGGGATAAAAAATATCAAGACGCAAAGAGGAGTTTAATTTTACTTTTTCACCATGCTGTCACAATAAAAGCACTATTTTTTAAGAAAACAAAAACATAAAATTCATATGTGTGTGATGTCAGACCAAAGTCTTTGGGTTCCGGGGGGAGTATGGTTGCAAAGCTGAAACTTAAAGGAATTGACGGAAGGGCACCACCAGGAGTGGAGCCTGCGGCTTAATTTGACTCAACACGGGAAACCTCACCCGACCCGGACACGGAAAGGATTGACAGCTATGTGACAACTTTTCATTGTAGTCAACAGTAAAAAGGAGTATTCCACGGTGAGAACAGCTTCGTACACGCTTCTGATCCTTAACTCAGATTTTAAGAGTTCTAGCAACAACAAAAAAATACAATAGTTATTAATACCTTTGCTTGAGTTTCAGAATTTTCACTCAAATTTGAGGGATTTTATGAATCCAAATTGATCAAATAGTTCAAATAAATTCAAACACATTTAGTCTAAATATATTATTATTGTGTTAAGTCTAGTTAATAATGTTAAACAAAGATGCGTTTCATTTGACTGAGACTGGAGAGCAGAGAAGATGTTGATGACGGGGTAACTCTCTATATTAACAGTACTCTGTTTCCACCAAGTGTTCACAATATGTACTGCAGCTACTTTCATTACATTACTGAAGAGGTGTGTGATAAAAACAAAAAAAACCTTGATGAGTAAGAGAACACAATTGTCACTAAAAATGTCCTCCCCGTGTGCGTTTAGAACAGAGTCAACAAACTGATTAGAATCACTTAAATATTCTTTGAGGCACTTCATTTGGTTTTAGCAAGGTTCTCTTAGAATGCCACATATGGGACGTAAAGGAATCCGTTACCTTGGCTGTATCCAACCTGCGGGCTGCATTTGCCGTAAGCGATGAGGACCCTGAAGAGTTTAGCCTGGCCCTCGATGGCCTCTGGGCTGTCCCCCATCAGAGAGCGGTGGGTCGGAAAGGAACGTTCTGTGGAACAGGCCAAATACATATGACCTGCGTCTACTTTTCCTCTATTCTACGATGTCACATACTAATACTAAAAGTAAACTTTTATTAATTTCTACAACATTTGAAGCACATAAAAAATACCTTTAAAAAAATGGGTCACGTTTCCCAACAAAACAACAGTGAATGTTTTCATAATAAGTAAGAAGTAGGGGGAAAAAACATTGAACACAGTAAGCCGACAACTTCATTCCCCTGTTTGAGCTCACGTAGGTCGAGGGCAATCTGTCTGAAGAGCGTGATGTCGTCCACAGAGTATCTGGGCTCGTGGGAGCTGGTGGTCTGCCCATGGTTCAAACCCAGGTGGTTTTGGGTGTCGCTCAGTGTGGCGATGGCTGACAGGATGCCGTACTCGCTGACTCCTAAGTCCACCAGGGGCCCTCGCACCTCAAGCAGACACTTCTTTTGAGAGGGAGAGCAAAACATTCTGCTGTTACGAATCAATCAGTAACAGTTCTATGAATGAATGACCGGGGCCCTGTATCAGAAAGCAGATGATTGTAAGCTCCTGATCTGATCCAGTAATATTGTGTTTTGTGAGTAAAAGTAAATATATATATATATATATATATATATATATATATATATATAGTTTAAATACTGTGGATTTTAAATGTTAGATATCTATTTGGACCTTGACTCATCTTGGCACATTCATTGGCTTTATTTCAGCTACTTCTACAAATGTTAGTTAGTTAAATGTTAGAGTTACTTACAAATAAAATCACTTCCAAACTACATTCCCTCAGAGAAATTTACATATGACCTCCAATATAAAAGGAATTATGTTCCATCAGTGACAGCTTTCACAGTATTACATATTTATATATAAAAATACGATATATTATTTTAACCGGATAGTATTGACTGTCATTTAATAAATAAAATAAGGCTAGTGATGAAGGAAATTAAGCTTGATGAAACGCTGAGCCAAGACAGCGACATCTGCTTGCGAAACACTTGTTGCATTTGTAGGAACTGGATTTTGTGTCCCTGATATGTTCAGAATAAGATAATAAAAGTCCAAAGAAATTGAATGAAGATCTGGCCATAATCAACCCGCTCGTACAATGACAAATAAAAACCATGTGACCTGGTAATTTTCGCCATATCTGGTCTGCTTCCACCCTGATCTGGAGTCTCATTTATAAAACAATGTGTTCCCCACTAAATGTTTGCGTACATTTAAAAGGAAACGCACGTATGGGAAAGAAAATTAGCTGTTTATAAAACCTTGCGTTCGCTTGCCAGTGTGCAATTTCCTTTTCTAAATTCCAAATCAACCTGTGAATGTATGTAGCTGGTTCACCATCACATCCTCTACACGCCCACTTTCAACCATAAATGGTCGATGCGATCCACCTCATGAATGTTGATGCAGAGAAATGAGCTGCTGATCTGTGGGTCTTCACTGTGAATCACCACTCCTAATTCTTCCATTCCTATCGTGCAACATAACCCTTTATTTCCACACTTTGATAATTTACACAATCCTACATGCAGGCGATGGGACTTGCCAGGTGAGGTGACTGGAGAAGGTGTGTGACATCACCATGGTTACTCCTCTGCTCCAGTGAGCATCTGATAGCCGTTTACAGTTGGTCTGAGTACGGTATGCTGAATCTGTCACTATGGAATGAACTAGGGATGCAACGAGTATTTTTATTTGTGTACTTGCCGATACCGAGTACCGATACCGATACTTCTTAGATTTGGTCTCCATGAAAGTGCAATTAATTTGGAGGCAGATTTTATTTTATCCTCTGCAGATTATGTCAAGCCTATAGTACAAAATTAACAGAAGGCTATCCCAAGCTTTAAACTTCTTGTGGAAGTCCCTCTAATGTCGGACCATAAAACGCCCCCGTGTCCGGGTTCATAATGTAAGCGATAATATTAGGGATCGAGCAATTATATAGGAAGCTGTGTTCCAAGTTATGTTTCCGGTGCTTTTATTGTGGAGGGAGAAACGGAAAGGAAAAGAGGAGTGGAATTGAGGGATATACGTGTGTGAAGGAGATAAAAAAGTGGTTCAAGTTACCCTGCAGCGTGTTTTCATTTTATTAGAATTACAAATATAGACACACAACAGACACTCGGCTACAATAATATCATCCGTAGCCGCACAACAGCGTCTGAATGAGGCCGCTGCCAGCGCTACTTCTGGCGGACCAGCAACAGTTTGATTCAAACCGGCGGAACGGCAGTAATTTTTTACTGTGTGAACGCGACGCACATAACTCTACACACCTTGCTGCAAGTGCCGCAAGAGAGCGACGAAAGAGCAGCATGCGGCTCTGGATCACGGGTTGCCGACCCCTGCCCTAGACGTTGAAGTCAGGTAGGACAACAAACCTTTTTCTCCACAAAGCGCGACCAGTTTGTTGTAGCGAAATACTGTTGAGTGGTATCGGTTCTTGGTATCGACAATTGAAATCGATACGAGTACGAGTATTTTAACGCAGTATCGACCCCCGATACCGATACCGGTATCGGTGCATCCCTAGAATAAACCATACATGACCCAATAACGTTAGAAGATAATTAGAAGATTATTGAAAACTAATGACGCTCTGTTCTAGTTGAGTTTCACAGATGATGATGATGATGATGATAATAATAATAATTTAATCAGCTGCTGCACGCGTGTCAGCGGTCTGGTTCTCTTTTCTGCAGACAGCGCTGATATAATATTAAGCAAAATCTGATTTTGAGGTTTGAGTAGGTTTATACTTTTTATAATTAAAATGTGCTTATAGTTATGTTTCCCTAGTACAACCACAAATAACCGTTAATTATTAAGAGAATATATAAGTGCAAAGTAATGTGTAATGTGAAGTGAAATTAGATCCGAGAGGCATTATTATACCTGTAATGATGCCTCTCACATTTGTTTGTTTTTATAGATCATAACCTTTGTGTGGGAAGTGGCATAGACCTCTTTCAGGCCCTGTTTTATGCATATGCAACGGTTATAAATGAGACCCCAGGTCTTATTCTACCCAGATCTGGTCTCAATTTACAGAGATATTGTCTCATCCTACATAGATCAGGTCTCATTATGCCAAGATCAGGTCTCATTATACCCAGATCTGGTCTCATTATACCCAGATCTGGTCTTATGGTATTATTCTATAGAGATCTTGTTTCTTTCGCTATTTATTTTTGCCTGACAATCAACCATAATGTCACATTAGAAAAAAGGCCAACCTGCAAGCATCAGTAGTTGATTTTATGATTTTGACATGATGAAAAAATATTTTGAAACGATGCAGAGATGGGCACTGAAAATGATTAGGCAATTATATTGTTTTTTAATTCTGGAAAAGCAAAAGAAAGCAAGTAAAATTACATGTAGCATGAAAGTCAGTGTGCACCAATAAAACCCATGACGGCAACAAAACATCCTCACTGGTGCTCGCCTCGTACCTGATAGCTGAAGGCGCTGCTTTCCCTCAGACTGTCGATGGCGAGGAGACACTTCCACACTCTGCCACGCAGGCTTGGAGGAACACCCAACCTGATGAATCGCTCGATCTGGGAAAAAAAAACGTAAAGGGTGCAAAGAAAAACAAGAGGCTCGATGAAGTGACGATCACACAGGTATGGTACTACAAAATGAAGGTAGAGTTTATTTTTTAAAAGGAGTCTCACCTGGCTCTTGCAGATGAAGCTGGCTCCATTCCAGTAGCTGAGCAGCTCGCACAGCTCCTTCACCCTAACCAAGCTCAGCTGGGGGAAGCTGACGGAGACAACGCAATATCACGGTGAGCAGATGCAGATCCAGTATCGATGAAGAGGATTTTAATTTGGCTTTTCATCATCTGTATACATGACATATTGTACTTCTGTCAATCCAGGAGTTTTTTTCTGTATCTATGTGAGGTCCCGGGACATAGGATGTTGTATGTGTACAGGTTGTAAAGTGATTGGGATTTTGGGTGAAACAAAACAAATTTAATTGAATCACCTGACAGCAGAAGTCCCTTCAGTGTGGTGTGGTGTGGTGTGGTGTGGGTGTCTGAAAGGGGGGCTTTGCGACAGCACACAGCCTATAGTTCAAAGTTAGTTACTTTATCCACCTAAAATTGGCTACGGAATCATTTCATATTACCCCTTGTGGGCAAGGAGAGACAGATAAACACCAAAATAGTATCCATTTTAATTGTCAAATTGATGTTATTACTATTCAATGTATTAGCCACTTAAGTTACTTTTTTTTTTTAAACTGAAAGAATAGAGTTGGGGACATAACTTGACTTTACTGTTGTATCCATATTGCTCCCACATAGTTTGCTGAGGGAGTTATGTCAAATATAGATACGCAATATTGGAGACACACTTCAAACGACAACAGTTTAATTCAGAGATTTTCCTAACAAGCCAAATTAACGTCACGTGACGTCCTGTAACGTAAATACGTTCACATCAACAACCGAACGAAACCGAACGAAACTTCAGTCCATGCAAGCGTTCAACTCAACTGTCTTCGATAACTTTCGATATAACAGCTAACTTAATTAACGAACAGCTAACGCTCAGTAGCTTGGCTGAACTCGCCTTAGTTTCCAGCTAGTTAACGGTAACGTCACCTCGCGCGCGCCGCACCTGTAATCATGACTTCGGTGATGGAGTTTCTGGTCTTTCCGTTTGGTCAGCGCGAAGCCGAATTCATCGAAACGCGAGTTGTCACTGCGCCGCCTTATCGTGGAGCTTCTCCTGCCGGCGTTACTGCTGCTTCTGCTTCTCCTCCTCATGGCTTTGAAAGACATTTGTTTTGAACGCACTTTCGCCCCCTGACAAAGAACGGCCTGTTGAGTCGCCGCTGTCCTTGTCAAAACTCAACGGTCACATTCGACCCGCCCCCTTTCGTCGCGTAACCGCCAACCGAAAATAAATGGGCGGGATGAATCAGAGACGGTTCAAACGGGGGGCGGGATCTCACAGGTCGGTCGGGAGTCAGAACAGGAGTCTGGACGGATCAGGAAGCGTCAGCGGCGGTCGGTTTAAATCAGCGTACTGCTGAGAAGTTGAACCTTTTTGACAGTTTTTGTGCTTCGGTAGTTATCTTTACGGACAACAAAACAGGACTTTGGGACTGAGTCCAACCAGGCTCCCCGGTGAGGGGATAGCTTTGGGATGGCTTCGGGAGGTAGCCAAGGGAGGAAGGGCAACAAAAAGAATGAAGATGGCAAGAAAAGGGGTAGATCTCATAGATCAAGTGAGGGTGACGAAGACCAAGACCCTAGGAAGATGTCAAAGTTTGATGATGGAGGATGTATGTTTGTCGCTAAATTTAAAGATAAGAGTGATAAAGCTGTAAACCCCCTCAGGCTGTCTGATGAAATAAAGGATAAAATGGGAAGTATACTTAATGTAAGAATGTTGAGAAATGGTAATTTTCTGATATTTTGCAAAACAGAAGGCCAAAAACTGAGTGCTATGAAAGTCCGCTACCTGATGAACAGGCCAATTGAATGCTTTGTTCCTGCAGGTAGAGAAGTTAAGGGAGTAATATACATTAGCCCTGGCATTTCTGATAGTGACATAATTAAACATTTACAGGGAGCTGAGATTGAGTCTGCCCGTAGGTTTAAAAAAGATGGTCCAGCTGTGTTGCTTATCTTTAAACAAGAAACGGTGCCAACAAGAGTATACATGGGGTATATGAGTTTCCCAGTGAGAGAGTACAGACGTCCTCCGCTGAGATGCTACAAGTGTCAGCGGTTTGGACATGTGGCAGCTGCATGCAGAGGGAATAGGAGATGTGGAAAGTGTGGGGGGGAGCATGACTTGGCGCAGTGCCAGGTTGTGGAAACAAAGTGTTGCAATTGTGGTGGGAACCACATAACATCATTCAAGGGGTGTGGGTACCATATAACAGCTGTGGAAGTGGAAAAGGTAAGAGCTGGAGAGAACATATCTTATGCAGAGGCAGTAAGGAAAGTGAAGGGCTCAGGGGAAGCTAACAGGCCAGAGGGGGCCAGTGTGGGGACCAGTGTTCATGTATTGCCGGAAAAAGGGGGTATAATGCAGATACAGGAAAAGAAATCACTTCTTGCATTTATGGTAGATGTGATATGGGCAGCTAGAAATATAACCAAAAGATCAGATGCTATTAAGATTGTGGTAGATGCTGCTGAAAGGTTTCTTGTGGAGGTAGAACTAGGCCCAGAGGAGTTGCACATGTTCATGAGACAGAAGATGGAGGAGCAGGAGAGAGGGAGGGAGAGAGAAAGGAGGCCCATAGGTAGGAGTGAGGAAAGTGGAAATGAATGTGAATGAACATGATGATAATTAGTCTGTGGATGTTTTACATACTGCAATGGAACGCAAGGAGTCTAATTGCAAATGGGCAGGAGTTTAAAAGATTTGTGGGTGTATTTAAAGGAGAGTATAAACCAGCTGTATTGTGTGTTCAGGAAACATGGCTCAAACCTTGCTTAGACTTTGTGGTGCCAGGGTATGAAACGTGTAGACAGGATCGAAAGGAAAAATCAGGAGGAGGGTGTGCAACATTTGTAAGATCTGATGTGCAGTACCAGAGGGTTGAAATTGAGTCTTCTCTAGAGTGTGTGGTGGTGAGGGTATGGGGAAAGCATAGGTGGGTAAATATAGTAAACTTTTATAATCCTTGCTTGCAAATCAGGGCTCCAGTTGTATGGGTAGGCGATTTTAATGCACATAATCCTCTTTGGGGCAGTAGAATGAAAGATAAAAATGGGAGAACAGTGGAGGATTTTATGGACAGGCATGGTTTGGTTTGTGTGAATGATGGCAGACCAACTAGGTTTGAAATTAAGACGGGGGAAGTTTCATGTATAGATTTAGCAATGGCGTCAAGTCAATGGGCGAGGATAGGAGAATGGGATTCTATGGATAGGTACACAATGGGCAGTGATCACTTTCCAATACTTTTGAGGTTTGGGAAAACTTTGTTGACTGAAGAGCAAGCAAGACCAGAATATCTGAATTATAACAAGGCGGACTGGGGGAAATTCTCTAACACATGTGATAGTGGCCTTGATAGTGTAAATGGGGAGGGAACAATAGATGAGTGGAATAACAGTTTAGTGTCAATGATTTTAGGTAAAGCATATGAATGCATTCCTTTAAAGAAAAGCCGTAAAATGAAAGTGAGTGTCCCGTGGTGGAATAGGGAATGTGATAAAGTAGTGAGGGATAGGAACTGTGCTTACAGGAAATTAAGAAGGTATCCAACAGAGTATAACGCAATAGAATATAAAAGATCTAGGGCTAAGGCAAGAAGAGTGATAAAGATTGCAAAAAGAGTGCTGGAGGAAATACTGTAGCAAACTAGGGGCGGAAACGTCAGTAACGGACATATGGAGGGTAGTGCATCGTATGTCAGGAATTATAAGGAAAAAGAAAATGCCAGTGTTAGAGGAGGAGGGCATGGTAGCTACAAGTGATTTGGATAAAGCTAAAATGTGTGAAAATAACTTTAAAGCTGTTCACAGTGGAGCTAACATTGGTGAGGAAGGTATAAGGAAAAGAAATGAGACATTAGAGCCAAGCAGATTTAAACTAGAGGTAAATGAAGATAATTCAGATGTCTTTAATGTATTTTTTTCACTAGAAGAACTGCGCAGAGCAATAGGAAAAGGGAGATCAACAGCTCCAGGAAAGGATGGCATTAGCTATGATCTTGTTAATAATCTGAGTGAGCTAGTGCTGGAGGAATACCTGGCGTTGATAAATTGCATATGGCAAGAGGGAACTCTTCCTAGCTCCTGGAAACAAGCAGTGGTGGTCCCAATATTAAAACCAGGGAAAGATGCATCAAAGGCAGGATCTTACAGGCCTATTGCACTTACGTCGGTGCTATGTAAAGTAATGGAGAGAATGGTCACAGATAGATTAATGTATAAGTTAGAGAAGGATAGATGGTTTACACCGGTACAAAGTGGCTTCCGTAGAGGGAGAAGTACCATGGATGCCGGGCTTTCCCTGGACGGCGATATAAAGAAAGCTATGGTAAATAAAGAGGCCCTAGTGGCGGTGTTTCTCGACATTGAAAAGGCTTATGACATGTTATGGAAAGAGGGGCTAGTTATAAAGCTTTATGAGGCTGGAATCAGAGGGCGGATGCTTAATTGGATACAAGAGTTTTTGATGGATAGGAGTATTCATGTCAGGGTTGGAAATTCCTTTTCTGATGGGACAAGGGTGGATAATGGAACTCCCCAGGGGAGTGTGATTAGTCCAGTGCTATTCAACGTTATGATAAATGATATTTTCCAGGATATTGGGACTAGTTTTGGACGTTCCCTGTTTGCAGATGATGGGACCATCTGGAAAAGGGGCAGAAATGTTAAACAAACAATTGAGCGAATACAGGTAGCCCTAAACAGGGTAACTAGCTGGGGTGAAAAGTGGGGGTTTAAAATATCAGTGGAAAAATCTAAATATGTTATATTTGGCAATACGAAAAGTGAATGTAGCTTTACTGGTGGAAATGGGGGAGATGCCATTGTCAATCCGACGAGAGAAACTGGCAATGCAGTATGTTGTTAAACTGTGGGGATATAAAGAAGAGCATCCAACAAAATCAGTTCTGAATAATGCTTGGGAGTGGGAAGCAGAGAAAAGGAAGAAAGAGTGTTTTTTGTTTAACGTCAGCAAAAAGGTGGAGAAACTGGGACTGGGAGAGGCAGGTGTGGCCCCGCAGGTGTACTGGGCAGTGATACCGCCATGGATGCTGCCCACCCCAGAAGTAGACTTCAGTGTATTGGAGAATATAAAACATCTTGGAAGTAGTGTATATCCGGGGTTGGTTAAACAAAGGCTGGGTGAGCGTTGGGAGACATATCTTCAGATTTACACAGATGGGTCCCAAGATCCACAAACTGGGAAGTCTGGCTTTGCTGTATATATTCCTCAACATGACATTGTACAGCTCAAACAACTGTCTGAGGGGTTATCGGTTTATACAACAGAGCTAATAGCTATACTTTGGGCACTACAGTGGGTGGAGGAAGTGCTGCCAAGGAGAGTGGTTATATGTTCAGATTCGGCTTCAGTATTAAAAACTCTGATAGGAAGTAACTGGGGAGCTAGGCCAGACCTCGTTATGGAAGTGATGGCTCTGTTGTATAAGATCGAGAAGGCTGGAGGAGAGGTGGGATTTCTGTGGGTTGCTGCTCATGTCGGGGTATATGGGAATGAGATAGCAGATAAGGCAGCCAAAATGGCACTGAAAAAAGACATTGAGTTAAGGGTATGTGTTGGGATATCTGAATGCCGGTCTGTCATTAAGAAAAATGCCATAGCAGTGTGGCAAAGGAAGTGGGAAAAGGAAAAGAGAGGGCGTCATTATTTTTCAATTCAAGATAAGGTACAGGCAGAGCAGTGTTATTTGGGTAAAGGAAGAAGACAATCCGTAATAATGACAAGGCTGAGACTCGGACATTGTGGATTTGCATGGGATCTAGCAAAGATGGGCAAGCATGAGGATGGACTGTGTGGGACTTGTAAACAGATGCAAAATGTGAAACCTGTGCTTTTGGACTGTCTTCAGTACAAAAACAAAAGAGAACAGTTGTCCACTGCGCTAAGTCACATAGGAATACAGCACATGACATTGAGAGACTTATTAAACCCCCCAGAATACCAATGTGAGATAGTGGAAGCTGTCATGGATTATATCTCTGCAACAGGATTACTCCACTGAAGATGACAATACCCTCAACTGGTACGTGAAATGTCCTGTGAGAGGCAGCAATGTGCCGCAAGGCATCTAGTCTGCCGGAAAGCCAGAAGAAGAAGAAGAGACGGTTCAAACAGAGAAGAGTGGAAGAGAGCTGCGGCAGCAGCGCGGGAACAACAGGGTGATGGAGCCATTTAAGAGAGTAACGCGGGCTGACTCACAGACTGGTCTACCACTGATAGAAAAGGGAAACACTTTGACGCTTTGGAGATATCTTTCTTGTTCATATACTTATTTTGAATGAAGAAGAGCAGATATTATTTTCACGTGACCCTGTGCATATGCCACAGAAATGACTCTCCTTATCTCTCTTTGCTGGGACATTTAGGAATTTGTTTGTACCTTATTAAAGACACATTCTCTACTGTCGTGATGCTGCTTTGTCATCACTTTTTGCAATTGTATGCTTTGTCACTGATGACAAATTCCGCACTCATCATCGCTCTCTTTGTCATGATACATGTAGATGAAGAAACAATCATCTTGTGATATCCATCTACAGTGTAAAGATATACTGTTAAAGCTTCCAAACTACCTCACTTCTCTTCTCTCACTTAAGTCCAGTAGCTATTTGTATTCCCTCTTTCAGATTTGAAAGATCTAATGTTTTCTTGCACTTATTTCTATTGACTCTATTTCGTCACTTGATTGTTGGTTGCCTGAGTATGAATGTTTCTAGTTCTCATGTTTATTTAAAAAGAAAAAAGAGAGATCTTAAATGCAACAACTTGATAAAATAAAGTTACGGAAGTAGTCAAATGTAATAAGAGCTTTGCACAGTCGGCAAACAATGGAGGAGAATCAGTTTATTCAAAAACAATTACATTAACGTAATCTATTTTTAAACTGTTACTTTACCTCATATAGAGATTTATTTTACAGCGTGTTAAATGCAATGTCAGATTTTCTGATGAGCCAAACATGCTCAACTGTGTGCCACATCTACGGCCAGCATAGCACAACCAATCTTACTGTAAATACTTTAAAATCATCATTCAAGTGAAAACACAGGCGACACTTGCATGTTCTTTATTACAGTGAAACAAAGTGAAAAGCCTACAAGAAGTATAAAATGCCTTTGGCTGGACATGATCTTTATGCCTAGAAGGATTAATAGAGATGAAGGTATAGTATCCATTGCCAACAAATGATCACTACACTCAACAACAGTAGATTACAAGAGGCTCATCAAAAGTATGCTTTTATTTGTGATGTTTATTGCATAATTCCGGTGATAACACAAGTTTATGAAATGATAAACACTGTCGAGCTTCTTCACTCTGCAGTGACTTGGTCATTTATGCGCGTCTCCACTTTGTATATCGTCTGGTAGCCGTCGTCCCAGGCGTACAGCTGTTTGTCTCCGGGGTGGTAGTGGATGCTTCTGTGGCTGGTGTAGCGCTTCGGGAAGAACATCACGGGACTCTCGTCGCTGCAGAATAGGGGGAAAAATGGAGAATCAAATTATGACGATCACTTCAGTTGGGAATGTGGATAGAAGGGATCTGGTGTCCGTTTGCGTGAGTATTTGGGTTATACTGTTGTTCCGTCTGTGTGTAGTCCAACCTGTGGATGGTGTCATGGATGTCGTACAGACACTGTATGGTGGAGCGACCTCCATAGCGTGTGTTGTAGACCACATAGAGGGTCCCGCAGATCAGGAAGGCTCCTTCAGCATCCCGGCTCCTACACTGAGTATCCCAGGTGTACTCTACTGCCAGACTCGCTGAGGTGAGAAACAAACAAAGTGCTCATAAATACTAGGTTACTTTTATATGCATATACATGCATAGATGTGTAGTCTCTACCTTTATCCAGTTTGGTGATGACCAGGTTTCCTCCGTACTCAGGGTCGGCATGGATGACCCAGAGGCCGAGTTCGTCCACAGCCAGGTCCAGGTAGGTGTTGGGGTTCAGACTGTAGACTGGTAAACGACCCACTCCAGGTAGCAGTGTACTGTCTACCACGGTACCATTCAACAGGTCTACCTTTATGTGATGGGAGCAGATGGAGATAGACCAATTCAGAAACGCTACCGTGATATAGTTTGGATTTCTCTTCAGTTATTTCAGACATGTTTCTAACCACAGAATTGGATATGTAAACTAACAAGGTTTGGGTCAGCAAAGTAGAGGGTCCTATCTTACACCGCCACCAAAAGACAAAATGTATTGGAAAAAAATGATAGCCGTAGTCATTTAAAAGATTCACAATATGTTTTATCTAACGAAATATTCTGCTTCAATCTACTGTTGTTATTTAGCCTTTAAAAAACTACATTTTCACAGCAGACAACTACCTGCTTCTTTAGTCCGCCATTTAAATGGCCCTAGGTAAAGAAACGCGCAAATTATTTATTTAGAGACTCAATACAACCCCGTTGCCATTAAAATCTGGATTTGCTCCCAGATTTCAATGACACAACCTTAATAATAATAATAATAATACTTTTATTTTGTATAGCGCTTTTCTAAGTACTCAAAGACGCTTCACGTAAATGTGAGACAAATGGATCAAAAACAAAACACAGAAAGACAATGGAACAAACAAAACTAACAAACAACATCCCCGGCACAAAAGAAAACCGAGGAAGCCACGCGGAACGAGTCCTGTAGTGGAGGGCAGGGTGCAGGGTTTAGCAGGTGACGGGTAGAGTGGAGGGACTAGAAGGTGAAGGGTAGGGAGCAGGGGTTAGCAGGTGAAGGCAAGTTTAAAGAGGTGAGTTTTTAGGGCTTTTTAAAATAATGAAAGGGTGGGAGCCTGATGGATGTGGATGGGGAGGGCATTCCAGAGGGAGGGTGCAGCAGCTGAGAAGGCCCGGTCACCCCAGGTCCGACGTTTGGTCCTGACTTACCCTGACTCAACCTCATGGAGGCACTAGAGAAAAAGGCCAGGATCACCAAAGTATATTGGATTCCTCTGGTAACTACATTTCATGGCAATCTATTCAATAGTTGTTGAGACATTTCAGACAATCCTGACACAATCCAGTTTTAGTATTAAATACTGTAGTTTGGCTTTATGGATATGGGTCACTTACTTTCAATAAAATAATTGTTCTCTTGCATTTAAAAAAAACAAACACACTTTTCCCTAGTAAACTCTCTGCTCCAAAACACTAAAAGTATCTTGAGCTTAGTCAGCTCCTTTCATTGGATCAAAATTGTTTACTTTGGCATTGTTCACTCACTGACCTCAGCTCAAAGGAAAATAGAGAGAAAAAAGAACTTCCCATGACTAAGCTCCTTTGAAATTATCTGAAGTCCGTCTCCAGGCAAAAGCTGCACAGCAGTTTGCCAAACAATGTGATCCTTCAACAAGACCACTGAATGCACACACTATTTTATTCAATACTTTTTATATTTTACAAACATAATGTAAAGCAACAGAGCAACGCCTTGATGAGAAGCATTCATACGCAGTAGAGTATTCAACCTTGATGCAACACACCTTCAGGATCTGGTTGGGAGTGTCGGCCTTGTGGTAGTAGAGGAATCCGTTGTAGACCACTTGACCGGTGCCCTGCCAGGGAGAAGGCAGCTGCACCACCTTACCTGGTGGTGTGGCGGTCCTCTCTGTGAAACTGTGCAGAGAGACGTACTCCATCAGAGTGTTGTTACTAATTCCACTGAGCAGGTAGACCTGAAAGAGAAGAACAAGTGAGTGGAAATCATTATTGTGGAACTCAGGTTTGACATCCCATTCTTTTTTAAAGAATGGGATCTTCTTGTATTCGTAACGCTCAATATTGATGACTGAATTGATTATAAGGTCCTTCTGAACCTATGATAAGCATAGCAGGCCTCTTCTAACCCAGTGTTTCCCAAACTCCTTTTCTGGACACACCCTTTATTTAATGACGTTGTGCGTAAAAGAACGTTCCTTTTTTACTATCATTTCCGCATCACCTCGTACTTTCTCAAAAAGGTAAAAAAGTCATTTCGAAGAGATATACGATCGATAACTCAAACTTCGTCATATACATGTGTTATTGAAACACAAACAAATGTTAAATACTTTATTATTTGTGACCAAATAAATGCATTAAGGTGGAGGAATGTTTTTTCCCTCATCAGTAAAACAAAGAGAATGCACGCCAGCCTTTTAAGATGAAATGTTATAATAGGCTACAATCATCAGAACAATACGGACACTCAGACTGAGGTCACTGCAGTTATACATTTTGAAATATTTATTTTTAAATTAAAAGGACTATAAAAATGTATTTGGCAAACCAACAATCATCTCCTTGACCCTGTCTTTGGGAAATATTGTTCTAAACCATATCTATGATATATAATCAACTGTTAACAGCAGGTGTGTTTTTTTTAAACATTGATGAATGTCATTGGGTATATTAGCCCCCAATTAATTTACATCCATCCAGAACAAAAGAAGATAAGCACAGTCTGCTGGCCAGAAAGAAAATCAGCCATCTCCCTGAGAGCAGCCCATCATTACTGAAATCACATCTCCAAAAGAACGGACCTTAGCTGATCCTTCAGTGGGGTCCTTGAACCAGGAACCGTAGGTGTCTCCCGTCTTCTTCACAATCTTGAGAGACTTGATTTGACTCAGCACCGTTCTGCAGTCTGGGGATGTTGGAGAGAAAAGAACAAGCTGTCGGACAATGTCCCGTACAGTACACATTTCTTTACCCACGTCCTACCATTCTCCACTAGGATCTTGGCTTTCTTCTGCTGCTGGTCCAGCTCAGCAGCCTTTATCTGTTGCTCCAGGAGTACCTCTTCAATCTCGATGTTGGTCTGGGCGGGAATCTTGTTTTCAAGATATTCCAACTCCCTCTCCACCCGGTCGACGCGCACAGACACACTGTCCACCTGGCTCCTCACCTCTGACCTACGGAGGCAAACAATTCTCACAGTTCTTAGGCACCATAAAGCTGCTGTTGGTATTTTTTTTATCAAAATAACTTATTGTTATATTTGCTCTGCCACTATAACCTGACAGTAAGTAGCATGTGAAACAGGTGATCTGTAAAAAAAAATAAAGGCTCCCCTGCCTCCTTTTAGTGCTCCTAGTCCACCGTGCCCAAAAGAAAAACAACCAATCAGGGCAGAGGAGTTGCAGCTGTCAATTAATGCTCACCGGCACGGCATCTTGCCGATGTCATTAGGAGCACTAAAAAGGAGGTAGGGGATCCTGATCTACTCACATATTATCCGTCTCATGTACTGCTGTCACTGACAGTTGGAGCAAACAGTGAAAACATGTATTTTCATTTAAGTTATCAACTGCAGCTTTAAATGACTACTGAAGTTCCTTTATTAAGTCACATGATGAAGTTGTATTCACTTTTTTTTCAGACAGGCATACCTCAGAACACTGACAGTGGACAGATAACCCCTGATTTCAGAGGAGAGGTCATAGGTCTTCTGGGTAACGCTCACTGTCTTTTGCTCACATTGATTCAGACGCTCCTGATGACACAGACAAAAACATGTTGTGATTACAGGATTGAAGCAAAAATATCCTTAATAAATGTACTTTGAGAGAGAAAAAAATATTTTTACTTTGGTATGAGCATGAATGGAATATTCATGACTATGTTTTTATCAGTGTGTAGTCACCTAAAATGAAGAATTGTTGTGTTTTGTGGTTTCAGCTTAGAATGTTTCTACAGTAGCCCAGAACGGACAAACCAAACACAGGCTCTACCTGCAGGCCAACTGGGTTCTCCGACCCGCTTGTGAGACTGCTGTGCATGAGCACCCGAGTGCAAAACTGTATGAAGTATGAAGTAGCATTGAGTAGAAATACTCAAGACAAGTGCAAGTACCTCAAAAGTTTAGTAAAGGCCAGTATTTGAGTAAATGTACTACATTCCAGCACTGGTTACTGTTACACTTTGTTGTACTCTTTGTGTACATTACAGTACATTCTAGTACATGACCTCACTGAGAAGTTCAGTATCTCTACAGATCTCTCTGAAAAATGAAGCACATATTTACTAGAGATCTATCGCCAGATAACCCGTCACAGGATTAAAAAAATGAAAAGACGGCACAACCAGATGGCAGCCAGATGTTCTGATCCACGTGGAACTCATTATTCATTATTATTATATACGGCATAGATAACCTTACCTCCATCTGAGACAGTCTCCTCTCCAGGTACTGGATGATAAAGGCATCCTGGGAGGAGCCCTGGCTCTGAACGGAACCCACAGCCAGATAGAGACACAGGGGGAGGACAAGAACCAGTCTGCCCGACATCTCTTGCACTTCTGTCAATATGTCACAAACTAAAACTGCAGCTGAACTGCTACTGTTACAACTGCACTGACACTGTCTTCCACACTGAGAATAAATCACAAAAAGATCAATTCATACGGGTTGAGTCACAGTTTAAAACATTCTCTGCCGCGTTGAAAGAAAATCCCCAACGGTCCTTTAATGGCTGCTGTGTTCAGTTTGCGTTGCAACCGCAGAGCTTTCTGTCTTGCTTCTCTTGGTGGATTTGGATCCAAGTGAACCTCACCCTCGCACAGTCCCTCCCAGCCCCTCTCACTTCCTCTCTCTCTCTCTCTCTTTCTCTCCCAGTTTCTCAGACTGGCTCTCAACCCACCCTATTCCCTTCTCTGGAGTTTGTGTGTATTTGAGGCCTGAGAGGAATAATACAAAAGAGAGGGGGAAGAGAGATACAAACAGAGGCGGTTCAGACCCCGCTGTCCAACCCTGCAATTTTCTATTGTAATAATCTCCAGATGGCCCACCGCTTTATTTTTGACAATATATTATACAGCCACAAAGCAAGTATTACGCAGCTGCCTTGTCATTTCTTACTCCTTTAATTCTAGAGCACAATGTAAGAGACGTGCTATCATCTAATATCAGCGTCACCTCCCAAAGAGGTGCTTATTTTTTGACTAAGGAGACTGATGGCCGAGCAAGTCAGAACAGAAAGAAATGAGCAGATATGTGACTTTAGTTCCTGGTCTTATTACCATCCGTGGTGATATTCTGAGTGATTTAAGTCCAAAATGTTGTCACTGATATTTATGGAGAATTCCTGGTTGGCTGCTGTCGGTTGTCCATCTGGTGCTTTTTTAATTATTTATTTTATTTCCCCTTAGAGCCACCTGAGCCCGTTTCCTGTTCTGTTCTGACAGATAACATCTGGTTGTCAGCTTTCAGCGGTGTGCGTTGCACACAGAGCTGTGCTCGGAGCTGAGAGCTTGATGTGAACACGACAAGGTTAAATGGAGGACACGCCGACGCGGCGCCAGTACACAGTAACACACAGCAGATCTGGCCTCTTCCGTAACATCCTCTGTCGAGATCTTTAGCGTTTCATCTGAATCTCAGGTCCCTGCGTGTTAAGCGGGTTTCTACCATGAGATGGCGCCACATCACAGCAAGAGTGCCACGACACACTACGGGTCTTTTTGGGAGCAGGACTTTATTCAATGTTCACATGGGCACCCTGACCAGTGAACTCCTGCTGGTTTCCCAAGATGACCAAACCTAGCTTTGAGCATGTCAGAAAAATTAATTTACACTCGATACCTGGTCTTGGTGGTCATGTCAACAGGTCATTTATTCTGTTGCAAGAGAGGAGCAGCGACGTTAGACTTTACAAATCATACATCCACAACTGCTCAAAGAACAGATGGAAACCTCCTTCCTTATATCCCATACTAGGAGGTCATCATGACGTCTTCGTAACCTTCCTCCCGCCATAGACAAAACAATGATGCGTTGTCTCTAGTCAGCCGCATACCATTTGAATACGGTGATGCGGACCTTTATATTATGTCATTCTTAACGCTTATATTAGGATGAAAAACCTATAGTAGGATAAAAACCTTATATAAGCAAAACAATTATAATCATGATAGAACATATGTGGTTCTCTGTCTTCATCAGCCGCAGATGGGTCACGCTTTCCTCACTCTTCTCTCGATTTTCGACAACATGTCTAATGCCATTACCAGTTTTGTCCAATTGACCATGTAAACCATCTACTGCATCCCTCATGTAGTTGATGGACCTCTGTTGGTTATAGTACATGTTATTTATCCAATCGACATTTTTATTTATTCATTGTTGCCCACCAAAGAAATACTGATTCAAACCCTGCTGAAACTTGATCTCTAGCTTTGTACTCGTCTGGCACTCCTCTCGGGACCCCGGTGGCGTCTATGTAAACAGATGGGTTGAAGCTGCCCTGTGGTGAGGTCACTGACCTTTTACTTCAGCCCTAGTGTAACAACGATGCCTCATACCCATCAGTTGCTTGCGCGATGTTATACGTCACCTTACACCGCTTCAGAGTCCCCACCAGAGTTCCTTTAAACAAGTATAATTTGCAGCATAGGGTGAAAAATAGATGATATTAGGTCAACATTATACTGGAAAGGTGGCAACAATTAATGTATGGCGGCACGACTGTTGTTACTTGGCAGTTCATGGGAGGAGAATAGTTGCAGGGCACATTTAAAAACCTGCCAGCTCCTTATATGGTGACAGAGCGGAATTGTTAAGCTACACAATCAAACAAGTTAATTTTACCAGTAGAATACGTCATCCACTCAATCCACATATTTCCATCAGGGACCTTGGTCTCTAGTGTTAGAGCCTCTTTGAATGTAGTTATGTTAGATAAGTTATCACATCTCTATTAGGATTTGTACTGCTCAGAGCAGTGGGGACTTTAGCATCAATAGTTGTTTTTCTTGGTTGTGACTGGTCTGACTTGAGCTTTCTCTGGACATTTATTTACCATAATTTTGAGAAAACTCTGGACATCCTGTCCAGTGTTATCAGACAGTGTTTAATCCCCTGACTCCCTTAAACTATTTGGCTTCTTTATTGTGATGTACACCCCATAGTTCCACATAAACCTGGTAGTTTAAACGGATGCTATGGTTTAAGTGCCATCTCTTCACCAATCTCTGCGAGTGTTTCCTACTGAGCCCGGCCTTACAGACACCTCTAAACCTCCTATGTGTTGTTAGTATCTTCACTGGTTTCAGACAAGTAATCCTATTGAATTCACATCCCTGTTTACCCAGACTTCACATAAGAGGTGGTAGGTATCTGCAATTTAAGGGTTATCAGCGGCAAACTCTGCAGACAATTGGTTCACCTTTTGCAGTGTGTGCAAAAATAATTTATTTCCCTCACATTAGTTTAGTTCAATGCAAATGTACTGGAATGGATATTTTGATTCTGGTAATTTACTCCTAGATGATCTCTGCTGACCCTAAGGATTATTTCTCGCACAAACAGTGAATACCAAACAAAAAAGTTTTATTTTAGTAATTAGTAAAGCCATCTGTACTAAAAACCTGGTTTATCATATATACCATCCCTCCTGTTGAGACATGGTCCAACCCATGGCTCAAAGAGCTGCATATCTATATAAAGTTTTAGGCAATACCAATATTTCTTCAGGACACCTCCAGAACTCTTGCCCATCTCTCCCACAGCTATGTTTTCCCCAAAAAGTTTGTCTTGCTGTGGAGCATTTGTTTGCATATATTTTAAAATGTCATGATCTAAGTGTTAAACTTCAAAAGTAAATTGGTCATGTGGCTTTTATGTTTTCCTGTTGAAACAGGAAGTATATACCTGTTGTGTGTGCTGTGCACTTATAAACTGCTACTTCTTTTGTATTGTTCTAATTGTTCTATATTACTTATTTATGCCTAATAATAAGCTTCATTGCTGAATTAGTTCTCTGTAATTCACGACCCTCAGGTTCAGTTAAAATCTTTTTTAATATCACTAAAGCTTTGTCAGCTTCAGAAGTTCAGAATATTTCACTTTTACTCTCCACAGCTGCAGTTCATTTATTATTTTTGCTTACTTTATGTCCTTGTTCCACTAGGAATGTCAATAGCGCCACTTATCTTGTGTTTTGGAACATACCAGAATGTCAACATAAAGTAAAATCTGTCTCCACTGTGGAGGTTCAACTTCAGCTAGATTAGCAGCCATTATCTGAAAAGGGCTTTTAGGACGTTTACAATACCTCTGATTCTAAAGAAAAATTATTCAGCTACTGGTATTCTCTCAGCAGCCTCTGGTTCTATTGGATATTATCTCTGGAAAGGCCTAAACTTATTTTTATTTTTATTGTCACAGGCTCTACTCATCTTATTTTCCCAAAGGTCCATGTGACTATAAGGTTTTATCAATAGTTTTCAAAACCGCTTCCTCCTTTGAGGAGAGGGAAAAGTTTTTAGACTTCTTTAATTTCTTTGCTACTGTAACTCAGTTAAGTTTGGTTGTGTAGGTTTTTATTGAGGAGGAATATTAAACCTTGAGATTCCCTCCCACAGGTTCCCACCCCTCCCCTCAGTCCTCTGCATTGGACACAACCCTCCCACATCTCCCCACATAGCATCAGGTGGTTTAGCTAGCGAAATATGAGGTGCACATTCACCCCCTGATGAGTTTATTCTCCTCTTCCAGGAGATTTGGATGTTTATTCTTATTTTTATTAGACAACACAAATTGTTGTCTTCTCTGCAGCCTGTTTTTTGGATCCATGATGCTTGATGGTACCGATAGGTTTGCTGTTTATTTTTCCCCGTTTGCTGTTTTCACCCCAATGGTGTTTGATGATCATTTCATTAATTTTTCCTTCTGAGGTTAAAATAACAGACCTGCGTGCTCCGGAATCACACAGAAATATGATCTCACATCCCTCTACCATTAAAGTCACAAACGGTTTCTCCTCTTGTAACAAACACAGCTCTATTTGTTCTAACTCTTTATTCTCTACTAATACTCTAACTAATATTTCTCTCTCATGTTGTTCATTGACACTCTGTTTGTGTATCAGTGTGTGTAGGCGCATGACTGTGTGTGTGTGTGTGTGTGTGCGTGTGTGTGTGTGTATATGACCTGGGCGTTCAGCCGAAGTGGATCCTTGACGTCCCCCTCTCCCCGATGCCCCCCTCTCTCCGGCTCCTCTGCTCCTTGCAGTCTCCTCTCCAATGTCGGTCCCCTCCACAGCGAAAACAAGCTCCTCTCTTTGTGTAGTCATCTCTCCATCCACTCTCCCCCCTCCATCCACGTCCCCATCCACGGAAGCCTCCGCGCTTTTTGGTTATCTCGGAAATACACATCAGAAAACCAGGTTCAGACATTTCATAATTTCATCATCATCATAGCAAATTAGTGTTGGGCTCTTAGCCTATGGTTTCTGGAGAATCAGGATATACTGGTATGGTTTGCTTACCGTATTCCACTCCTGATCTGGTGTGCACTGTTAGCAACGGGCCCACATGTTTGGCGCCTCGCTCTCTCCAACGCAGACATGAGGTCAGCTGCTGTGCTGCGTCTCGGCTGCGTGTCCGGGCTGCGGCGGCAGGTGGAGAGGGTGGATGGAGTGTTGGAGGAGACGCTGGAGGGTGAGGTCACTGCAACAGGAGGAGCGGGATCAGGGGCAACATGCGGAGGAGGCCGTCTCCCGTACACCACTTCAGCATCTGCTTTATCACAGAAATGTACGCTTGGAAACAGATTAGAAGAGTTAGTCATGTTTCATTCATACTGTTCTTTCCTCAATTTCTCCCTTTCCATGCCTAATTTACGTATCTCTGCTTCTCTTGCCCACAGCCGGGCTTCATTTAAACCTTCTTCTTTTTTTTGCTGTTCTTCACTTAAGCTCTATTTGAGCAATCAAAAACTGACATCCTGTGACTGCCAGCTTCCCGTTAAAACCATATTCCTTCGTCCACTTCCTTAGGTATTTAACGCTTCTCTCATTTTTGTTCTTCATATATTTTACATCACCTCCCAGAGTCGCTTCTCTGCTGAGGTTGGCTCCCATCTTCCCCTGTTTCTTATTTTTGTATCTATTTTATCTTTTTATTTTTATTTAAAATGATTCTGCCCTGTGTCTTTCTTACATCCGCTGATAGAGGAGTTTAACTACAGGCGGGATTCCCTTACCTGTTCCTTTTTCCGAAGTAGACGGTCTACTTAAAGCGAACGGGTCCCCCTGTTCCCTCGAAACTCGGCAGGATTCCTTCCCCCAGTTTACAATATCACGCGAAACGAAGCGCTTACCGGTCCGGACTCCTTACAATTCACCAACTCTCAAGCTTTTTTAAGTCCAACTCCTTAGGTTGTGAAAGAAGCTCTTTAAAGTCCCGCAACTTCCGACAGACAGAAAGAGATCTCACCTGCAATGACTCTTCCTCACCGGTTCGGTAAAAATTGGATCTCGTCACTCCTCCAGCCTATTATCTTGTGAGATTAGGGCAGAGGACTTTGTACGAGAGTCCTGGACTCCCACGTGCACGATTTCAGGAAAGAACTCTGGAGCAAAGAGGAGGTCTTGAGATCCGGCTCAAAGGATCAAGTATGTCAGAAAAATTTATTTACACTCGATACTGGGTCTTGGTGGTCATGTCAACAGGTCATTTATTCTGTTGCAAGAGAGGAGCAGCTACAGATATACGATGTTAGACTTTACAAATCGTACATCCACAACTGCTCAAAGAACAGATGGAAACCTCCTTCCTTATATCCCATACTAGGAGGTCATCATGACGTCTTCGTAACCTTCCTCCCGCCATAGACAAAACAATGATGCGTTGTCTCTAGTCAGCCGCATACCATTTGAATACGGTGATGTGGAGTCTCCAGTCAGGCGCATACCATCAGTCAGGGACATACAGATATCAAAGATTCCTGGACTCCTAACTATACAGGACATACGTCATAATTATGGGAAAGTTCAAGTCACAGGCCATAAAATATATAAGAAACAGAAGAAAGAAAACATTTTTTCCCAACAGAGCAAAAGTACAGAAGTATTAGTACACTAGTATAGTATTCTATATAAAGATTCTCAACTTCTAAAATGTTTTGAAGTTGAAATTATCTGCACTAGAGGTCAATATCGTAAAAACGTTAACGTATAGATATTAGCATATTCCTCAAGTTGATCACTTTCTTTCTACGTACAAATTATGCTCTTATTAAATATGTGCTAATGGTCATACATTTCCGGAACAGAAATCTGAAAGTTGGATGAAGCCAGGTTAAAAATTCTGGTTTCATTTTGTTATTATATAATTATATGATATATGATTTTTGTCAAAGGTTTTTACAGAAGGCATTTTGAATATATATTTTTAACATTCCATACTTCAGAAAATATCCATCAAGAAATACATGCTGCCATGTTTCTTTTGGAATAAAATTATATAAAAAACTCTGACTATGAATGATATATGAACAAACCCCTCAGAATATAGCTAGCAATGAAATGCTAGAGAAGTGGAAATGTATGGCCCTAGAGTCGGAGAAAAACTCTTTCAGAAGAAACAGCCTGTTAAAGATATGTTTAGTAGAATTACATTTTTTAAAAAAGTATAAAAACACTTAAATGTGTTTTCTTTCAACAAAATCTCAAAAATTATTCTGCATGAAAAACAATGCTAGTGTCTGGCCTTAAATATGTTAGAAGCTGAGCTACATTTTGAGTATTAAAGGAGCTATATAAACACAGTTAATATTACTATTATTATTGTTATTACTATCTCTATGCGTTCCATGAGGTTGGTGCAATAAGGAGCACAAAGCGCTCTTCCCCAGGCAGCTGTAAAGGTGAAATTATGCTATACATCGTCTCCGTTAACGTCTACCCATGACCCCTCGGGTCAGGAGCACTGTGATTGACACCCTCCACACACAGAGACACACATGTGTGCTTCGCACTAAAAGAAACTCGCCTTCCTTCTACAAAAAGTGGAAGGAAAAAGAACAAGGATGAATGGCACCAGGGTCACTGTCTATGAAGACACTGACACTTTCACCCTGACAAGTGGACATTTCAAAAGACTAATGCTCTACAATACCCTACATAATAATGTATTCTAGCATTGCAGCTACAAAGAGAAGAATACAACAGTGCGTGTTAGCCCTGTCAGCTGCATTTGGCAACAAGTTCTCAGCCACATCTCACCTGATACCCTCACTTGTTTTACACTGGGGGAAATTATATTTTTGCATGTCTGATCCGTCCCTGGCAATCTTCTGCAGATATGTCCAGATGTCGTTTAGTGTGTCCAAGAGGGTGATCTTGTCTGGCTGTTGGTCCGAGACTTTCTGTTGTAAATGATTTGGTGGCGGGAAGAGGCGGTGAAACTCTGCTTTATTCTCACATGCAACAAGTCTTCCAAGGACGTTGTCCAGAAATGAAAAGAGGCGCTAATTCCCCCTCTCATGCATTGGAGTGTAAAACACAGAGGTTCAGAGGGGGTTGAGCTGAAGTGAGAGAACAGCTCATGAAATTTGAAATCAATGCATTTTGCATATTTCACAGTGACTGTGAAGTCCACATTGACTTCTGCTGTGCTGACTGTTCAGAGTTTGGCAAAACTGCACTCGGTGAAAAAAAACAACTGTAATTTACGTGACATATATTGTAAGTTTGCACAACCTATACAATAAAGAGTAGCTCTTCTCTTTGTTGGAATATTGGTATGTGCTGAATAACTATTATTACATCTACTTGTAATAAATACTGTATTATAATGCTACACTGTTGCTTTAAGTCATTGTGTAATAAGTGACAAAGGGTTCTATTTAAATGATCAATAGTGCATGGCAAGTGCATTTTGTGCAAGTTAAACTCCACTCCACTTTGAACCAGGTTTTTGTTGCCCAACAACGCAATCTCTTTCTGCTTACACAAGATAGCAATACGCCAACAATGCACCGATGAGCGTAAGTAAGTTACACAGCGTGAGCGAGTGGTGTGAAAATGATAAATGCGTCGGTCTGAAACTAGAAATGGCAGTTGGACTGTGCTTCGTTGCGGCGCTTTGTTGCAGGGCTTTGTTGCACTGCACTGCAACAAACTTTACACCACTTTGCTGCAGTGCACCACTTTGTTGCACCATTTTGTTGCAGTGCACCGCTTTGTTGCGCCGCTTTGTTGCACCACTTTGTTACAGTGCACCGCTTTATTGCACCACTTTGTTGCAGTGCACTGCTTTGTTGCGCCGCTTTGTTGCACTGCGCCGCTTTGTTGCACTGCGCCGCTTTATTGCACTGCGTCGCTTTGTTGCACTGCGCCGCTTTGTTGCACTGCGCCGCTTTATTGCACTGCGCCGCTTTATTGCACTGCGTCGCTTTATTGCACTGCTCCGCCGTATTGCACTGCGTCGCTTTATTGCACTGCGCTATTGCAGTGTACTGCTTTGTTGCACCACATTTTTTTTTAATATATATTTTTATTTTCCTTTTTGTTATGGACTGAACATAGCACATAATTCACACAACAGTCATCACGGTCATGAATATAATGTAGTTCAATACAGAGTATATAAAATAAAAAGAAACATCCAAAAGAAAATATTGTTTACAGTATTAGGAGTCAGTCATGGCCCTTTATGTACAGCAGTAGAGGGTCCCAGATCTTATTATAGTATTTCAATTTATCATTGTTGTGATATCTGATCTTTTCGAGGCTGAGTACATTCCCCATTTCTCTTAGCCACATTTCATAACTTGGTGCTGAGTCACTTTTCCACATAAGCAGAATAATTTTTTTCGCCACAACCATACCTAAAGAAACAGCTTGAGCTTCATACGTATTAGCCAAAAGTTGAGCCCCTGTCCCTCCTAAGATCGCAACCAATGGATCTGGTTTCAAAATCTTCTTAAAGATTTTAGAGAAGCATTAACAAATATCAAACCAGTAAGATGACAACTTTGTACAAGACCAAAGAGTATGAGCAAGTGTTCCTTCAGAAATCTTACATCTGTTACAAAGTGGGGATGTCGATGGGTCAAACTTATGTATCTTGGTCCTGCAATAGTACAACCGGTGTAATGTCTTAAACTGTATCAAGTTATGTCGGACATTAACTGAACAATCACTTATATTTGCCAGACATTGTTCCCAGAACCCCTCGCCTATCTCCTCATTTAACTCACTGGCCCATGCCTGTCTGTGAACAGAGGAATCTTTAGGTGTACGCTCAAGCAAAGTTTCGTAGAAATATGAGACCGCCCCTTTCCAGAGGGGGTCAAATCTGTTGAGTACATTTTTTGGTGAATTCACGTATTTGAAAGTATCTGAACAGATTGGAAGCTGGGATTGAATACAAACTCTGGAGCTGAGCAAAAGAAGCAAAGATACCCTCTATGTACAGTGAATTTAAGTCACATATCCCTCTCTCTTGCCACAACACAAAAACAAAGTCGCTCATTCCAGGGGTAAAGGCATGATTGTTGCATATTGGGCTATCCAAATAAATACCAGGTGCTTTTATGTACCGTTTGATATGACTCCATATTTTCAGAGTGCTGGCTATGATAGAACTGCCACTGTAGGCTGTTTTGTTTACTTTGGTGGGGCTATTCAACAAGGCTGGGAGTGAAGTGCTCCTGCATAAGGAGCGTTCCAGTGTTAACCAGGCTGGACAATCCTCTGATTCAGCTGGAGGGCTGTTCTTCCACCAAGCTATGATGGACAGTTGAGTAGCCCAGTGATAGAGTTTGAAAAGAGGAAGACCAAAGCCTCCCTCCATTTTTGGCTTACACAGATGTTTTTTTGCTATATGCACTGTTTTATAGCTCCATATGAAGGGTATTATTATTGAATCTAACTGCTTAAAGTATGATTGAGGTATATAGAATGGGATTCCTTGAAAAAGAAAAAGAAATTGAGGCAGCGCAACCATCTTAATTGCATTGATCCTCCCAACCAAAGAGATAGGGAGGGATTTCCAGAAGTCAATATTTTGTTTAAGTTTGTCAATCCGCTTTTGCCAGTTTGTTTTTAACAGGTCATTTGAATTCTTCGTCACAATAATACCAAGATATGTGAAGCGGGTATAAGCTTTTTTGAAGGGTATGCTTTCAAGGAACTCTTTACTGTATTTATCTGTGATGGGCATCACTTCACTTTTATCAAGGTTCACAGCAAATCCAGAGAGAGACCCAAACCATTCTATTAATTGCAAGAGTGGTGGAATTGACATCTTTGGCGAAGAGACATACAAAAGCATATCATCTGCATACAGGGAAAGATGGTGTGTGGTTCCATTGACAGTTATAGGGGAAATAGTGGCACTTTGTCTAATGCTGATAGCTAGCGGCTCTATGAGAATGGCAAAGAGGAATGGACAGTGCACCACTTTTTTGTGCTGCTTTGTTGCGCCGCTTTGTGGCACCGCATTGTGGTACCTCTTTGTTGCACCGCTTTGTTGCACTGCACTGCTTTGCACCAGGTGTAGGATTGGGCCCAAATTGTTATTGTTGGGATACAAATATCAGTGTTGTGGTGCCAGAGTTGATCCTGAGATGTGTATCACATGCCTTGAATGCATTATTGCATTTTGGATGTTTGATAAACTGGTTTATTGAGCTGCATGTTGAAAAAGAGAACTGTGGTAAAAAAGTAAATGTGGGGCTAGCAAAAAAAACAGCTCACTGGAAAGCATTTGTTTTTTCAGCTAGTCGGTATCTGTGGCAAGGTAAAGCAATGCAAGGCTGTGTCTTGTTTTATAGGGAATCAGATTACTCGTTAGCACCATTTTGTAATCTTCTGGTTGCGCGCTACATCTCCCCTCCCAACTACATGTACACACACAATGCGATGTAACCTCATGAAAGATTCATATAGTTTATAGAAGAGACCTATAAAATATCTAGAGTCTCAGCAAAACATCTGACTGGGTTCACTTTCAGGATTGACCGGAGCAATCCATGGAAATGTGTGTGTGTGTGTGTGTTTGTGTGTGCTTGATTTTGAAGCTATATCTCTGATATGTTTGACTGTTCGCTCATATTTACTGTTTTCCTGCATGAATTTCTCTCTCGGTGCGTTTAGACGTGGCCAAGGTTGTACTTCTACTTTCTGCTTGTATATGTTTGTGGATGTTGGAAAATGTGTACGTGTGCACGAGTATTCAAGTTTGCAAGTGTGTGTTTGAGTGATCGAATAAGCGATGTAAAATTCTGACATTATCATTGACCTTTCCTGACAGTTTTTGTTTTTGGCAGATGATGAGGGTTTTAATGCAAGTCAATGCAACAGGTTCCAACTGGAAACAGCCGACTCTGTAAAGATTGAACAATAGACGAGGACAAGAAGTAAAAAGGAAAGACGTGTCCACCACCTGTGTTAGTCTTTGAGAAAGAATATTTATTTTGGTTTCAAGATTGCACCTCAGTACAGGCTTTGATAAACAAGCCACATTAGCTTTCTGGCTCCAGTCGATCCATCCAGCTCTGGGTAAAAGTAGTGCACCGCTAACGTCAGTTAGCAGGCTAGATTAGCTAGCTAAGCTGCTGTAATACACATATTTGTTTTTTTGCTGAGAGTTGCGTAAAATGGTCAATACCACTCTCATGTCTGTATGGCAAATAAGAGGATTCAACCAATTCAATTCAATTCAGTTTATTTTGTATAGCCCAAAATCACAAATACAAATTTGCCTCTGAGGGCTTTACAATCTGTACACATACAACATCCCTGTCCCGGAACCTCACATCGGATCAGGAAACACTCCCACTAAAAAACAAGGGGAAGAAACCTGAGGGAGAGCAACAGAGGAGGATCCCTCTCCCCGGATGGACAGAAGCAATAGATGTCATGTGTACAGAATCAACATAACAGAGTTACAGCACATTCAATGGATGTCACAAAAATTATTCATGTGTAGTAGGCATGGCCACGACCCAGATGACTATGATCCACGACAGCAGACGGAGGTGAAGATGAAGGGCATCAGCAGGGCCGCCATGGAAGGGAACAGGACCGGCTTCAGACAGCCACGATCCATGGACGCTTGAGGAGAGGAAGCACAAAGGCTCCCGAGAGGAAGTAGAGTTAGTAATGAGCATTAAAGAGACATTAATTTATCTAGAAGTATAGAGAGGAGAAAATGAGAGGGAGAAGAAGATATAAATCCCTCGGTGTTTCCCTAAGATGCTCCCTGGCAATATAAGTCCATAGGAGCACCCCAGGAGCACCTGAGGAGGGGAAGAGGAGGAGAGAGAGAACAGGAGAGAGGAGCTCATTGTATCCTAAAATGTTCCCCAGCAGTCTAGGCCTATGGCAGCATATCTAGGGGCTGGACCCTAGGTCCGACCTGAGCCAGCCCTAACCATAAGTACTGTCAAAGAGAAAAGTCTTAAGTCTACTCTTAAATGAGGTGACTGTGTCTGCCCCCCGGACTGAAAGTGGAAGCTGGTTCCACAGAAAGGGAGCTTGATAACTGAAGGCTCTGGCCCCCATCCTACTTTTTAAGACTCTAGGAACCACAAGAAGCCCCGCATTCATTGAGCGCAGCTCTCTGGTGGGACAATATGGTGCTATAAGCTCCCTAAGATATGATGGTGCATTACCAATTAAGGTTTTATATGTAAGAAGGACTTTGAATACAATTCTCTGTCTTACAGGAAGCCAGTGGAGATCAGCCAATACAGGAGTAATGTGAACCAGCAGCCTCCTAGCTTAGCTTAGCATAACAACTGCAAACAAAGGGGAAACAGATGGCTTGGTTAACACCAAATGAACACACTGTATCTCATTTGTTCATTTGTTTTTAAATCCGAGGTGTAAAAGCAAAAAGTTGTGGTTACATGTGGGGTTGTATGTTCCAGGACCAGTGACCTGGAGTTCTTAGAATGTTGAAAACGCAATATAGCTTTGGAGTTGCAGGGCATTTGTTTCATCCGTCTCCAGTCTTTGGGCTCAGCTCAGGTAGCTGTAGCTACAGCCTTATAGCTAACATACAGATGAGAATGGTATCTTCTCAAATAACCACATTTACGAAAGCGGCAAACTGCTCCAGTGCAACGACGACATTCTCATCAGCCTTGGCTGTCCTTTGTGTTTAGCATGCTGGGACGCTAAAATGGTAAACATGGTTACCTGCTGATCCTGAGCATGCTAGCCTACAGTCATGTTAGCTCAGGGCACCACTGGACCCAAGCGAAGCTTCACGAAGCATCTAGCATCGCTGTAGATTCTTAGTCTTGTTTCTCTCTCGCTACTTTTCCAACTGCCTGGTCAGTGGCCCTCGGGGGTCGGTATCTTTTTAGCTACTGTTTGAGACGCACTAGGCTTTCAACTAACTTCAATGCAAACCCATTCCCTTCAGTGTTTTACCTTACTTTTGTGACATAACTTACGTACTTAAGTAACGGCGAGTCCGTGAATTACCTAACAAGCGTAGGTTAGTTATTTTCAGCCAAATCACAATCTTTTCCTAAGCCTTTAAGTACTTTTCATGACCTAAACCTACATTGGAAGTTTAGTTTGGAATCACTGAGTTGGGGAGTGACAACGTGCCGACTATCCCTCTCAACTCACAACTACTCATCCCATTCTGCCTAAACCGCCTCATCGTTACCATTACATACAGCTAAATGTGCAACATCTGTTGTGTGCCAAAGTGGCCCTTTGTTCCTAGTATTGTTTCACAATTGCTCTCTGACCTTTTCTCTCTGCTCTTTCCCGTCATCTGTCTTTCTGCCACTCTGTGGGTTGCCCGACTTCCCGTGGCTCCGCTCTTAAAAATTTAATCATCAGGATGCTCCCTGGGGCAGCAAACCAAGGTGAATGCCAAGTCAACCCCAGGTATAGAAATTAATTAGGTTTAATTCCAAGCAAAATTCACTGTGGAACTTCCACTGCTTCCTCTTTTTTCTTCTCTGCTGTTGCATTTGGTAGTGAAGATGTAATTGGAGCAAACGTGACAAGACTACTACATTAATCCTTCAAAGATTTTTTTGTTTGATGAAGAAATCACAAAAGTATGCAGACATGTTTTCAACCTATCATCTCCCATATCCTGCTTTTATTGAAATTCATTGCAAGTAAATTTGAAAACCACTTCATTTCCCTACTACCGGAAAATTACACTTTTTTCCCCTTTGTCATTCACCCTCCTCTTGTAACTTGCATGAAGTTTCTGTTGGCCCTTCATGACACACTCTCTACTTAGACATGCATTATATCACACAGCTAGAAATTTGAATGAATGCTACAAGTCCGGAATCATTTGTTTGATATTGAAAAAAGACTGCATCTTCAACAATAGTTGAAATTTGTGTGTGACTTGAAAGTGGTAGCTCATAGCGACAACCCGATAATTCTGACCAGCGTTTTAGGATCTTTCAGCTTTGTCCTGATGTATTGTAGTAAATGGGGGTATATAACAGCAAAACTATATAAACACATTGGTTTACAAACTCTTTCAGCCTTATGCTTACTGCTTCACAAACATATGCATCTTCACTAAAACTGTACTCTTGCTTGTAGAGATGCGCTACCAGCCATGTTTTAAATTGGGGGGATTTTGGCGAACATGCATGCGTTTTCTTTGAGGTAACCTCGGGGTGAGTAGTTGACACTGGTCAATTTGTGAGGGAAATATCCCTTGAAAGATAAGGCTCACATTTCTCAGAGAATACATTATTACCCTCAGGCAATTAGGTGTCTCTTTCTAAAAATGAGTGTTATGCATAAGTTTCTTATCTCCAGAACAATTAGCGCCTGAGGCTCTCAGACAGGAAGTAAGAGTTGTTTGTGACAGGCAGCCGAGATAGAAGGCACGAACCGTATTTCTGATGAGTCATTCTGTGCTTAAAAAAATAAAAATGTAAAAAAAGAAATCAGCGACTGGATCGTTTGTCATTGTAGTTTAATGTTTCCACGCAGTCATCAGTTATGCTAGACACGGCCGCAGAGTTAATAATTAAATCAGACTGTTCGTAATCATAAGTCAGCTTGCTTTATTATACATTACTCATGCAAAAAAATGTGCTGTTTCTGTTTAAAAAAGGAGGCATTGTGTGAACAAAAGCTGAAAGATTTCTGGGTTATGAAAAATACAATACAACATTTGTTTGTGGCGCCATTCTAGCGAACTTGTTATCCTGTGTCGCCGAAATCATGAAGGTATTCTGGGTAATAAGAAGCAGCACATCTGGGCACCGACGGTCAAAACATCTCGGCTGTTGCCTGATCATATTTCATGTCCACTCATGTTTGTTTACTCAAGCCTTTTTGAAACGTTTCATTAGAACTTGTCCTGTTGAATCAACGACTGCACTTGCATTTGATGTGACACGGGCAATTCCCATCGTGTCAAGTTTTGTCGGAGGTTTATTTTTCCACCCCGATTGTGCCTTCCTCAGCAATGTTAGTATGCTTCACTCTTCTTCCATTCACACACATCCCTTTCACCAAAATGCGAGACGCAAGAGATTGTATATATATATATATACACCGTATACTTTTTCTGTATTGAATCTGGTTGAAATGTGTTTGTCGTAGTAGCAGCTTACAGACACAAACATAACAGGAATGAAAGAAGCTCAATATATACAACAAAACAGCAGAGTGTGTTAATTTAGGAAATTCTATTAAATTTAAACAATAAAGAAAGTGCAAAAATGCAAGTATATGTAGTCTATATATGAAGTATATAAGTGTATATAAACAGGTACAGTGAGTAACAAACAACAAAAGCGATGCAACAAAGAGTAACAGAATCAGAACAAACTGCAAATCGCATCAATCAATGGAATTAGCAGCCTCGTTAAGAGAAGTTAATTCAAGGGTGAAACTGTCCAGATGGGGGTGCAAAAAGCGCTTCAACCAAAAACTGTGTGCTTTCTAGAAAAGATGAATTTCAAAAGATGCTGAACTTTTTTAAATACTTCTTTTGGGAAGAAACCCAGGTATTTGAAAGTTGAGACTCGTACAATCCCTCTATCATTTACGCCAACAATCTGATTCACACCGTTAGCTGTGTTCTTGATTTCCTTTTGGTTCCATCAACATTTAAGTGTCAATTCACAACCATTAACGCAGATTTCAGTTCTGCAAGCATGACAAGATGCTGATATGAAACAGGTTATGAAGCATATTTTTGGGCTCCGAAACGTTGACATTCAGCGTATCCAGTGGTTTGCTGAAAAATGAAATGCCCTGGCTGTACTTAAGCAAGGCAAATTTATTTGTATAGCACATTTCAACAACAAGGCGATTCAAAGTGCTTCGCATAAAACCATTAAAAGCATCAAAACATAATGCAAAATTAAACAAGATTTAAAAAATTACAGAATTGAATAAAAGTTGCAGTGCAATTTAAGATATAAAATGCAGTAGTAAGATGAATCTGGTTTAATTAAAGGCAACAGCAAACAGAAAGGTCTTCAGTCTGGATTTAAAGAGGCTGAGGGTCTCAGCAGATCTGCAGCTTTCAGGGACCTTGTTCCAGATATGTGGAGCCGAAAAGCTGAACGCTGCCTCTCCTGTTTTTAGTTCTGACTCTTGGAACAGAAAGTAGACCCGTCCCAGACGACCTGAGGGGTCGGGATGTTTGTAAGGTAGCAGCAGATCACTAATGTATTTAGGCCCTAAATCATTCAGTGCTTTATAAACCAGCAGCAGGATTTTAAAGTCAATTCTTTGTTGGACAGGAAGCCAGTGCAAAGGCCTCAAAACTGGAGTGATGTGATCCACTTTCCTGGTCTTAGTGAGGACTCGAGCTGCAGCGTTCTGTATCAGCTGCAGCTTTCTGATTGACTTTTTACTGAGACCTGTGAACACACCATTACAGTAGTTAAGTCTACTGAAGATAAATGCATAGACAAGTTTCTCCAAATCCTGTTGAGACATAAGTCCTCTAACCCTTGATATATTCTTCAGGTGATAGGCTGATTTTGTAATTGTCTTGATATGGTTGTTCAGGTTGAGGTCTGAATCCATAACTACACCTAGATTTCTGGCTTGGTTTGAGGTTTTTAACATCAGTGATTGTAGCTCAGCGCTCACTTTCAATCGTTCGTCCTTGGAACTAAAAACAATTACTTCTGTTTTATCTTTATTTAATTGAAGAAAATTCTGGCACATCCAGTTGTTGATTTCTTCAATACATTTAGCCAGCCCTTGTATGAGATTATAGTCCTCTGGTGATATAGTTATTAGATTTGTGTGTCGTCTGCATAGTTATGATAACACACTTTGTTGTTTTTCATAATCTGAGCCAGAGGAAGCATGTAGATGTTGAACAGAAGAGGCCCCAGTATTGAACCTTGGGGAACATCACATGTCATACTAGTCAGCTCTGATGTGTAATTAGCTACCAACACAAAGTATTGTCGGTCCTTCAAGTAAGAGTCAAACCAGTTAACTGCTGCGCCAGAGAGTCCTACCCAGACTTTGGGTCTGTCTAGTAGTATGTTGTGATCGACTGTGTCAAATGCAGCACTGCGATCCAGTAATACTAAGACTGAAGTTCTGCCACTGTCTGTGTTTAAGTGGATGTTGTTGAAAACCTTAACAAGAGCAGTTTCAGTATTGTGATGCTGGCGAAAGCCAGACTGGAAGACATCAAAACAGTAATTTTCAGCTGTTGATAAACCACTTTTTCCATTATTTTACTTAAAAAAGGGTTTGATATTGGCCTATAATTTTTCATTATTTCTGGGTCTAAACTAGCCTTCTTTAGGAGTGGTTTAATAACTGCAGTTTTTAGGGCTTGTGGGAAGACACCTGAGAGAAGGGATGTGTTTACAATTTGTAAAAGATCAGTGATCATGCAGTGTGAAATATTTTTGCTGTAGCTGAAGTAGCGCTGTCAGCGGCCTTCATTTAGACGCAGTTGTGCGGCTACGGATAATATTATGAACCCGTTTGATGGTCCGATGTTTGAGGGACTACAACAAGTATAAAGTAGAACTAGTGGTTAGTTCAATGGTGGATGGAGGAAACGGTACTGTTTTAACGGAGATTAGATACAGAGATAAGCCACGCCCCCTTTCAGGCACGAATGAAGCGAATGACACAAATTAACCATATAAAGTCGAGCGGGTAAACTCACGCTGAAGTGCCGATACTTAAGCACGTGGCTAATGAATCATCTGACTTCTCGTTTCACAAACAGCGGCCTCCTGGAAAAGATTTCAGTGTTTGTTCGATCTCCACCTCATTACAGACAGTTTGCTTTTGTCAAATACCTCCAAATTGCGGCACATTCATTTTTCCTTGGGTATCACTACGGTCACTAGTTGAGAACATTCTGATTCATGTGCATTAAAAAAGACCAACCTCAACAGTAGGAAGTTTTGTATAACGAGTGGTGTGTGTTTTCCGGCGGCGGAGACGCTCTGAAGAACAATGGGGGGCCACTGTCTGTCCTGGCCGTGATGAAGGACATTAGTTGCTATAGAGACTAGAGTGAGGTGCACAGGTATACAGGCAAAGGAATGTAATGGTGTGGTCACGACGCACTTCTGCAAGTCACATCGACAGCGACACACGACGCAAATCTTTATTGCGTGACCTTTTCATCACTTCCACAAGCTGCAAAAACACATTGTGAGAGACATTACAGCATTTGTTGCAGAGGGAGACTTCTAAGCTTCGACGTCTAATTGGCCATGGGGAAGCTTCTTTCTTTTCTTTCTCAGCTTGCAGAACATTGACTTGCTTTCATTTCACTGATTTTGTTCCGTCAGCCTGAAATGAAGCTATGCGAATAATGATGCTTCAAGGATACTTGCTCAACTTGTCTCTTGTTGTTGTGGAAAGTTAATGTATGGTAAAAATTGCAGACACAAAGGCAATTCAAAGAGCTTTACGATGCACATAAGAAACTATTAAAACAATGCAAATTGGTCGAGTGGGCGTGGTCGTGGATTGCCTTGCCTCTCCCACCCCTGGTTCATTTGGAAGAGTGCTTTGACATTTTTCTTATGTCAAACTGTTCAGTAGATATGTGTTGATCTCGTAAAAAATGGGTCCAATAATGACTTTGGTGACCATGGAGCCAAAAAAGGATTGTGTGTTGACGCTCACATGCTCCATTGGAGACTCGGGACCTGCAGTTACAATGTAATATTGGTATGCATTTTTTCTTACAGCAAATTGCTTGGGTTTAAAACCTAAATAAAATACTTCTCTTACAGCTGTCAAGGCCTCTATATCCCCATTGACTCTGGCGTTGGCACATCCTTGGTTCCCACTGCAGATCATCTGCCCCGTATAAGATCCACAACAATGAAGAGACTGTCAAAAGAGACCTCATCTAGATGGACCTTGAGCAGGGGGAGGACCCATGAGTACCTCTTTAATTTAATAAATAAAATAAAAACTTTCAACAGGTAGTAAATACTGACTGTCAGCAACACAACACATTTCTCTGCTTCTGTTTCACACTCAAACGTTATACGTGTTGACAGAATAATACAATATTCTCTCCAGTATTTTTAAAGGCCATCAAAAAGATGATCTGCGGCTTTGACAAATATTCTGCTGCATACATTTTGGAATAAATGTCTGAGTACTCATAGATTTAGTCCCCACAGTATAGCTGTTTGTACTTCAGTTTGAAGAGCAAGTTATGGAAATAAATAATTCCATCTTCAGTTATGTTGACATTACTCACAACTTCACTTCCTCTCTGTGGTGTGCGTTCATCAGGTATCTTTTTCCTTCTTATTTCACTGAGGTTTCATATCTTCTCTTCCCAACCCCCACATCCTGTAAGTGTTACATACAGTGCTACATGTAGCAACAAGTTAACACGTGACTTCTGCAAGTCCTCACAACAAATTATGTTTCAGTCTGTCGGCCATTTCTCACAAATGTAGCTGTTAAAAAAATATAAAACGCATTGTATTCGTTTTTTATTCAAAGTGATTATTGTGGGGATTATCACGGTAGAAGTACAGCTAAACTCGGTGACAGCGTTTTCCCTCTGCAAAGACATCAGTGGAGCAGATGCTAAAGACCGGAAGCATTGACCAATCAGAGCAGGGCTTTTCAGAAGGAGGTCCTTATAGAGACACATAAATACAGGTGCTGAAGCAATGGACAATATGAGAAAAAATGTGAAAAAATTTGTTTTATGAATATTACAGCATGTAAACATTTTCTAGTCACCCCCTCTCCATACATCCAAAATGTATCTGGAAATCGGAATAATATGTGACCTTTAAGCTGCATTCAAGGCGCATATGTTTTTAAAAGATAATGCAATCATGTTTGTATTCATGAATGCATTTGATGCCAGAGCAGACATGCACGACGCCTGTGTACTAGGGTTGAGAGCTTGAATATTGTATTAAAATGGAGATAATCAACTTATACAATATCTATACTCAGGACAAGTTGCAGTCCTCTACGCTGAGGAGAAATTGTGCAGCTAGACAGACTGCTGACTGTCGCATTAATCGGTATGAACCACAAACAGAGCCATACTCATGCACGGACATTGGAAGGTGTATGGCTCCGTGAGGGTCTGCTTTCTCGCAGCCATCCCAGCACTCCCAGCCATCCCAGCACTCCCAGTAACGTGCCTCTGTAAGGGAGCCCATCTCCATGGTGGATATTTAGAAAACTACACCATGCTACTGAGCAAATGCTCTCATCATTCAAGGACAAACAAACACACAATCAGCAGGGGATGCGGCTCACTGAAGTGTGCTGCGCGTCCAGGTGTGTCCATCGATCCCTGCTGAGACTTTCAGTGGGAAGGTATCTCCGAAACAGATGTTTTCTTGTGAAACAGAAATTGTGGATTTAAAAATGGGCCCCTCAATGTTTTCCCTTGTATTGTTTCATGGAGGTTTGTCTAAAGCCAATTAGTAATATGCAAGAATAACATTTTTATGAAGTACATTGCCTGGAAAAGGGGATGTAGAAAAAAGGTAGCTTCTCAAAAGAACATTTGTACATTAGAAGCTGTGGGATTTCTTGAGTGACATTATTTGATGGATGAGCTGCTTTTTATTCTCTAATCTGGTCTCAAATGGAACACTGAAAGTGGCCTAATAATTCCCCTTGTGTTCTATTCATCCATTGTTATTCCTTTTAATTCATGTGTATGCTACAACCCCCTCCTACCTTTGTTCTGGATGGTATATGATTTTTCACTTCCATCTTCTGCTTCATTACACCTCCTGCATGCTGTGAATGCTCATGAAAGCAGAAACCGTGTCAAGACCATATTCTGATTATGTTAATGAAAATAAGCCGTTAAAATAGCATAAGCATAATGGAATGATCTGATTTTATTTGCATATATACAGACCACAGACCGCTACCTAATACTTAGCATGTTAGTCAACTCTGTAGGATGTTTAAACATTTAAATGGTTTCAAAGCACTAGACCTGCTGTCTCACATGTTTTACATGAGATCAGTGGCAGGAAATAAACTGGAGTCTGAACAAAAATAATTAAATAAACACTTTCAGGTTAGCACTGTTAGCTCTGTCAGCACTATTGCATGCGCTGTTAGCTGGCCACTTGCCACTGTTGACGAAAAAACCTACAGAGTAATTATTTTCTAGACCTAAAAAAGAGATTCAAATAGGTATTGTTTGACTTGAAGGGTTGTTTTATTTCCATAGATGCCTTAAACAGGTATTGAGTGCAGCTAGAGTTAAACTCATAATATATGCCAGGAAGACAAATGTCTTCAGGACAACAGAGACAGGGTTCATGTGGATCCTTGACATGATTTGCTCCAGTAAGTATCTCATTAGTACCCCCAAATCAAGTACAGCACATATCGAAATGAGTACGGTGCACTGTAAAAACCACGTGAAGAGATATCCAGACAGCATTAGGAGGAGTGGAAGATCATGACGAAGAGCTGTGTTTGAGAGAGAGACAGGACAGGAAGACATCGACTGAACAGACTCAGAGATAATGCTATTGTATTTGGCGAGATTCAAAGCAGATGTCTTGGTTCAGCCAGGGACAGGCTAATAGGAAAATCTAATTCAAATCCTCCCTAGATTACATTAGAAATTCACTCCAGGCCATAAAAAAAGAACCTTTCAATTCGCAGGGTGTGTTGGACAGTGGATATAATGTCCGAATGGGCCGAAGCGTTTCCCAGAAATGCTGAAATTATATATTGAATTATTGAAGATAATGTTGAATTGTAACTGCCAATACAATTATTGCATATTCACACTACAATTACCAAGAATACAAAGCTTTTTAATACGCTTTTTTTGTGACCAGTGGAGAAGTGCATTTACAGTACGAGTGCTGAGCCTGTTCAGATGCTTGGTCTGGGGTGTTGCTGATTGCAACTTTCTCAAGAACCAATCATACAAACACTCAACACAGATATACTTTTGTGTCCTGAGCAATACATCTGCCATGATATAATTGTCTCACTCAAAGTCAGAGACACTGGTGGAATACACTCTGGTTCAGGAAACACCAGGGGCAGACTTTACTTCAAGGTAGGCAGCATCGACCGTGGCCCCCACTAAAAGAGCCCCAAACAGCTGTACATTTATTATGGCGTTTGGATATGAAAAGTATTGAATTATATAACCATTCCACCCATGTTGCGGTAACTCGTGGTCAGAAACATCGGTGAAATACACTTAATGGATGTAATTTCCAAAAAGGGGTATGAAGTTGCTTACGTGGATTTAATGAGTGCAGGTCGTTCGATGGCGGTAACGTTATAAGTTATTCTGGCAAAAAGTTGTTGCAACACACAGACAGAAAACGCTTCACAATGAGATCATACACAAACGCACACACATGACGTAAGCGTGCAGATGGTTCAATAGCTATTGAATGGATATGCCCTGGCTATGGTCCAATTCAGTCTGCAGGCTGACAGATAAATGGAGGTATTGATGGTGCACCATTGCACTGAAGGTCATCTCATACGGTCAGGACGGTTTTCCGCCTTTCGGAGAATAACTAAGATCTGCAATGTAGTTACTGAAGGCACAAGTTGTGTTTCTTTGTTTTGAAAAAAAAGAAAGAATCCTATCAATCTAATTTGCACTAGTCAAGCCAGTCACCTTAAAGTAGCAACTAGTTGGGCGTATGTAGTGGCTGAGGGGCCAGATATGTTTTTCTCAGGGAGTGGCAGGAACTAAAATAGAGCGGAAAGGAAAGAAAATATAGCGTTAACACTCGTCAGGTGCCCAAAACTCCAAATGAATGCTCAAACTAAATTATTTGCTAACACCTTCAATACGTTTCTCATGTCGTTACAGCTTGTCCCTCTTCTACCAAGTTGATAAGAAAAAATAATCAATTAATGCTTCTTCTTTAAAGGAGCTAACAGCAAACTGTTTTCGCAAAGATATTGCTGGGTTTTCCAAATCTGGGCACATCATATAATATTGAAAATTAATTAATAGACTCTTGCAACTTGTGCAATCTGTCACAGTCAATATCCTATCTGAATTAACTATAATTTGGTTCTTATGCAAAGTAATGCAGACATGTATGGCTCCAATCTAATGTAACACTGACAAAAATGAAACAAGATATAATGTTCACTGTGATGCATAACAATGTCTACAGGATGCACGTTAGCACAGCAACATGGAAAGCGCTACTGAAATGTCCCCTCCACACAACTCAAGCACTTCTGTTCACTCAGTGGATAAATGAATGGAAACCAATGGCTGAAAGAATAAAATAAAAAACCTCTACAGCTCTTGCTCAACTTCAAAGGAAGAAAGGGCCAAGATAAGACGTTCCCAGATGGGCAAGAATCATTTTGAGTGGTATGGGGATGTCTGTACTTTGTCTTTGACGTGAATGATTAAAGCAGAATCTGTCAGAGGTCAGACAGGTCATTTCATCAGACTCCAGCTGAGATCCAAAGTCTCCTTAAGGCTCCCATTGGTACAGTACAGCGCTCTAGATTCTACTTGTTTCATTTAAAAACCTCACTTTTTCAGTCCTTGTGTGTAATACAATTTGCTATCTACAGTTCCTATTAAACCACAAACAACCCAATCAGTTTTATGTCCCCTTTAATTAAGGTGTGAGGAGTTTTACATACCGTTTTATTTCTTTGTAGTTTTTTTTTCCAGCTTTCAGTTTATATGTTGCAGCCATTGACTGAATATAAGAAGTGGACAAAGTTATCGCGACATCACCCATTGGTTTGTTGACTGCCGTTTCGAAGGCACTCCTGCATCGGCTTCACTACAGAACAGGAGGTTACCGCCTGGTTGCAACGACACTCCCATCAGTGATGTCACAGCAGGTGTTTTTTGTTGCTGACAGTCCATATAAAGACATGCACGGAAATGATAAAAAACACAACATGCTTGAAAATATTGATCATAGAGAGCAGTGCAATATATTTCGCCTGCATTTTTTTGCTGGTAATTTACCTTTAAATTATTGAATGCCCTATCTCGGACTAAGAGCATTAATGTGATGCACACCACTTAACTGTAATACTAACCCAATAATTGAATAGGAGGAGTGCACATAACAGCAGCCTGTATGAACTGTATGCATGGCCGATGTATTGAGTGCCTTTCTCAGGAGGAAGGAATCACATGCTCAATGATTTGCGCTCTAGGAAGTGTGTTTGGCTGCTGCATTGCAAGACACACAGTGGCAATACCTTCATGAGGACGAGCTGGCTAATTTATGGTGTTGTAGATCCCATCTACAGCCCACAGTAATGCAAGAGTTATGAAGCAGATACAAGCAACTGAAGTGCACTTAATTCTATAGGCCTTTGATTTGCTAAGTTCTAGGACCATTTATACTGCCGACTGCAATCAGCCACATGTTTATGCAGTTCCCCCTTGACGTTAAGATGGCTGCCGGATAAAGTTCATGTGAGAATGTGTACAGCTAACACATCATCAATTAGGCCAGCAGGTACACTGGGAGGACAGCTAGCTGAGACACAGGGGTCCTAACCCGACCCCTGAGAGGGCGTTATTGGAATCTGTTTGGAAAAGGGCAGGCACTGAAAAAAATACTTGGAAGGTGAAGGGATGAACTGTCTGTCAATAAAACTTTGTCAGTCAACCTTTATCAACTTTGACAGCTATGTTTGAGTCTTTGGGCTCATTGGTTTGGTTTTATTGCCCGCAACTTTTCCGTATTGGTCAAATACACATATGCATCATTATTTAGACGGTCAGAGCAACTGACGGAGTATAATGAGGGAGACACTCAGTGTTCAGGGTGGATGGATGGCTCAAACAAACACAGGGATCTCACACAGGAGACCGCAGTTTGTGTTCCAATTAAAACAAAGTGAACATTGAGTTAATTTTGTCACTTGAGTTATGTACTTAACTTACGTGTATGTAACACGTGGACAGAGTACTTTCCGGGAAAAGTAAATGTGTCAGGGTATGGGTTAAAGGAGGACCCAAACGCCAAGCAACAATTCAAAAGGTACATTTATTAGTCCAGAAAACAAGCCGCAGTCTCTAAAAGACTGGATAATTGCAGTGGTAAAATCAGAAATCAACAGGAATCAAACAGGGGTCAAAAACAGTGCTCAAAACAGGAGACAAACAGGGCTTAAATACAAGGGGAAGGTGATTGGACACAGCAGGGAACAATCAACACACATGGCAGACAATCAAGAGACAATGACAGGTGCAGGAAGTGCAGGGAACACAGAGGAAACACAAGACTGCAAAATACTACAAAATAAAACAGGAAACAATAAAACCTCCACATCATGACAAAATGTTTCAATGCAAAGGCAGGGAGGAAGAGGAAGACCACTGGCAGGCGGATTTAAGAAATGCATTAAACACATTTGTCAGGCCTCAATGATACCCACAATGCATTGTGGTGAAAAACACTGAAGCTAAATGTAACTTTTGCTTGTCTGCAGGAAACTTCCTTTAACTGCCTAAATGCCAGATATTTCCCTCAGGTGTTGTGTGTGGTTAATTTGCTCGTAATGTCAGTAACAGTAAATCAGCGGGTGGTGACGCTTAAACCACAAGGAGACAGTGAACCAGAGAGAAACAGAGCGATTACACAAACCCAGCTGAAATGAGCCACCTCACCACCCCGTGCCTCTGATGTCCGTCTTCGGCTGAACGTGCACAACACAGGAGTTAGATGCCAATTGTTTCTTTTAAAATCATACATATTGGCGCTTACAGTTTAGCTGTGCTTTGTTCTAAAATTACTCCAGTTCCAAAGCTTCATAGCTGCTATGAAGATCAAACTAAATGTTTTTCTTTTGAAATAGCTGGAGGCCTTTTTATCTGTTTTAACACAATAAAAGAGAGAAAACAAGAGGATGATTAAAAGCTTTATTCTGGTCTATTTCTGAATGCCAGTATTCGTGCTTCTGTCAAGGTGCACAATAGCACAACTGGTGCTGTAACTTATTTAGGTTACAGCCGACAAGCAGGCACTCCTTGAGATAAATAAATAAATAAAAACAACAAGCGCCTTTCTCGGCCTCTCATCAGTTCATATGAGTTCCTGTGAGAAGCTGCCCTGCCAAGTTATGTTTAACAGACAACAACACAGTCTGCCTGTCGGACATGGACCTCTGTGTCTTTATTAATGCAGCCTATCCAAATGTCTAATGCAATGCGAATGCTGTTGTGAGGAATTGCAAATATTCTGCCGTCTCCCGTGTCTCATCAAAGTGATATTGCTCTCCAATTGACTGCTATAACTTATGCAATGGCCTTCATTCCTCCATCAAATATTTAAAGTGGCAATCTGGGAGATTTTTGTTTCAATAAATGTCTGTTGAGTCACTATCTATCACAGAAGGAGGTAACACAATGGTTATTGAGGCTGTGGCCCACTGACAAAAGTATAGCAATATTTATATTTTAGTCTACTGCGAACTAATATTCCCAGAAAGAAAATGCTGTGAAAGGGGCCGATCAACTATGCACCCAATTCTGAAAACTTGTGTATTAACATAAAGACTCCGGGCTGCTGAACTCCATTGTTTTCACTCAATTAAAAATTCTACATCAACCAGAAGTAAAATGTTAAGGATTGCTACTTTAAACCACAATGAGAACAAAACGTATTTAGAGTACTGTTATATAAGTTCAACTCTTTTTAGTGTATTCATTTATTCATAGCCTTCACAGTCGGTGGCTATTGCTGCTGCTAATACTTACTGCCAGGTACTGTTTTGTGTGTTCCAACTAAATGAGTGTTGCTGCTCCCCTCAAGAACTCTCAGAGCGATGTGAAACCCATCACTTCTCATACATCGGAGGAAATTCCCAAGAAAGTGCTACCAGACACCAGCAGAACTGTTCTCTCAAACAGCTTTCACAGATGCACTGCAGCCCGGGACCTATCCAGATGCCGCCAAAGAAGATTGTGATTGGTTTAAAAGAAGCCAGAAAAATTAAACGTATGTGCTAATTTTGTGTTTTTACAGTCCTTGTTGCCATAGTTCATTGTTATTCTGATATAGTAGTTGGTAATATCAAAACAAATGTGAAAACGACTTATATTCTAAATAGAAGGGACAAAGCCAAACTTACACTTCATGCTGGGAAATATGTGTTGTTGGTGTTTGGCCTGACTCTGATAAAGGCACCAGACTGATTGATGGTTCGGAGAAGGTCCAGGGCTCAGACTACTCCATCTCCAAAGCCAAATTAACTTTTTCCCCTCACATCTCTCTCCCTCCGATCTTGCATCCTGCTGTCAAATGCCAAGGCCTTCAAAGACCCGCTTGAGCGCTCACAGAGCGCCTCGACTCCTGCCCTCCCCTAAATACTACTTCACTGTTCTCCTCTTCAGTCCTTCCTCCTCTCTCCTTTCCCCGTCGGCTTCCCTCTCTCCCTGTTTTCCCCTCTCCGTTTGACCGGCATGTAAAGCTTCCTTGTGATGCTCGGCAGACAGATAACAGATGCACAGAAACAATAAAGACAAACACAAAATAAATAAGCAATCACAAGAAAAACAACATTTTGGCTACAGGGTGTTTGAGACGACAGCGCTGCCTTGTTCAAGTCAATGAATAGATTGTTCCGAGTCGTGCCCACAGATGTATAGTGTTGTGTTGGTTTTCTTTATGGTAGGTGATATGACGCGAACACACACAGAGCTGAAGGACAGCTGACACTGTTTACCTTTTCTGTCTTTGTCGAGGTATGATATCCATGATCTTTACATCTCGTTCAACTGGTCACTGATACCCACAAGCCCACTGTACACTACCTGCCCAGCACAGAGCAGTATGCAGACACAATTAGCAACTAGCTGGTGAACATATTGGAGCAGTTAGCCGTCAAAGAGCCAGATGTTTCCCTCAGGAGCTGGTGGAGACCAAAATGGAGCTACAAGGAGAGTATCGGACACATATTCTGTTTGAGTGTATCCTTTTTTAAATGTCATTTTCAATTATTTGAGCACAAATAACACATTCTATCCTATTTATTTACAGATCAATTTTAAGATGTTGGGCTATTTTCTACAACTTTGTCTATTTGCGTCTGCAGATTTCATTTAAATTTATCAAAATTTCATACAAAAACTAATTGTCTTAATGTAAGTAATGTAAGGGGAAATTTAATGTGATATCTATTAGTTCTTTTTTTCTTCCTCTTTTCACCTTTTTAAATCTCAAATCAAAACCCACCTCTTCAGAACTGCTTTTAATGTGTAATTGTGTGTTCTATGTTTTTATTGTATAGCTATTTAGGATTTAACGTTCGTAAAGTATCTTTGAGTATTTTGAAAAGTGCTATATAAATCAAATGTATTATTATTAGATTATTATTGTAGTAGTGTCTTAACATTTTTACAATCCAAATCTTTAAATGCCAGAAATCTCTATTTCTGTACCACTTATATGAACAAATGAAACTTGAAAGTTTGGTGTATGTGTCATTCATACCCTCATTTATGGAACATGTTATTCCTAAATATATGGACAAAATAGATTTTTTGAATAGCTGTTGACAGTATTTTCTGAATTATAAAGTGCTAAAAAGAGATATTCAAAACTAGAAACCTTTTATTAAATATAATTTTGTGTATTTAGACATATGCACATACATATAAAAGAGAGTTTGAAGTTTAAACATTCTGTAAGAAGTTAGAAGCCAAAATGACTCATAAAGATACCTCCCCTATTACCACTGCCTTAATGCAAGCAATGACTGAGAAAGTTTTATGGTGATATCTATTAGATAAATGCTTTCCTCTGTTCACCTGAGGCCTCTCCCATTAAGACTGGAAAAATCTGGATTGTGTGTCTCCAGCAACAGACACAGGTAAAGTTGTTATGCGAAAGATGACTTCAGTATTAAGTGAATTCCAACGGCATCAGTTGCTGGTCAACAACACCTCAGTGGCTGTTGGTCCAATAGAGTGCTGCACGGATGAGGTATGTTTGTTGGCCAACCCAGAAGTTAACCTTTCACTGGTACCCTTGACCATTAAATTTTTTCCATTGGAGTTTGGATTGTTTCAGAAAACAACCTACATTACATTTCCAAGTTTTTTTTAGCAAGATAATCTTGAACAGCACTTTAAAAAAAAATGTTTTGAAATGTGAATGCAATCAGGAGAAGTACAGAGCTAGCCATAAGCTAGTTTACTTATTAAAAAACTACACCACGAGTTCTAATCATGTGTTTGGCGCTTTGGCCGTCACCATCTTTGCTTTTTGCAACCACTGAATGGAAGTGACCACATGGGAACATCAGAGTGACGTAGAGAGCTGTATACGGCTCTGCCTGTCAATCACAGTAAGCCCGCCCTAAAGCATCCCCTGCTTTATGGTCTGTTTGACTCTAAATTGAGCATATTTTACTAAATGAACATCATGCTGTATTGAAGAAGACTTGAAACTAAAGATTGAGACATAAACTCATGTTTACTATGTTTACTGAGGGAATAAATCAAGAGAGAAGTAGAGTCATTTATATAGACTTCTATACAACCAGAGGAGTCGCCCCCTGATGGACATTAGAGAGAATACAAGTTTTAAGACACTTCCACATTGGCTTCACTTTTCAGAACCACAGGTGCCGCCTGGTGTTAGAACTCACTCTTGGTTGGAGGCGTGTTTTTGTCAAAGCACAGCCTTCAATGTAAGTACTGAAAGCCAGAGATCTCCATAGGGAAGTCAGTGGTGTTGAAAAAATAGACCTTACAAAAACCCAGCAGATATATTCAAATTATGCAATTTGTTTGCCATGGGATAGTGAAAATCACAGCGATTAGCCCTTTAACCTCAGTTAGAAGTTTATATGTGGAACGCTGCGCTCGGAGAAGTGTTGGAGAACAGAGCCACCGGTGTGGAGGCTGAACAGATGCCCTCTGTTCCTCCGAGGCAGCTGGGCTGGCTCCGAGCCTGGCTGAATCCTCCCAAATAATGCAAAATGAAACGCAACCCGGGGTGACGCACGCACGCACGCACGCACGCACGCACACACACACACACACACACACACACACACACACACACACAGATGCTATGATTTGCACACTCAAATGCACAGACTGTCAGTCACACACATTTGGAAATGAACAAATAAACATGCACATGTGTACAGAGATGCAAACAAACACAAGGGCAATGTCGCGCCTACACACTCCTACTCATACACACACACACACACACACACACACACACACACACACACACACACACACACACACACACACAAACACACATAACTGCCGAACAGAACGCGGTTTTAAACCAACAGCGCTGCATCATCATGCACAACAATTGCTTTTGGATGATGTGCTGGTATTTTACACCTGCTGACCACTGAAGCTGACGGGATTACATCATCTGGCTCACAAGCAGATTGCATCTTGAGGGATCGCTTCGGTGCAGGAGCAGTTTTATTGCACATTATGTGTGAACGCTGTCTTGATTCTGAGGTAGTTTGTATTGAAAACAACAACCTCTCCAACGCCTATTTGTTAAAAGGTTGAGTAGTGTTTCATTGGAGCGGTTACAAAAGCAGCTGAACCCTCACCGCCTCTTTAATATAATGTCGGTTGATCTTTGGAAACAAAACATTTTCCATGAAACAGTGAAATAATTCTGTTTAATCACAAAGCCCTCGTCATCTGGCAGCTAGCAAGCTTCATTCAGAGCAGCAAATGAATCATAGATAACTGGATATAATGCCAAAGTCGTATTTAACCAATGATATTATTTCCAGAGTGGAAGTTGAGGGACTGTTTTCACAAGTGGCGTCAGCACTGTTCCTCACATGTGCGGCATCCCCAAATGACTTTTCCCTAGACTTACATTGGGAAAGAGACATCTTGAAGGCAGCGGATCATTTTTATTTGAATTCTATCACCAAAACTCTATCATACTTTTTTTTGCATCCAGTCCTCCTTATACAGTCCATAGGTTTGACCACTACGGAAGATTTGCTTCAAAGCCTGGCGCTCTTCTTGTAGGGGCTTGTGCTGGCAACCTCAGCAACCTCCAGCAAGGCGACCCCCCGGGTCAGGCTGAGTTATGGCTTGGCTCATGACATGGCTGATACATTCCCGTCAAAAAAATAAATAAATCCATTTGCTGTACTGCTAAAAAATAAGAATGTCATCTGATTGTCACGGTTACCTGGAGCGGTACAGAGCTTACCTCTGTCCCTCATTTGACCTTTACGAGTCTGAGATGAGTATTACATCGGTGAATTTAGCTGGCAGTGTCAGCTAGACCCCGGAGAAACACTCACGGTACTTTTTCTGATCTAACGGCGGTGTTTGACCTCCACACTCTCGGTATTACATCAATTGCGTGAGCTAGAAAAATGGCCCGGCAGCCCCGGTGAGGTGAGCCACGTATAATAAATCCCGTCTTTTGAAATCCTGGAGATTTACTTTTGTTTTCACTAGTTTTTAGCTGCATTTCTTCTTTCCACTCTTGTTTATACTGAATCTGTACAGGGAAATTGATTTATCTAATATTTATTATCAAATGACAGTGAAACAATGTGACATTGTGAAACGGCTCCAAATTAATTATTACGTTGCTCTATTAGAATGTGTAAACAGGAAACTGTTTACTATTAAGGTCGCCACATAAAACGTAGGCGTTGATATGCCAACGTGACATTCCCACCCTGTTTCTGCTGCCCCCAAGTGGCCCAAAAACGTTTTTGGATTGCATGCCACTCTGCATGAACATTTCTTTCCTCCATCATCTATATTTCATCCTATCAAAAAAAGAGCAGTATTGAAATCTTTCTAGGTCACTACTTGCCGTGTTGTTTGGGCAGCATGTCAGTGTGGAGAGCTGTGTTGATAGTGGTAAGAAATGCTTGCAAACACTACAATATGTAATTGAGTAACACGGTTGTGACTGACGTTTTGCTCTGGATGAAAAGGTAACATTACTGCAACTTCTGCACAAATTAAATTGAAATACAAGAATGAAATACACAATATTTCTTGGCAAATGTGATGCTATTCTTCAGTCTTTACTCAAAGTTGGAAACTACCGTTAGCATGTTACCCTTAGCATGTTACCATTAGCATGTTACTGTTAGCATGTTACCGTTAGCATGTTACCATTAGTATGTTACCATTAGCATGTTACCATTAGCATGTTACCATTAGCGCGGTGTGGGGATGCTACGTTGATGCTGACTTTGAATGTTGGTCAGCCATGTGCACTTAGATTCAACTGAAAGCTTGTGGAGCTGACATTAGCACCATTAAAGTACGCATCATTAACTCACTGTGTGTGTGTCTGTGCTACACAGCTACTGAAGTATATTAAATGGATGCTGCTTTTGCTTTTTAACAGATAATAAAGACAAACACTGCTTTACAGGAAGTGTTGTTCCTTAATTGCATTGCATTTAGCTTCTGTCTTTATTTATTTTTTAACCTGTTTTCTTTGCGGAATCAGTCTGACGTCCTGGATGTGTCCTTCAAATTCATATTGTTGACCTTTCTGTCCGTTTCTCTCTAAAATCACTTTTTCTTTTTTTCCAAAAATGAGATGTGTTCAGTGAGTGCACTTAGTGACAGTGTGGGCTCAATAGTAGCTCTGACAGCTTGACGGATAGCAGCACTGGCCGGGGATGAGCCAAGGGTCAATTATGTGGGCCCTTTTCATGTAACAAAGAGTCATTTGATATTTTTTTAAATATCCAAATATTGATCAGTGCATCTTTACATTAAGGGGTTTTGATGGAAGAATGTGGTGAAAACTACCACAGTCTCTTCCCATTGGTTCTGATGTCAGTAGAAACCTCTCCCAGGTACATGACCTGTTTGATAATCAGCCATATATATATATATATATGCAGCTGAAAAATTGCCAGCGTCCATAACAAAGGCTTCACAGTCAAGTTTTTTTATTTTCCTGTTCCTGCGCTTAGAGCTTGTTGATACTGAAATTACGTCATTTAACGCTTCCCAAACACACAGTGAAAGAGATGAGAGAGAGACTTAGACGGGGAGGCCTTTATTAGCTCGACCACCGGGGCTTTAATGTGACATTTATCCGTAGCCCTCGCCCCTTCATTACATCCATAAAGGTCAGGCTTGTGCATGTGGAGGCTCTCTCTCTCTCTCTCTCTCTGGTGTGTGAGCCCCATTTACCCTGTTCAAACACCTCCTGTCCAGGAGCTCACTGGGGATATTACCTTCATTACTCATGTGTTTACCCAGTGAGAGGAGCAACATCTTTGACTTTTGAACATTAGACGACGGAGAAAAGGAATGAAACGCTGGGGGATTTCATGACATTTGGGAAGTGTTCAGGTAGGAGGCGAGGTGCACACAGTGATGTCTAAACTTTGACTTCTCTGTGAGGTAGGACGCTGCTGCTTGGATGGCAAGGGGATGGTGGTGGTAGAGGAGGAGGAAGGGGGGTTTGATGGCACAACTTCCTGTCTGTCTCTCCGCATCCCAGTGCATTGAGAAATAACTGAGTGCAGTGAAAGCCGCACATTCATTCAAGGACCTTGACTCTTGCTGCTGAAGCCTGGAGGCTCAGTGAGGATTCAGCAGCGGCAGCGCTGACAGGAGATAGAGGAGGGAACCAGTGAGACAGGAAGACAGGAGATAGAGGAGGGGACTAGTGAGACAGGAAGACAGGAGATAGAGGAGGGGACCAGTGAGACAGGAAGACAGGAGATAGAAGAGGGGACCAGTGAGACAGGAAGACAGGAGATAGAGGAGGGGACCAGTGAGACAGGAAGACAGGAGATAGAGGATGGGACCAGTTAGACAGGAAGACAGGAGATAGAGGAGGGGACCAATGAGACAGGAAGACAGGATATAGAGGAGGGGACCAGTGAGACAGGAGATAGAGGAGGGGGCCAGTGATACAGGAAGACAGGAGATAGAGGAGGGGACCAATGAAACAGAAAGACAGTATATAATAGAAGGAAAGGAGGAAGAAGATAAAGAAGAGGAGGATTTGCGTGCCGGGTTGGAGCCGTTATTTCCTTCCTCAACATCAAAACAACATGCGATGAAGGATTTATTTTATGCATGAAAACTTCTCTTCTCTCGACTCAGATCTCCAGCTTTTACACAAATTTTTCCTGAACATTTTAGGATTTGCTGATACGTCGAGGGCACCGGACCTACTCAGTGGTGTAGCCGCGGTGCTTCTGGTGCGTCTTTTTGCGCTGGTGGACACTGTGCGCGCGTGTGTGTGGTTGTGTGTGCTTGAGAAAGAGAGAGAGAGGTGGTGGTGGTGGTGGTGATAGGGGTGGTGGAGGATCAGCCGGAGTGGCCGACCAGTCAGAAGGATGCTGGAGGGCAATGCCTGCAGAAAGAGAGGATGAGATTTGTCGAAAGGCGCTGGAGCTGCTCTCCGACCTGTGCTCCAAGGGGGAGGTGCAGGACGACCACTGCCTGGATTTCATCTACTACTTCAGGGACCTGGCCAGACCGCGCTACACGGACTCAGGTCGGCTCCCCACTCTTCTCTCTGGCTGTTGAAAGTAGATCCGATAGATGTTATTATAGGAATCAGAACAAAACAAAAATAAGCATCTAAAATATGCCGTATTATGATCACATCGAGATTATCACGAGCTCCGCAGGGGCTTTCTATTTTTAGTGGAGCATTTAGCAGACTTTTATCTCAAACAGCACAGCTTCTCTTAACATGTTCAAACTGTGTTTGAAGAGCCATATACCGGTACATAAATGTAATAATTTGTATGCAACCGCCGCGTGCGCAACCACACTGTGTTTCACTATATTCCCAGTTCACGAAATGCGAGGAGAGTGTGATCCGTGAACTTGTTGCTTGCATCCATTAGCACCCGGCAAGCAGAATCTAACAACGCATCTCAGCACCATACATTATCCATTGATCATCCTCCTCCTGCAGACTGAAGCGGAGTCTTGGTCTGGCTTCTCTTTTACTGTGGCCCCACCCGATCCGTCCCCACAACTCCCAGCACTTTGCAGGCATGAGTTTTGCAAAAACAATGAAGACCAGTGGTGTATAATCCAGTTATTTTAGACTCCCCGTAGGGAGTATATTTGGCATTAATATTGAAATAAAATAAAAAATCTGGTCAGAAAGGAGGCCATTCTGGAAAAAGAACAACATCCCGGCACAATTTTAAACTTTAATAAGGTGGAATGTTAATAAATACATTCACGCTGCACATTTGTCCACAATCCCCAATAAAACTGTAGGAATAGTACAAGAACACAACACAAATTGGAGTATTTTCTTTTGGGAGGATTCTATAAAACCAACCCTCTCTCCTCCATTGTGCATATGCATATCAGAGTGTGCAGGCTGTTTGATTATCTTTCCTATGTGCATATGGTCTACAGCAGGGGTGCCCAATACGTCGATCGCGATCGACCAGTCGATCGCCAGGGTAGTGCGGGTAGATCGCATGCCATTTAAAAAAAAAAAAAAAAAAAAGTATCCTCCCTACGGCATTTGTGTAAATCAATGTCCATCACCACGGACGGTGCGCCCGCATGGTCGGCCGCTTGAATGCATTATTTGCGCTTCTCTACTCCCGTGAGTTTACTCAACTTTATGTGGTTAATTTGCGCCATTTGCTTTACTCGCGGCTGAAAAGGGGCAGGGATATCTAAAGTTATCTAAAGTTATTCGCGTCATTCGCGTCTGTGCATTGACTTTGCATGTAATCTACTCGCGAATAATACGTGCCGCATTCAGTGTGAACGCAGCATAACCCTGGCTGTTTCTATTCAGTGCAAGTCATCAGAGTAAAATGTAATGACCAAAAATGTACAGAATTATATTGTGTCATAAAGGTTTATGCAGTTATGCAAGGTACGCCAATATTGTAAATATAAAGTATACTCTGTATATTTATACATTAATAATGCTATTTATTAATATATATCTATATAGATATATATCTATATAGATAGATATTTAGCATTATTAATGTAGATCTTTTTCAGCATTATTAATGTAGATCTTTTTGACTAGGTCAATTTAAAAGTAGCTCGCAAGCCAAAAAAGTGTGGGCACCCCTGGTCTACAGTGTACATACACTGTAGAAGGGACATTTGTTAATTAATTTCTCCCCATCTTTGTGTATATGTTTGTGCGTGAGTGAGTGTTTACACCTATGTTATTTCCTCTTTTTTTCTCCTTAATAGCAGATGTGGCTCGGCCGCTGGTATTTAAACATGTTACAATCCATCATTAAACATGCATGATGAAGAGGAAGTTCAAGCTACCAGAGTGGTTCCCCCGAGGAGCCATGACCCACTTCCTCTTGTATTAGACTGCTGCTCTAAATGCACACACACACACACACACACACACACACACACACACACACACAGTTTGATCCACACCAAACAACTATCCCTTTTAGTGGAGAGGGGAGAGACTGGAGCTTTACTGCTTCTGATACTGGAAGTTTCGGGAGTTGTTTTTATTGCAACAGTTTTAAAAAGGCACCCATCCAAACAAGTGCTCACAGATAGAGCCCCAGGCAGAATCTAGTTCTTCTACTTGTGCCACAAAGTGCACATAATGAGCCTTACATGAGAACATAATGGGTACTTTTTCATCCTCCGGAAATCTACAAAATAGGTCTTGGTCATTTAAAAGGTCTGAATACAAGATTCAGAGTGACGTGGCAACGGCTGGGCCAGGGCCTCACAGTGTTTACCTGCGGGGGAACAAGAGATCACGTTTCCTTGAATGGAGATGCTTTACAGTAACAAAGACTTTTTTTAACACACTTTCAGTTTGCCCTTGTTTGCAGGAGGGAAGTCAGTGAGGGATCATATCCTTATTGCTGCTATACCTCCAGTAGCTACTGTTTTTCTCCAGAGGAAACACAAATATTAAATCTTCCACTCCCAGTGAAAGGTGTAGACAGAGCCAATAGGAGTTAGACATGTGACAGGGGCTTCATCCCTCACCATCTTTTTCACCACCACCCTTTTCAAATGTGTTTAAGCCAAGCTCAGCACTGCCAGAGGTGGAACTTGAATCTCATGATGGTGGTGAAGCGCTGGTGCTCAATGGCTTCACCACGTGGTGCAAAACAGACATTCAGTTTGGACTGTACTAACACATCTTTAGCACTAAACCTTGAAGTCGATGGGAGTGCACTCTTTTCTCTGACTCACTCACTAGCTTCTTGCAATGCAGCTCCCCTCACTGACTGAAAAAACTGTCAACTTGTGTGATTTAGAGATTTTTACTTACTTTCTAGTCTTTCTGTTTACTGGACACATTTCTTCCCATGATAACAGATAAAATTAGCAAAATACAGGACCATTCTGTGTCTGTTATGGTACTTTTGCGAAAAATATTGCAACTTAGAACAAAAATTTACTCTATTTGGAGTATGCTATTTTGAGCATGCAGCTCCTCAGTGGACCTCCATGAAGTCAACAGCTGTGGGTGCTGGATTGGTGACGCAACTGCGAAGCCTTTTCTCCATGACCTCATTTGTAGTCTCACCCTCCCTACCTTTTGAGGCACACAGATTGAGAGGATACTTTCAGTGTTTTTAAATACTGCGTGTATGCATTAAATACATATGTTTTCATATGCTATACATCTCTTGGTTTACTGGAACACAAATATATTGTAATTTCATGCATAAGCTTTTCCATTTGCAACAATGTTTCACCCAGGTGTCTTTCAGCTATGCTTCCTCAGTGCTTTCTTATTAGGTTGGTATTTATATAAGTGCTGTGTGAAAATGAGTTACTATTTCTGACCATTGGGTACAGAGCTGTTGTATTTACTAATGCCTACTGTACACCAGAAGACGTTCTGATACGTTCTCCCAACTTAAGATGAATGTCAAAGGTGAGAAAACTAAGTTGAGACAGCTGACTGTAATTTTTGACCACCATACGCCAAACGATAATGTCAAAAGTCTAATGATTATATTCTGACACGGGACGTCACCATAACCGATATGAACCGTGTCCATCCCGGGGAAGATACAAATATTCCCTGGTAATGCTATATTATGAACCACAAATAGAGCCAGTAGACATTAGCTGTTAACAACCAGTGTTAAGCACTGTCCTTGGCTATATAACAGAGTTTGTATTGAGTTACATTATGAAGCGCTTAAGCTCTATTCAGTAACAATTAGTACAGAGAGAAAGGAAATGGAATGCCTCATGCAGTTGTCCGATCGGGCAAGTGAAAAGATGTGATCTTTTCTCTGGGACTGGTATCAACTAAATACTCTGCTGGCTTGTCTTAATTCAGTTGCATCTGAGCATGTCAGGGCCTCCATACACACTGTTCCAGTCAGTATATTGTCAATCAACATTTTCCACAGAAATACGTTGACAGTGGCTTGGAGTGGATCTCCTAAAGGTGTTGGCCTCTTTTGGTTCAATATTTTGTATTCACCTGGATAAACCCATCACTAAATTTGCATTTAAAGCCCCAACTAAGTTCTTGTGTAGTTCTTGTGACTACCAGTGATTCACTTTACACCATTTGCACCCTTAAAACCTAGCAAATGTCTTAGCAAGTAAAGACTTTACTAGTGTATTTACCCATCAGTTGCTTTTCAATCAAAAACGATCAAATATATGAACAGGAAGTAAAGTATGGAAGCCTGTATCCACCACTGTGATAAAAAATGAAGATCCTTTAAGTCAAGATTATAAGATAATATCTCATAATTCAAACTTAACGACTAATCCTTTGTAAACGTAGTGTTAGAAAATAATGATTTTTAGTGCTCCTAGTAAGAGCTAGAGAGTTTACATTGGAGGGTCAAGACAAATAAATAACTCTGTATGGATTATCAAATATTAAATGGATGACACTGTATGTACTACCCAAATGTATTAATTAGAATTATGAAATGTATTGAGTGATTGTGGAAGGAATCCTGAAAACATCAGGAGCCCACAAACAGTTACGCAGCCTGAAGATTGGAGCAGATAGATAAGGAGGACGTGCTCAGGAATGTGAGGGGGTTGATTGAAGTCCTGAGCACTGTTGTTTAAGCGAGAGGGGGTTTGGGTTGACCAACACCAAAAGGACGAGGTCTTGTCCAATCAATGGACTGGAAGAGAGACTAGCCAGAGGAAGGGGGGCTGACCCCAAACCTGGCAAAGCTGAGACATTTTGAGAACATCAGCAGATCTCTGGGTGCCTTCTGCCGGGCAGGTATGTATCGATCTGCTGCCCGGTGGGGGGGGCACTGGATCTCTGTCTCATGGGATAGCTCTCTCTCATGGGATATATTTTGTATATATTGTGTAGTTATTAGTGTGATTCATTTTGAAATGCTGTTCATCATCTTTTTATTAAATCAATTTTTATTATAACTTTCTGCATCTGGGACTTCTCTTCACACAACCGCCCAAAGATTTTTGAACTTAACAGTAGGCATGATTTTTAAAAATCTCTGCACACCGCCACAAAGGAAATGCATCTGGCGAGGGCCATGTAAGACAATAACTACAATATAAAACTGTGGCAGGACAAATTAGATCATGGCGGGCCGCCGCTGTCTGAATAAACGGACAGTGTTGTAGTAGATGATCCACATATGTTACGAGTTGAGAGACTGATACAAGTCAACAGCAACAACAATGTCCCACAGAAAGAGTAAATGCAGAAAGTACTTTCATTTCCTGGTCTCCATGATGAGGGATTGATTAAATGTTTGGGGAAATAGGTTAGGTTTCATTACACCCTTGATTGCATTTTTGAGGAATGGTTGCCAGGCAACATAACATTATTGGATATTTGGGTTAGAAATCTTTGAGCCCCTGGTGATATTCTTGAATGAGCTCAATAAAGTTAATGGCTCACGTCTTCTCATCTCTTCTCTTAATCTGAAATCCGCCTACCCACAACACTCATTTGAATCCCCTGCATACCACGACATTCCTTCAGGTGTTATCCATGCACAGGTATCCCCATGCCCTTTCACCTCAGCTATTGTCTCTTACTGACCCACTGCTGGCTTGGCTGTTGCAGCTTATTGAGCTGCACTCAGTGCTGCGCTCCCCGGAGGAAGGCGTATCGTACATCAAAGAGTTTAATGAGACGTCTCGAGTCCAAGGCCCGCTCTCTGACTGTAGCAGGCAGTGGAACAATAAATTGGTCACAATCACAGGCATCTGGTACTTAATCTGCTCTCAATACTGCTATGAACCTGAAGGTTGGATCATTTTGTAGATATTAACATGTATACTTTCTAGGAATGTGGTGTCAACATAGTTAACCCCCCCAGTGGCAAGGTTTTTACCAGTCTGGCAATGTTGAGCTACATGATAACATGCTCACATAGCCTGTGTTAGCATGCTAGAATTAACTCATTAGCATTCAATGTAAGGTTAGATTTGTCCACAACCAGTTAAGGGATCAACAAAGCTGTGACATGACAAAGTTGGGATATGTTTTACCAAATGTAATGTCAATCCATCCAAGAGAGTCATTTAAATTTTACCGACTAGCAGTTCCCATCTCCAGAGCAAGTGGACCTTTCACTCTCTCAAAAAAGGACTCTCTCTCTTTGGGAGTATCGTTGACTCATTTATAGTCGAAAATGGAAATACAAAGCGTAATTTTGGAAAATAATGAGAATTTCAGAATGAATCATCCATTCAACTGTGATGTTTACACGGTACAGTAGTTTGATTCTAGGTCATTATCTGTGTAGGTGTGCTGGACAGTAAACAAGAATAAACTGGCATCATTGTGAGGACCTTGTGTGTTTGATTAGTGTCTGCCCTACTCAGGGACTTCACAATGGCTGTGATGGGCCTATAATGAACCTACCTCAGAGGCACGGTGACCTCTTGGCCTATATCCACTCACCACTAATGCTTGCAACCACAGAGATGACAACAAAAAACAACAACAATATAATGGTGTGTCCCCTAACTGCCTGAAGTCAGTGGTGTTCATGGTTATTATTATGATTTATGGAGTTAATAAGAAGGAACAAAGCCAAGCACAGAGAGGTTTGGTTTGGTAGTCTGTGTTTATACAGCTCACTATCCCAAGGAGGTCATATCTGAAAAGCCTGCAGCACATAGTTTGCGAAGAATCAGTGTGGAGGTTGATTGATAGTGGATTTTTAAGAAGACGATACAATAACGATAGTTTGTGGCAGGAAAAAGCCGATAGTGGATTAATCCGCCGATATCAGACATTGATAATGTAGCTAATTTCAGCAAAAGTGGCCCCAAATGATCATATCATCATCATATCATGATGATATGATCAATAGTCGTGCTAGGCTTGCATTTATGGTTAGCCAAATTTTAACGACTGGTTCGGCAGTCTGACGCATTAATAATTATATGCTATGCTCATCATTTATGAATTAAGCTGTTTTATATTGCTGGTGAAGGCTGCGCAGCCATCGGCCAGTATAATAATAATAATACATTTTATTTGTATAGCATTGTAACGTTCTTCCGTTACCCCCGCGAGTCTCGGGCAGCACAAAGAGGGCAACACGCTGGGATTTGTGGTTTCTTGATGGTTTTTATTCAAGTCGGGCATACAGGTATTGACTGTTCCGACAGCACCGCCTCTGCTTCCCGCTCTCCCGCTTTCCTCAGTCGCTCCTCCTGTTTTTAAGAGAGACACAAAACACAAATTGCCAAGTTCAACTTTTCACACTGTAAACAGCAGTTTGCGACTTGTCATACCAATTAATGCGGCAACCTTTTTTTTCTTGTCACAGTCTTTGCCGAACCTTTAGGTGTCTAACCTTAACCATACCTAATCCAATTATATAGTTTTTACAACTTTTGCAAAAATAGATTTTCGTACAGGAAGTGCTCTGGTTACCATTTGTGGTCTGAGTAGTATTGATCAAATTCCGTTCCAGCTATCTTTTGTTGAATGCAAGAAAAAGGTCTGTGTGGAGAGCAATAGAGGTGGAATGCATTTGCCAAAAAGCAATCTCAAACCCACAAGCTTTCTTCTGATGATGATTTAGCTTTTAAGTGTCTTAAAATGAGCTTCTAAACTTTCTACTTGGGCAACAACCAGGTCGTAGACTTCAACTCCAGTCTGAAGTTGTTAAATTGTGTACAGTACGGAAAAAGGAAGTCTTGGCCCGGAACCCCAGATATATAGTCCCTTGCCCCCATAGGCTTAGCCATCGTCAGACTCACAGTCGATGGGCTCCTAGACCATCTGTGACCTTTTTGAATTTATGAACAAATCCGACACCGTCAGTGGTTGAATTTGAAGTCAATCTGTGCAGTCTTATCAGTTAAACATTGACGTTGACTCTCGCATACTCATGGAGGTGGAAGGTATAATTTTAGCTTGTGAGTTGTATGAGTCCTCTTTGTTCTTGGACTCAGAAGTGGATTGATCAAAGCTAACCCCTGCATCACCTTATAGGCTTCCTTCCTCAGGTGACCCTGCATTGGGATGTGTCCTCGACACTGTTTTTGCTAATAGACACTTCCATTCTCTGGAAATCAATCCAATCATCTCATAGCCTTTAGCCCCTGAGGTTAAGCTAAATGGCCTCATTTTCCATGACAGGCCTGAACCCAATTTTTCCGTTGTGGAGATTCTTTAATAACTAACTCTCAATGCTTCTCCGTCAAACCTTCACCAAGCTCTGGAGAGACAGTTTGGTGGTCTAGAACAATTGGCTTTTGGGCATCACATTTACTGTCCTCCTTTGCTATTAGCATAGCCACATTATAGGTGTCCTCCCTCAGCCAAGACTGGAAACACATCTGCAGGATTGCATCATGCCATTCCAACCTTTCTTCGTTGGCAACCGTGAGTGTTAAATTGATTGTAGTGATTGCATTTAGTTCAGCTCCTGGTTACTGCTCACATCTTTTAACCCCTTGTAGGTTGCACTTGGCCACAGTTATTTGCAAAGTCTTTTTTTTCTCTTTTTCAAAGGAGTATAAACAAAAAACAAATGAGTAGAATTATTCCACATGTTTGTCAAAAGTTTGGAAAATTAGATATTAAAGCTAAATATGACAAAATGGCTTGCAATGAATGAAATCTAAATGAACGTATTTCAGATTTGTGTATGGCTTTGTGTGTTTATGTTTGATTGGAATTCACCAAACATTCCTTGAACAACAATCTGCAGAACTGGGTTTTTCACCCCTGATGATAATGGATTCATAGTACAGAGAGGCCAAGTTGGGAAGGACAGAAAAAAACGCCATGCTAAATTAGCTTTCGGGCAGTTTTGATGTGCACTGTAACCACAGCTGTACAGATCACAGGATTACTTTTGATAATGTAAATAAAGTTGGGTGTATATTGTTACCAGACAGAAGCTGCTCTATAATTCAGATCCAGCAGAATGTGCATGATGTCTGTGCCTTTTGATTCGACTGTGTGAGAAGATAGGCAATCTGTCGGCATAGGGTGAGGAGGGTTAAACACTTTGAATACAGAATAAAGATTACACAGATGGATGCACGCACACACAAAAGGTTAATGAATAACTCTCCTAGTCCCCGACAGGAGACAAATGTGATGATGAAATGTGATGCATGTGTTAGTGTGTCACACTAACCAGCGTGATCTGAAGGGAAAGCGCATAAATAGAACAGTTTTGAACGTGAAGGTTAACGTTGTGAAATTCAAACAGAACTGTTTGATTATTTCTTGGCAAAAAAACAGTTGTGTTTTGGGTTCAAATAAGGACGTTTGTTGTATAAATTAAGTTATGCAGATGAGCTAAATAATCAACGGAAATATGGCAACGATTCGAGCACAACTTCTGACAAGCAAAAAAAGCCTAAAACATATAAATAAGACACAAAATAACGAAATAAGAAATTGGCGTGTCATTTGGTGAGACCATGCTGCAATATGGCACATGCCAACAGAAACGTGCAGAACTGGCAGGAACATTAAAGTATCATAGTTGGTGCTGGTGGGTCTTTTCTCAGCTCCTTTCTGCAGAATAGCTGGATAATCAGCCACCCCAGAGTGTGTTGTTGATTCTCACAACACCTCATCAAAGGGAGATTTAGTCCAAATCAATAAAAGCAGCCATCTGTGTGTCTGTTCGCTTTGGGGTTTTAAGCTTAATTCACATCAGAGGCAAGAGAACGCCTCTGCCAAGGCTTCTATCAGGAAGAATCCATTTGCAATGTTGGACAATGAAAATCAAACTCTGATCTCTCCCCCTGATGTGCTTCCTGGTGGTGAGACATTCTCTCCGTTGCTTCCTAACCGTAGATTGCTTTTATCACGTCATTTTGACGGAACAATTTGTTGATAAAACAAATGCCGCTTATTGGTGATTAATTTATCGTTCTTGCACCTGAACTTCTCTGAACCTGTTATCGATGCATAATTTACCTTTTTCGCTTAATTATTATTATTGCTGTGCCTTTCCATTCTTACATGGCACGTACTGGAGGTAGACAGTAAACATGATAAAAACCCTGTCCAGCTTTTTAATGGATCCAGCCTACTTGTTTTCAAATGAAAACTGTGTAAAATAGTCTAAATGGGACACAGTCACCATGGAACTTCCCCAGTTTATTTCTTACATTAAGGTAATTATTCTTTGTGTTGCAATTCTACTGAAATTATGTTTCAATATGCAAATTGGGCATTGTTTTTTCAAATATGTGCTAGTTTGGATCCATTTCCAGAACATAAATATTGTGACAGACCAGAGGGAAAGACAGAGGAAAGGAGGAGGAGACCCAGGCTCCGGTTGGGGGAGGTGATCAATGACAGATACTTCCCCGTGCAGGTGCTCCAGCCAATAGGAAGCTGGCAATGGACGCACCTGCCAGCAATCACCAATTAAGGGAGCTATATCTGAGGCTGGCAAGCTGAGAGAGGGGGAACGACGGCAGCGAGCAGCCAGGAGAGAGAGAAGGAGAGAAACCCAGAGAAACCCAGAGAAACCCAGAGAAACCCAGAGAAACCCAGAGAAACCCAGAGAAACCCAGAGAAACCCAGAGAGGGGAGCCCCCGGAGCCGCATGAGAGAGGAGGTAACCCGATACTCACCTCTATCCTGTGTCTCTAATTCCAGGAAGGAGGACACTGCGACACTGTGGCATAAGAAGACAGACCCCGGACGGGAAGACCTTTTGGATTTGTAGTTATTCCCCGTACCCTTCCACCCTTGGTTTGTGGCTATTAAACTCTTGTTTTGTTACCACATCTCCTCGTGTGTTGTACTATTTTACTCTGAACCTGAGCTTCTCGCTTTCGAGGCATCACATTTGGTGGAGAATGTGGGCACTTTGACCCCACGCGGCCAGGTTCAGAATAAAATAGTTAACGCCAAAGAGAACCCATGGAGAACGCACTAGCCCTATTGATCCAGACTCAAGCCCAACAAAGCCAGAGCCTGCTAGCACTGCAGGATGCGATGGCCACGCTGGGCCAACAGTTGGTGAAACCCGAGAGACTGAATAACCCCGGGCGGGTCCTCACCAAACAAACCGGGGATGACGACGTAGAAGCCTACTTGGAGGTGTTTGAAAGAACGGCCAAGCGTGAGCGTTGGCCCGAACCCGAGTGGGCAGGAATACTGGGCCCTTTTCTGTCCGGAGATGCACAAAAGGCCTGCCGGGACCTGTCCGCTGATGACGCAGAGGATTATGGCGCCCTCAAAGCATCGATATTGGCCCACTACGGCCACAACCTCCAGACCCGGGCCCAACGAGTCCACGCCTGGACATACGATGCAACCCAACCCGTGCGGCCCCAGGTTGCGACCTTACTGAGAGTGACCCGCAGTTGGCTGACCACGGGGGAAGGACCTCCGGCCCTGGATCGGGTCGTGATCGACCGATGTATCAGGGCGCTACCCGAAGAGGCTCAACTCCACGCCGGCCGCAGCAGTCCGAAAACGGTGGACGACCTGGTGGAGCTGCTCGAAAACCACCAAGCCACGGTGGAGCTCTGGCGGAGCAGTCAGAGGGAGGACATCCGGCCACGACGGCCGAGGGGGCCGGGAGGCCCGACCAGTGAGAAGAAGAGGGACCGCGAAGGCTCCCTGTCGGGCCCGGCTGCCGGGTCAGGGCCCCGCCGGACGACGACCCCGCTACGATCCCGAGGAGACCTGGATGGCAGGAAGTGTTTTTCCTGTGGACAGGAAGGCCATCGGGCGAGGAATTGCCCCGGACCGGAGGCCCCGATGCCGACGGCGGGATCCCAGACCCAGACCGGCAGCTACTTGACTACGTGCTGGGCACATGAGGGAGCCCAGGCCCCGAGGCTGCCCGTGAAGGTGGGGGGACAGGACGCTGAGGCTCTATTGGATTCCGGGAGTGCAATCACCCTCCTCCGGCCCGGCCTGGCCAGGGGTCCCCGGGGTCCACCGATCCCCGTTGCATGTGTCCACGGGGACTCCCGGAGTTATCCCACCACCACCATTACGGTAACGACCCCCCGAGGTGCTTTTGAGGTCACGGCGGGGTTAGTCGACCAGTTACCCGTACCGGTGTTGATTGGGCGGGATTGCCCCATATTCTGGCGGTTGTGGGCTCACCAGGTAACGGGGCCCCAGAGAAAACAACCCCGTCCATCACGGCGACCCCGGAACCCCAAAGCCGTACCTGCCTGCGCCGCCCCATCCGGCCTCGACAGCGCATCAGACCGGGAGAGAGAGGAGGCAGGCCGGAGCCAAGACGAGACCATAGGACACGGAGAACCCCAAGGAACACAGTCCTCGACGGGGGAGGCGTTCTCCGAGTTTCCACTGGCCGAAGGAGGCCCGACCGCAGGACCTGGAAGGTTCGGGACAGCCCAACTAGAGGACCCCAACCTCGAGCAAGCCAGACGGGACGTGGCAGTGGTCGAAGGAAATCCAGCAAACGAGGTGAGTGACAACACCCTACCACACTTTGCCATCCAGAATGGGCTCCTCTACAGAGTAGCCAAAGTAGGAGAACAAGTAGTGGAACAGTTGCTGGTACCCAAATGCTATGTCCCGAAAGTCTTGTATCTAGCTCATTCCCACCTGATGGGGGCCCATCTCGGAGTGGAGAAAACGTATGAACGGGTCCTCGGACGATTCTACTGGCCAGGGGTGAAGCGGGCCGTCCAGGACTACTGCCGGGCCTGCAGGGAGTGCCAGATGACGGCACCGAAGGTACAAGTACAAAGTCCATTGATACCCCTGCCCATCATTGATGTTCCTTTCCAGCGGGTAGCCATGGATATCGTGGGGCCCCTACCCAAGTCTAGTAGGGGGCACCGATATATACTGGTGATTATGGACTACGCCACCCGATACCCCGAAGCCATCCCACTACGAGCCGTGGCCCGAGAACTTTTCCTTCTATGTAGCCGGGTCGGCTTGGTGAAGGAGGTGCTAACGGACCAGGGTAGCTGTTTCATGTCCCGAGTCATGAAAGAAATGTGTCAACTCCTGAAGGTAGGGCAGATCCGGACCTCCGTATACCACCCCCAGACGGATGGCCTGGTGGAAAGGTTCAACAAGACCCTCAAGCAAATGCTGAGAAAGGCAATTGAGGTAGATGGGAAAAATTGGGATCAACTAATTCCGTATGTTCTGTTTTCGATTAGAGAGGTTCCACAGGCTTCCACGGGGTTCTCGCCATTTGAGTTGCTGTACGGACGAAGACCCCGGGGACTGCTGGACCTGGCCAAGGAAGCCTGGGAGCAACAGCCTTCACCTCATCGGTCCACCATCGAATACATAGACCAGATGCAGGAGAGGATGAGAAAAGTTTGGCCTCTGGTAAGGGAACATATGCAACAGGCCCAAAGCCGGAGTTATAACCGGAAGGCCCAAGTGAGAGAGTTCCAACCGGGGGACTTCGTCCTGGTCTTGGTGCCTACATCAGAATGCAAGTTCCTCGCCAAGTGTCAGGGACCGTATGAAGTGGCCGAACGGGTAGGTGAAGTCAATTACAAGGTGAGACAACCGGGGAGAAGAAAACAATGTCAATTGTATCATGTCAACCTATTTAAGAAGTGGCAGGCCAATGACGACCTCCCGACACCAGGGGTAGCACTAGTAGCCCATGGTGCCGGGCCAACGATGGTGAATCTGGGGACCCGGCTGGCGCCGAGTCAACGACAGGATCTCGGGGAACTGACGAGCCAGTTCCGGGACGTGTTCTCGGACCTGCCGGGCCGAACCCATGTGATTCAACACGACATAGTCACTGAACCGGGAAAAAAGGTGAGGCTGCGACCATACCGCATCCCAGAGGCCAAGAGGGAGGCCATCAAGACAGAGGTAAGGCGCATGCTGGAAATGGGGATCATTGAGGAATCCCGGAGTGCCTGGTCCAGCCCGATTGTATTGATCCCTAAACCTGATGGCACCGACCGCTTTTGTAATGATTTCAGAAAAGTGAATGAAATCTCCAAGTTCGATGCCTACCCGATGCCCCGAGTGGATGAGCTGATCGAAAGACTAGGCCCGGCACGGTTTGTATCAACGCTGGACCTGACAAAGGGATATTGGCAGGTACCCCTCACCGAAGGGGCGAGGGAAAAAACGGCCTTCGCTACCCCGGAGGGCCTGTACCATTATAAGGTCCTTCCCTTCGGCGTCCATGGAGCTCCAGCGACATTTCAGAGGATGATGGACCAGGTCCTCCGGCCGCACCGGGACTACGCGGCGGCGTACTTGGACGACGTGGTCATCCATAGTACGGACTGGTCCTACCACCTGCGGCACGTGAGGGCGGTCTTGGAGAGCCTGCGACAAGCGGGACTAACGGCTAATCCAAAGAAGTGCCACCTGGGACTGGAGGAGGCCCAGTATCTAGGATACACGATCGGTAGAGGCACCGTCAGACCCGGAAGGTGGAGGCCATCACCACCTGGCCCAAGCCAGTCACCAAGCGGCAGGTAAAGACGTTCCTGGGGTTGGTTGGGTACTATCAGTGCTTTATCCCACATTTTGCCACCATTGCAGCGCCGCTACATGAGATGACCCGAACCAGCCACCCACACCAGGTACGCTGGACGGCCGAGGCGGATACAGCATTCATGACACTGCGCGAGGCCCTATGCACCGAGCCGGTGTTAACTACCCCGAATTTCGGAGACCCGTTCGTGGTGCACGCCGATGCCTCGGGGTCCGGGATAGGGGCGGTACTGTCACAGGTGAGAGGAACAGAGGAGCATCCGGTAACGTACATCAGCCGTAAGTTCCTAAAACACGAAGTAAATTACTCCACGGTAGAAAAAGAGTGCCTGGCCATTAAGTGGGCACTAACAAGGCTCCGATACTACCTCCTGGGTCGGAAATTCATCCTGGTGACTGACCATGCCCCCTTGAAGTGGATGGCCACTGCAAAAGATACCAATGCCCGCGTGACCAGGTGGTTCATTGAACTTTTCATTTTTCGGTTGAGCACAGGTCAGGACGGGCCCACGGAAACGCAGATGCCCTATCCAGGAGGGAGGAGTGTTGGTGGGTGGACGCTCCCAGAGACAACCTGGAGCTGGTGGAGGGGGTATGTGACAGACCAGAGGGAAAGACAGAGGAAAGGAGGAGGAGACCCAGGCTCCGGTTGGGGGAGGTGATCAATGACAGATACTTCCCCGTGCAGGTGCTCCAGCCAATAGGAAGCTGGCAATGGACGCACCTGCCAGCAATCACCAATTAAGGGAGCTATATCTGAGGCTGGCAAGCTGAGAGAGGGGGAACGACGGCAGCGAGCAGCCAGGAGAGAGAGAAGGAGAGAAACCCAGAGAAACCCAGAGAAACCCAGAGAGGGGAGCCCCCGGAGCCGCATGAGAGAGGAGGTAACCCGATACTCACCTCTATCCTGTGTCTCTAATTCCAGGAAGGAGGACACTGCGACACTGTGGCATAAGAAGACAGACCCCGGACGGGAAGACCTTTTGGATTTGTAGTTATTCCCCGTACCCTTCCACCCTTGGTTTGTGGCTATTAAACTCTTGTTTTGTTACCACATCTCGTGTGTTGTACTATTTTACTCTGAACCTGAGCTTCTCGCTTTCGAGGCATCACAATATGAACAGGAATAAAGCCAGGTTTCATTTTGTTGACATATTAGAGTCAAAGGTTTTTACAAAACAGTATAGATATCTCTTTTCATCAGTTCATACATCAGAAAATACAGTCACCATGAAACTTACATACTTGGACAATCAACACCCGAGATTAGTATACTTTCTTTTGTTCGCATTTGAAAACTGTACATTTTAACAATGTTACAAGAGAAAGGGCTTTGAGGATGACACTAGAGTTCTGCACAGGCCTAACAAAGACTGGGTACTAAACATGGAGTGGGCTGGTTGTGAATGAGGCTTTACCCTAAACTGTAAACCCAGACAATAATGCAAGAAATGCTTCCTCACACTGGAAGTAACTGGAAGTTACGCTACTAGTAGTAAGTTAGCCAGTTAGCTGGACATGCTTAAGCTTGCAGCTTTTGCGAGAGCAGACAATTTCCCTGTTCTTTACCATTATGTTCTTTAAAAAAAAAGAATCCACAATTTTTTCAAAGTCACAACATTAAAATTTGACTGCCCTATTGACCAGTGAGACTTTGATGTGAGCCACCTCCAATGCCTCAGAACGTAAGACACGCTTTATACTTGCACCAGTTAATCCTGCAACTCCACCACAGACAATTACACTAATCAAAACCTCTAACCTTTTCTTTTGTAATTATAATTGTCGACTTCCTTTCGCTTATTGATTATTGAAGCTCCTGAATCCAATTAACTGCCACCAGCTGTACAGGGTTTAGGCAGCGGGCGCCTTGATTGCATCCTGCCAAAAGGACTTGAAAAGCAGAGACGCCATGCGGCTTTAGAAAAGGTTCTTACAAATGTAATTGAATGAAGCCACGGGCTGTTTTACGTATTTGAAAAGACAAACTTATCAAATATGGAGCAACAGTGTTTTCAACATTTATTTATTTTGGCTCAAATATTTCGAAAGAAAGGTGGCTTGAATGGAGAGTAGTTAGCCTTGGACAGAAACAAGTTTTTTATGAAGAGAAATTACTGATATTGGTTGTAATTTCATTTAGAAACAGAAAACCTGAACTCTGGGTGTGAAATATATATCTATATATATATATATATATATAGATATATATTCCCAACAAATGTATCACATATTTGGCACATCAAAGCCAGGGTACGGAGGGACAAGCTGCACGCTCTCTCGCCATGTCAGCTGAGAACACACGCTGTATATCATCTCTGCTGCTTTCAAGTCACCCCAGCTGGTACCCGGTGCATATACTGTAGCTGCACACAGGAGGGCAGGCTGTGTTCCTGCCCGCCTCCTTTCACACATCTTAGCGCTACTGTGCTCTGATAGCAGTGCTTTGCAAACATAGATCGTTTTATAGAGACATTAAAGCGAGAATTGGGGATTTTCTTTAAAAACATCCTTATTATATTTGTTGTAATTAAGTGGGCGTAGTCATCGTGTTTTTTTGCAGCCAATGAACAGATGTTACAATATTTGGAATATGGAGGAGTGACGTAGAGACACAGTTGCCCCGCCCTAAAGCCTCCCCTGCTTTATGGTCTATTTGACTCTAAATGACAATAATTTACTAAATTAACATCATGCTGTATTGAAGAAGACTTGAAACTAGAGATTGAGACATAAACTCATGTTTACAATGTTTATTGAGGGAATACATCAACAGAGAAGTAGAGTCATTTATATAGACTTCTATACAACCAGACTTATTTTCTGAAATGTTAGGAGTCGCCCCCAGATGGTCATTAGAGAGAATGCAAGTTTTAAGACACTTCTGCATTGGCTTCACACTGGTTGCCATCTTGGCACCTTTCCCGCTAGCAACCTTTTGAGCAACTTTCATTGGAGATGAGTTAGCAACACAGGGCTGGGTTTTTCGGTTAGACAATTTAGCATACTCTTGCTGGTTTATCCAGATTACCGACCATAGCCTATAAATATAACAAAATGTCTGTGTGTGTATGTATGTATGTATGTATGTATGTATGTATGTGTGTATATATATATATATATATGTGTATGTGTGTGTGTGTATATATAGCTGAGCAATCAAATCAACCAAGTTGTTAGACATCGCTCTTAATGAGCCATTTCCCAGATCAGAAAATTGTGCTGCTGTTCAAGCAGTTTTCTTGAGCTTTGATTCTAGGAAACATTGAGAGAGAATGATCCCATTTGTATTGTCAGGCGTAGGACAAGTGAGAGGGTAAATCAACACTGAATTACAGAGCGGCAACGTTGCTGCACCGCCGTCTGTGGGTTGACACGTTCAGTCATGTTAGATGTGCTGTAATCAATGATGTCACAGCAGGTTGCTCGCTTTTGACAGCTGATAGATGCTGTGCCATGACATCACTGTGGCCCAATGTGTAACACGAATGCAAACGCCAATTAAATTATATGAAATGATATGAAATAGATCTCCCCCTCTGCTTTACTGGAGAGGTCAACAGTAATTGCTGCTTGACATCTTGTGCCAGTTAATTACATGTTCTGTGCCTCAACTTGATGAAGGTGGCATGTCTTTACACCGCTTGTATAGCATAGATTGTGAGCAGGCAGCTGTAACAGCTTTAGAAAGTATTAAAACTAGGTGGTGACAGGAGTAGATTCCCGCTCCACTAATTTCCACAAAAACTCCCAATCCCAGAAGAATGACTCCCTTTCCCGTTTTATGTAACTATTTTTGTTTATAGAATCCAACCTATTGTAATTTGGATTCCCCTCCCATATGCTCCCATTGACCTTTTCCCCCTGTCCCTTCCCATCCATAGACTGTATATCATTATTGGACGTCACTATTGGTTTGTGGACTACGATTTTGAAAGATTGAGTTAGGCATTTGAGCCGTGGCCTTCTTTTTTTTGCCACTGGAAGGGACCAAAATGTTGCAATTATGTTTTTTTTAACTGGAAAAAAAAAGAGAAATGGTTTAAGTTAAATACAAAAACACCACACGGTTCTTGACACATTTTACACCATTCATTACAATGATCTGTAATTTAAACAACAAGACTAAAGTGCTTATTTAAAGCCAAACCATTATGTTTTTGTAGCATTTTGGTTTTAATTTACACCTTTTACTCCCCATCAGGCCCGATATCGGAACATTGGGTTCAGCCTCTGGGACTGAGCATATCAAAGAAATATAAGATAAAATCAAATAAATAAAACAAAAAACCCCAAGAATGTCAAATCCCTGCCTCACAAGTTCATATAAGTTAATTGTGTCATATTTATAACACTATTACACAATAATTCACAACCATCCAGGAGAAAATATATTTTTTAATCTCTCAGTTCACAGGAATGCTTAATCCATCTATGAGTTACAGTTCTTTAAAAAAACACAACTCGGGGATAGTTCAGAGAAAATACACAGTTTACACAGAAATATGGATGCATATTTTCTTCAATTAGTTTGATAAGTGAATCTGTGCCTCAGGCAGTTTTATAATAAAGATTGGACTTTTTTTTCTTTTGAACTCAAGGACTGGACTCTAATTGCCTTCCATTAATGAGCTCATACACATATCTCACATTGTGCCAGAACACTCTCCGCTGTCCCATTAAGAGATGCTCTCAGCTCTTTTAGCAGGGAAGTCAAACGATATTAGATTTGCAATGCAATATGAACATGACTTCTAAAAGCTGTTAAAGCAGAGCATGTTTCTAATAATGGGAATAGCTTCCCTTGGACGATGCTCAGAGTCTCACTGATATTGTCAGTAAATCATGCAGACTGCAAAGCATTGTACAAAATAAGCACACTCTGTCCGACGGGTTAAAAAAGAACTTCAGACGTTCTCTCTGTGAGTCTGATTCAGAACGACGAACAACAAAGAAAAAGGGAGCTGAAGAAGAAAGCAAGACGGATACAGAGAGCACAGTCATCTCTCTCTCTGTAACTCTCTCTCTCTCTTTGGGATTGAGAATAAGGGTGTCATCTTACTACATAACTAGCTGCCTAGAAAAAGTAGTGACAGAAAATAGCAAAAAGCATGTACATTTACAATAAGGAACATGTTACTAAACAGTATCAATGTAATAGTGATGTCTCCATATAACCATCATAAGTAAACAAGACCATCGGTGAGGAGGTTGGCTTTTTGTCCTCTCTGGGAGCCAATACTGAGGCTGTCGGAGGTCCAGACCGTATTGCCAGGCCCGTCGGAGGGCAGGGAGGTGTGGGAGAACCAGTGGAACATTACCAATAAAGTAGAGCATTTTTCCAGTCCTTTGTTCAATCAAACATTAAATCGTGAGAAACCACGTATAACATAGGGAAATACATAGAAGCAATCCATCTTCTGTGTCTCAAATAAGTTGTAGAGTAGAAAGCAATTGATAGAGCAGGCAGGGCGAGAAACGTTAGGAGAATTGTTTCTTGTTTTAAAGGTTTTGGATTCGATCATATGCCGTTTATGTCGTGTGTATACAACATACCGCGTCGGATTAATCAAATAAAATTTACTTGAGTCAGTTTATTTTTCTATAACTTTTGCCGGGAGAGAAAATGTAATAGTCCTTCCTTCTCATTTAGCATTCTGAATAAACTGTCCTCCCCCAGGTTTGTCTGTGCCAGCGTTTTTCACTGGCAAAGCTGTGTTCACTGATCATGGTCCCCCTTTTCCATCTCTAGATGTATCGGTGAGCCTGTTGTCCCTGCTGGTGACCACCTGTGGTCTGGCTCTCTTCAGTGTCTCCCTCTTTGTCTCGTGGAAGTTATGCTGGGTGCCACTGAGTGGCCGCTTCCTCCCAGATGTCCTCAAGGGGGCGCACTTCCTGGGAGGAGACCAACAGCCAGTACTCACAGAGGTAAGAAGGAGAAGTTCACATTTGATTTTCACCTACTAAGTGAAAGTATTTATATGTTGAGCAATATTTTGTCATATGACTTATTTATATTTTATTAAAATAAACTAAGCATAGATCATAGACTGTATACCATTTGGATGGTGTCTTTGTGACATCACCCATGGGTTTGCCCTGTTGGCAGTGCAAACAGCTAGCAGCTAGTTACTTAAGACAGCATCCACCTGTCACTCAAACTTGCCACTCCCTTAAACATGTAAAGCTTTATTTTAATTCAAACAGATGGGTTACATAGAAATGTATCCCCGAAAAAGACTAAAACCTTTTTGTTGTACCAGGCTATATTCATGTTTATATCTGCTGTAGAGTCAGGCATTAACATGGGGGTCTATGGAGATTGACTAGCTTTTGATTCACCTCAAGTGTCCATTTCGAGGAGCTGCAAGACCTCTGTGTTGGCTTCATTTTCAGCTCTATTGGTCACCAATTCATCCCTACATTTTTAAAGAACAAAAATTGGGCAACCCAATGCAAAATACAAACTCCCATATATCTTATACAAGTACATTGACATAGAAAGGCAGCAAAAGACAGCACCAGAAAACAAAACAATGAGTCATGACGGATTGGTTAAGTAGCCAAACAAGAGCCAACACAACGGAGGCTGTCCCCGTTCCCATGCTATTAATAATTGTAATTGTAATAAATCAAGTTTTTCATTCAGGCCTAATATTTGTGTTATGAATACGAGGAGGGCACGCTGCCTTTCTTTGAGATTTGGCTTCATTCATCTTCTTCTTGTTTACATGTAGCCTTTACCACAATGTAAGCCATTACCACAGCCCCACTGCCCAGTCCAAAAGAATAGGATCAATAGCCACATGGCATGGTAGGCTTAACTGTAGGCTGTGGCCACTATTGTGTATTTGCATTGTTGTAATTATGACACAAGCTGCTGTTGACGTCTGCGTTCAGGTGGACGGGGACGACAGGGAGTACAGCGAGGATGGCTGTGTGAAAGAGCCTTCAGGACCCCTCTCAGCTGTGGCTGTTCCAGAGTCAGGCCTAAAGATAAGCCACACATCGCCTGACATCCCACTGGAGACCCAGACCAAAGTGGAGAAAAACCAGTTCCACACTCTGGCCAGGGACAGGGTCCAGAGACAGATTACTGAGCCAACTTCATCTGTACGGTCAGTACTCATCGAACCCCAAAGCTACTGTCCAGTTTTTGGCGTTGGCAGATTAAACACAAATGAACACACACCGTCCCAGACACCTAGACCTCTGTGTTCAGAGATACCTTTTCACAAAGCTGACAGCATACAATGCATCTGGCTTAAGGGAACAAAGTGGCTCCAGCAGTGGCCTCACAGCAACAAAGAAGAGTCAATCAAAATTGTTTGAACGTTTTTACATGTCCACTTTTACACTTTGTTTCAGGCACAACTCCATCCGACGTCAGATGAACTTGTCCAATCCGGACTTCAACCCTGCTCAGTTCCAGCGGCAAGAGTCGCTTTCTGGTTTGGGCCGAATCAAACCAGAACTCTACAAGCAGCGATCCGTGGATGCAGAAGATGGCCATTGCCCCGACGGCTGTGGGCGCCTCCTCTTCGTCCTGAAGTTTGACTTTGACCTGGAGCAGCTGATCGTGAAGATCCACAAGGCCCAGGACCTTCCCGCCAAGGACTTCTCAGGGACCTCCGATCCTTACGTCAAGATCTACCTGCTGCCTGACCGCAAAACCAAGCACCAGACCAAGGTGCACCGCAAGACACTCAACCCGGTGTTCGATGAGGTGTTTCTATTTCCTGTGGCGTACACCGAGCTGTCGAGCCGCAAGCTGCACTTCAGCGTCTACGACTTTGACAGGTTCTCTCGCCATGACTTGATCGGCCAAGTGGTGGTGGACAACTTTCTGGATCTTGCCGACTTTCCACGGGAGACTAAACTGTGCCGGGACGTACAATACGTGACCTCGGTGAGAAAGCAACTTTTATCCATTATCTTAAGTTCCATCACTGTGTGGCCATCTCTCTTCATCTCCCCACTAATGCTGCATGTCTTTGTAAAGCTTTCCATTTGTTACGGTCAGTACCATGGTTGTTAATAGCAACCAACTGACTGGAATCTAGCAGCATGTTTGCAGTGGGATACACATGTACATCTGTTCGACCAGTGGTATCCATGCCAGCATACATCCCATGCCCGTTCTTGAGTTTGGCCAGAATCTGCTTAAACAATCAAAAAGAGCCCACATCCCTGTAATAACATCAGTGGGAGGGAGATATATCAATAGACTTGTGTCTCTTTTCCCCTTCAAGTGGAACTAATCTGTGTGTGGCGGTCGAGGGAAGCACACATGCACACATAGCCTCTTTCATGGGTTCCATTGGCTTTATTTCATGTAGTTTCAACGTTTCCAGCACACGTTACTCCTTGCATGTCACCCACACCCTACTGCTCTCCCTGCCGGCTTAAAATAGCCCTGCTATAGCTTGCTCATTGGTCCCAGCCGCAGCTCTAATGACCTGCAGCTGATCCCAATGAGCGAGCTTCTCTCTCTTCCGTCGCAGGTGCGCTAAACCACGCCCCTGCCCCCACACTGTGGTTTCAGGAGGCAGAAACATAGAAACATACTTAGACACAGTTAATGTTTAATGAAAGCAGTAGGAAACACTTGGGGGTACTGACCCAGATCTACGCTGACACAAGACTGGGGTTGGTTTGACAGAAATACAGCGACACGGTCTATGTTACATTATTCACTTGGATAAATCTACAGAGTTAGTACACTGAGTAACTCGGTAAGAAAGTTAGAGCCTCCTGCAAGAGAATTCCTCATGGTTTGCTGGTGTTATAGAGTGAAGATGGCGATCGGGTGTGTCTCAATTTGGGATAGAAACTTCTGGTCGATGGGCAAACAGTGGCAGAAGACAGCATACTTTGCTCATGAGCATGATCAATACCTCATACCCAATCAATTTCCATGGGAATAGGGGGACGAGAGACCTATGTATCCACCTGAACGTATCTGTTGCCATCACAACATACTTTGTGCTGGTGTTTTGAGAGTGAAGCGGAGAGAAAATGTTACATTTTCACAGTTCACTGTCAGTAAATAACATCATTTTATTCAGTACTTTTTTGACTAATAGAGTGTTGCAAGCTTGCAAAGGTCGAGTTATTTAATTCAAGCTCTGAATTGGAGCCCCATTTTGCTCACATAAACACACCTGAGGTCACAGCAACATGTGAATTACCTTTTTGAATTTTGTTTTACTTCATATAGTCTTTGTGTTGCGAAGCATGCTTCTGGTGGCAAGCAGATAGTACTGGCCCTACTTTACCCGTGTCCTTTAACAGGGGTACCACAGATCCAAAAAAAATGTAATTACATTTTCAGAATATATTTCCCATTGGATTCTCTAGTTGTTAAATTAAAGATTATAACTTTATGCAACATTTCTCTTCACAAATGATGCTTTGGAAATTGATGTAGGTCCTCTGAAGATGGTGGTGAAGCTCAGAGACTTGTCGTACAAATATCCGTTTGCTGCGGCCGTCCATGGTTATTTTTGAATGAGCTTTTTGGTTTGATGCCAGAAATAAAACGAGATGTCTTAAAAATGGCGGTTGCTAACAAAACGTCTTCACGCCGACTCATCCTCCTCTACTGCTCGTTGTGTATACTCGCCTTGGTGCAACCGTGATGTAGATCGTTTTTAGCCAGGTGACTGCATTCCCGCTTCAGAAATCATAATAGTTGTGTTCATTCGTAAATATTTTAGCAGTATCACAAGCTTGCATTTTCCACAGAGCTTATTCTCTGCCGTAATTCAAGAAGGAAACATCCCATTGGCTTTTTGTCAAGGGAACCAGTGCTAACTTCCGGGTTGGCCGACAACAATACGTCATCCCTGCAGCTCTCTATTCAGTGGCGAGTCCAACTGGTTATTACTTGAGAGCTGCTGTGCTACCATTGCCATTACTATAAATTAGCTGTACTGTGTAGCAGTTGTACCTTAAATATAAAAGTAAAGCTGTAGTTGACAATTTTTCTGCTTTTCATCCAATGTCACCAATGACATTAGAACACTAAAATCTTCTGTTTTCAAAACATTTACGTATGACTAAATACATGTCTTGATATTTCAACACATTTACGAAACTCTATGCTATTTTATATATGTAATAAGCATGAGTTAGTCACTTGCCTTTTGCTAAGAAACCCGTGAAACTTGTATCAATGGACTAGAAATCGGCATATCAGACAGGAAGTTATACCCCTAATGTCTAGAATGTGGCCAATACTCGGCCAGATTATTTTGAGACTTACACTGCCAACACAGCTGCTGCTCATCTTGTAATTAAGTTCAAAGCTGCTGAAAATGATTGATAGCTGGGTCAGCGCTCAACCAGCTCTGACTTGTTATTGCAGCGCTAACTACAGTAATGCAAAGACCCTTGTGGGATCACACACACACACACACACACACACACACACACACACACACACACACACACACACACACACACACACACACACACACACACACACACACACACACATCTTGTTGGTTCCCAAATATTGTTTTAAGACCTTCCAGCTAAATAAGGTCAGTATAAATAGGTCAGAAGCTTCTCTGAGGCATCCAACTTGTGAACTATAGCGGTCCTGTCTCCTGTGTCCAAGCCGGAGGCGTCCACTTTCTAAATAGAATCCCTTATTAATCATACATTTACCCATTTACACGGACTGCAATCAGCAAGGTTGGGCTTTTCCAACAATATATATATATATATATATATATATATGTTTACTTTGAGCAACTTTGGCATTCCTTTTTCTTCCAAAACAAGATAATAACAATTTATTTTTGGAATATTGCACCTTTTGGTCTTTTGAAATGGTTCTAAAATATTTAAACATATTTTTTTAATAAACCAAAGGCTCCCAGGGGAGCACATATGTACATGCTGGTCTTATACCTGCCTATCTAAGGATGTAGGTAACCACAGCATGTTACCCAGTTCAAACTAAACTAAGTACTAATCATGCACAAACATTATGTACTTAACAAGAAAAATAATTAAACAAAACAAAACTAGCAAAAGAACACTTTTGAAAGAACAATCTAATAAGAATAAAGCAAACATCTAGAATGATCAACCAAACAATACTACTTATTGTTAGTAAAACGAGATGTTAATACTAACACATATTTCCACTCTTTCTTTTGGAGATCAACACATGGAGACTGACACGTTGAAAACAATTCACACAGCTCCTCTTTTTGTGAATTTGTGAATCAATTTCAACTTCTCGACGTGCTTTACACACACACACACACACACACACACACACACCTTTTCTGTAAATATATACAATAGTTTGATGAAGTAGTTTACATGATGTGATGATTAGATAAGGCTTATACATTGAGGAAAAGTACAGTATTTCTAATTGTCAGAAATGATAAAAACACAACTTGTCATATACCTACAACAGTTCTTGAACAAATCATGTGTGACGAAGGTTTCCGTCAAGAAGAAACAACCAAATCTATGTTCAAAGTATTGCTTTTTCATCTAAAATCACTTTTTCTTCACGTAGCAATTCAATTTTTGGCAAAAAATAAACATCAGATAAAGATCTCTCTCTTACGCACACATCACATTTACTTTAAAAAGGATACTTACAGTACAACGTTTTACTAGTTAATGGGTCAAGAAGTTTGGTGAACACACGTCTCTAATTCTGTTCCTGTTGGAAATGTAGTGGTGTGGATGTAGCTCAAGGCGTCTACCGTATATGGCAGAACAATTCCAATTTGTGTTTCTTTAATCTGACTTGTGTTTGCACGTGTCAGTTTGTGGTCATGTTCTGGCGTTTGGCATCGGGAAGGGAGGCCTGAAGGAACATGGAGTTTTCACTCTGTCTCTTTCTGTCCCCCAACAGAACTAGGCTACCTCCCTTGGGATAACAAGGAGGGACCCGTCGCTGGTCCAGTCTGCGTGCATTAATCATAGCTCCTGACACAGAGTGAGCATCCGCCCCTGGCCATATGCTATGGACTGTAATCTACACATATCTCTGGGCTGAATGCTAATAGAAAAATAAGTTATTCCTTGTGAGGTATCAACCATTGATGCACTGGCACAGTCTGCAGTGCCTGAACTTTATACTTGGAGGTATGTGGATTAGTGCTTTTTAAAGTTTCAATAAACTGCAACATCAAGCTTACCGTGGTCAGACTCTTCTTCTGTGGTGATGATGTGGCATTAACAAGTAGAGCTAACAACTGATTCTTTTATATAAATGGCCATCCTCTCTGGCTGTCCAGTCGCTTCGTAGTTTCTATGGAGTTTGTAATGTCCTGACATCGTGAATTGCCTACATTGCTGCCACATCACATGTTTTTGTAAACTCACAAAGAACTTCTAAAAAAGGTATCCAAGTTCACACTAGAACTTAAAACAGCAACGTTTTTCTAGTAGTCAATCCATGCAAATATTGACATTTGCATTATTGACCAATAGCTAAGTTTCTTGACTGTGTTTTGGAGGAATGAAGAACCAGAAAGTCCCAAATGTAGGAAGTGAGATGAACTTATTAGCTGTGTTGTACCTAAAGGCGGTATCATGCTTATCCAAAATTTGTATATGTCTTCTGTAAAGTTGGTCATTTGGAGCCAGCCTCAAGTGTCTATTTGAGGAACTGCAGTTCTTGGCACTTCTAAGTAATTCTTCAGCCCCGGTAGTTGCCGCTTGGTTGAAACTTGTATTCTTAACTACGTATAAACCACTACAAAATACTTGCTGAGCTTGCTAATTGCATGGGGAAAGTAGTATATGCAATTAGCAAGCTCAGCTAATTGCATATAGCTGAGCTTGCCTTTACATTTTCCCTTTACATTATGTAATGTAAAGGGAGCTAGTCAAAATGGAGCTAGTCATAAACAATTAGTTTTCTGATCGCTCATCTGTCTTGGCTTGCTTCAGTGTCAGCTGTTAGCTTTGAGCAGCTAAAGCTGTTTACCAACTAGTCCTTTGAGTCACTGCGTCACCGAGAGTCGAGTGTGCTGTAGGTAAGATGGGCGTGCAGAACCAGGTGAGGGGAATGAGAGCTGATGCTATGTGAGTATCTGAAATAACAGGAGAGTTTAATAGGAAGTTTAATAAACAGGCAGGTGGGATGAAACAATCTAAGATTTGGTTGAACGTGTGACACAATTTATTTTTTCACTAATTTAGTAGCTATAGTTTTCCAGTTTATACCACTTTCTTTTGAAACATTATTTTTTTGGGTTAATGTCTTCCCTAATGAAAAGACATGCATGAGAGCTTACCTTTAGGAGTCCCTGGAGAGTTTAGTGGCTGTTAATATCTTGGAACTCAAAGGGAAACATCAACAGCATCATTAGAGAAAAGTCTCCACTGCTCATTACAAACCACCCAGTAATCCATTTGGCTCAATGTGCAGTCAATAAGTCGACCACTTGAATGCATCGTTTCCTGAGACTTTAACATTTGTACATTGAATAAATGCCAATGGTGAGTTCCCTCATTATCTGCTCAACTGGTGGAGATGTATCGTATTTAATGATTATGAGTGTCAAGAGACTCCCCAGCTTGTTCGCTGGTTTGATTCAATTTGCTTTGGGATATCATGCTGTGACATGCACTTGTCTATTTCCTCCTCGGCTGTAGATTATTCAGAGACAAAGACATTGAAGAGCTCATGGACGCCGTCACCTGCTCCTCCTGCAGGTCAGTCAATACTATTGACTGCAGTCTCGTTTACCTGTAATTCGGGCCTTGATGAATGGGGTCAGCATGTGTGTGTGTGTGTGTGTTAGGGGGTTAATTCAGTAAAGGAGGTTCCCATTTCCCAACAACGGCAAATAGTAACGTATAACAAGCGCTTGTCCTCCAGTGTGTCCTCAGGGACTAAGTGAGAAATATGATTCTCTTGATGCTTATGGTAGCTCCTTATTACTGGGAGGTTGGCTTACAGCATTTTCTTTTGTTTTAGTTGGTGTATCCTCAATGTTTCCTATTAGTGTGTTGGTTTTACTGTGACTTCCTCTGGCTTACTCTGCCATGTTTCTTTTTCTCTTAGTGTTTTTACAGTTTTTAAATAAACTGTGTTTTGTTGGATCTCGGGAGGCAAGACATTGTTTTCTTTGCCTGCTGAGTCGCTGTCCGTGGTGCTGATGTGCGCGGGTAGGTGTGCTGAAAGCGCTGACATAACGGACCCTTTTCCCAGCAGTCTGACTTGTCAAAAGTAGGAAGAGTGCATGTGTTACTAATTATGCTAACGATGGCTCCCTTAAACTCAAGCGTCCCAGTGACGCCGTGCAGCGTGCACAGTACCAGGACGATGAAATACAAGCAGCTAAATGGATTTCAGCCATTAATTTGATTGTTCACACCTGGGATTTTTTTCACACTGTGACAAGTCTAATTGTCTTTAGCGATAATGGCTCCATTGTCCCCCATCCTGATTGAAAACGCACAAGGGGTCCCGGTTTGAAAACAATGGTCTCCCTAAATTACACTGGCATTTCTGAATGAATGTGGTACAGATTTAATGAAATGCTATGTATTGGATCAGAGAGCATATTTATTTGTTTGATACGCAATCACTCTTTTTTTTTATACTTTGATACAAATGTCCAGGTACATATAAAGCAACAGATAGCGCAGTTTAATTGATGAGTGTTCTCATACAGATGAGAACACTCATCAATTATCATGAACAAAACTCATGAACAGTCATGAGACTGCGCCACCTGCAACATGTGAGGTAGGCTTTTTTTAAATTTGCGTTGAAATCGGCAACATATTCGGTCTCATGTCTTGCATGTACTTGTCTACGAATCAGCTACCAGTTCTGCGCGTATCCATCTCCCTATTCTGCACTGAGTTATGACGTATATGTAACCTGATTCTGCCAGGGTATATTCATCCATACAGCTCAAGTTCAGCCTTGGCACTGATTTATTTACTTCCACCATGTTCAGCCAGGCAGATACTGTATATTGTACTGTTGATAATTGGTAATCTGTGTAACGGGATCTCCGATGTTTAATTGAGCGGAACAAACTCTCATGCCATGCATTTTTAGTACTCAACTCATGTCGCCTCTTTTGTTATGCAAACATTATTATTAAAGGAGAAAAGTAATATTGTGAAGCGGTTACAAATATAGTTTTATTTAGACCACAGACCCAAAGTATTATACATGATATAGAAAGAAGTATAGTATTTATTTATAGTTCTTGCCAACATTATAATTCAGTAAAATATTATATATACCATATGAGGGAATCCCTTCCTTTTACATTTACATACACTGAGACCTAACCCCAATTATTTCCTTCTTTTTAATGTTACCCACAAAAAAAGAAGGTAAAAACACAATATAACATTCAGCTCACGTTTTATTCTGAAATGTAAGAGTAGATGCAATGAAACAACATGGGCCTGGAACTATTTTGCCATGGATACGATCCCTGCAATGAGAACATTAGTATCAAAAGTGCATAAACTAGGATAAGAATAACATTTCACAGATTCAGTGACAGATGTGGCAGCAGAATAATTATTCTCCACACTATAGGAACAGGTATGTCGACATGGCTACTACTGGCCATGAGTTAGAGCAAACAACTCATGGCTTATTGGAGTTTTAAATCAAAAAGATAGCTATGCATTCTGCTGTGTAGAATAAAAAAGTGATGATATACCTACATACATTTTTATGCTTTGCAGTTGCATTGAGTTATTGTATGCCACTGAGGTTTTCACAGGAGCCTTGGAAAAATTGCTGCTTTTATGCTGTAGGAATGCATTGAAAATGGAAACACTATAACAAAATCAAGGAAACCTGCTGGTGTCTCATGTCAAATCTATATTTAATAACACAAGATATTTAATCGAGAGAAAGCAAATTGCCTACAATATACTCAAGGTACGTTATTTTTTCTGTCTGCTTACCGCAAATACATTTGAATTGTACATACTGTCTGAAGGGAGCTTTCTAACTTTTGAAAAAATAACCCTGATGATGTCGTAGTGATTTCATCAGGTTTATCTCAGTGTGGGACTGGACACCACACATGTTCAACATAATAAGTGGGAACATCCAAACTGTTATGTTGTCACCCATAGCTTTTAAAACAGAGTTTAATTTAAAGGATGTGGGCATTGGCCAAGTAAAGGGTTGAATAAAAAAAGGCTACTGAGTTGCATCATGGGAAATTAATAATCTATGTTGGGTTTTTTTTTGGAGCTTGGCCCTTAATAGAGGATGAAAGTCCCAATAATAATAATAATAATAATAATAATTGGTACCTGATGCTTTGATTTTTATTTTTTTTAATGTTTTTAGTAAGCCTCTTGGGACCATGACTGGGTCCTTATTTCTATAAAATGTGTCACAGTGACACATTCATATGGACAGGTTACTACTATCACAGGGCATATTTATGACAAATGACTTAAATGATAGATTATGGGCCTCTTCACTACATAAACACAATTTAGAATACACACACACACACACACACACACACAGACACACACACATATATATATATATAATTTACTTTAATTGGGTACATGCTCACTTTTACCCTGTCCCCAGTGAAAAGTAACACATCTCTATAATAACTATGAGTGAAACAATATAGTCATATATACATTTTTTTTCTTCTTTTTACCATTTTCCGCCCTGTTAGTTAGTATTTTCTCATTTCCCCATAAAAGACTATAATTCCATTGAGACCACTTTCGGTAAGTGACATAATTGTTTTGGAGGGAACTCAAAGGATTAAAGTAGGGTGAGAATAACTTTTCACTCAAGTGAAACTGTGGTCAAATCATGAAGAAAGTAGGTCCTATCAAACTCATTTGAAATCGTTATAAAAGTTATGTTTATGTGTAGCGGGTTAGCTAACTAAATCTGGATCACTCACAGGGCTATAGCTAATGTAGCTTTCAACTGTGTGGTTCCATGCTGTTAGGTCTACAGATGAAAATAAACCAGTACAGCATTGAGGAATATTATTTAAGATAGTTAAACAAGCCACTATTCTCATATAATGCTAAAAAAATAAAGTTATTAGGCAGAATTGTTGCTGAATAACAGGAATGACTCAATTGATTTATTATAAAATCCATCGTTGTAAAAAATATAACATTTCTGGCTGTCAACCTCTATAAAAACTGAATCCGAGGTTGGCTTTAATTTGCTGGCGACCACACTGACCTTCATTGAGCCAGGGAAGAGGGGCCAGCTTTGTTTACAAGTTGCAACAAGCAAATCCTACCCATTGTGCCTTTTAAACAGAGAACACTTTTAGTGGAGGAGTAAAAAAGGGAGAAAAACAATTGAGAAAGAGTTTGAGATCGAGCTAGACTGAGCCTGTGATCATTAAAGGCCCAGCAACAGAGAGGCTCGTAGATAAAGCCTCGCTGCCCCTCAGGGAGAGAAGGTGCTCGTGTTATAATTGGAGAAGATGGACTGTCCACACTCTCTCTGTGCTTTATTGGAGCGCTTACGAGCACCTTTCTAATATCCATTGGCCGAGCACTAGTGACCATAATCCTGACCGCAGGCTTGATTTGAGTGCTCAGAGGAGTAGCGGAAGTGAGCGGCACTGTACAGTCTGAAAACTTAAGTGTGCTGCGTGTGCGATGGGAGGAGGATATCACATTATTGGCTGAAGGGCTGAAGGAGTTGCTGCCAGCTTGTGGGAGTGCCTGCCGGTTTGCGATTGTCGGTGTGTGTGGCGGATTTTGCTTCAGCAACTCGTGTGATGAATCAACTCGTCGGAATGTCACAGATCCTGGACAACTCCTCTTCTGTGTGCATATGTGCAATTCAACAGTTGCAGGCGTGTAGATGCTGACATCCGTGATGAATCAACTAATTTTGTTCAATTTGATTTTCAGCAGAAGACCCAGAGCTGTAGCATCCTAATGTGTGTGTGTGTGTGTGTGTGTGTGTGTGTGTGTGTGTGTGTGTGTGTGTGTGTGTGTGTGTGTGTGTGTGTGGATGCCCATATAAACTGACTCAAATGAATCTTAATCAGCATCAGAAAGAGTAAATATCAATGTCGAATGGATACAATGATTTTCCAGTTCAAGCAGCAGTGACCTTTAAGCAGGCTTTCTATCTAATGGGCTTCTGCCTTGTAGTGATTAAGTATCCAAAATTGGGGCCATATCTATGATCCCGGCTCTTATGTTGCCAAGGTCCTATGTTCGCCAGCACTGTTCCAGGGTCCAATGTTCCCAGGATCTATATTAAAAATCATATGTTCCTATGGCCCTATAGGCAACTGGGTCTCAGTGGTAGAGCAGGGTCGTACTTCAATCAGAGGATCGGCAGTTTGATCCCCGGCTCTACTAGTCAATGTCTATGTTTCCTTGGGCAAGCCACTTAACCACAAATTGCTCCTGTAGATGTGACTACGGTGTATGAATGTTGTTGGAACGTTAGTTAGTCCTGATGGGCAGGTGGCACCTTGCATGGTAGCTCCTGCCATCTGTGTATGAATGGGTGAACGATGACAAGTAGTGTTAAAGTGCTTTGAGTGGTCCTAAGACTAGAAATACAAGTACAGTCCATTTACCACGGCCCTATATTTCTAAGGTTCTTTGTTCCTTGGGTCCTAGGTTCTGAGAGTCCTCAGTTCCCAAGGTCCCATATTTCCAAGTTCAATATTCTATTCTAACACAAAAACGTACTTCTTTGAATCCAAACCTTTATCTTTTCCTCAAACTAAGTGACACTAAAGGGTAAACATTTAAAAGTGACGCCAAGGGGTCCTGACCAAGCATTTGTATGTGACGAGTTGGGAATAAGAAAAGATATTTGGAACATAGAACCTCAACAACATAGAACCTTGGGAGAGAACATGTAGAGCTTGGGTACATAGGACCTTGTGAGAGAACATGTTGATGTTCCCATTGCGTGTCTCCTAAATCTGGGGAGCATAGGTCCCTTGGAACATAGTACAGTGGGAACATGGAAGTGACCCCTCCAAAGATGTAGTACAATTTTGGCTCTTGTCACTTCTTATTTAAGATTCTGTAACAGGGAGGTCTGTGTCAGCCCATGTGTGGGAGAAAGTGACAACTAGAGATCAGTTTCCCCTGAAAGAAACCTTGTTTGGACCATTATCTCATGAACGCAGTACTCGCTTAAATACCATCACATGTTATTTTCAGATGTGTTAATTGGGAAAAGAGCTTGGCATATGCATGACTGTGGCTAAGTTGTGAAAGCAGGGGTATTCTCACAGGAAGATGTAAGTAATTTAAACCTGACGTCAGACACAACAAGTTAATAATAATAACTAATAACTGATTTAGAGATGCAACAAACCAGCCTGCGTATCATTTAAATGATCAAGACATGACATTCCTGAAAAACACCATAGAAAAACACGCTGATGAGTCATGCTGTTGCGGCATGTTGCAGATGTGATTAGAAAGGATTCCATGTTTTGTTTTTTTCTACCGGAGGTGTCACAGCCATGATCCATATCGGAGGTGCAAAGGCTTGTGTAACATATTATACTCTGCCTTCTGTTGAATCTACCCATTGATGTTTGGGGATTTGACTCAACCGTTACTTTAGCCTCACCAAACCTGAACCTACATATAAATTGTTTTTATGAAGCTTAACATTACAAACCCAATGTCTAACTCTCTTTGCTTACTTGCAAGCTAAGTAGTTGTCTTTTTTTCTAAATGGGACCCTGTCTGCATTTGGCATCAGCTGAGATTTTGACACGGAAGGGAAAACCCTTTGATTTTTCTTGAGCTGTGTAGCTGATATCTGTTTCAGCTTGTATGTGAAGTTAATGAGCTCAATGTAGGGTTGCACGATTTGTTGTTCAGCATTGGCACTGCGATGAACGTATGCACAATAGCCACATTGGAGGACGTGTCGGCAAATGAACGCAAACACAAAAAGAATACTCCATTCTCCATGACTAATGACTCATCTAGTGTTCCCCATGAATTACTTGCAGTCAAGGCAGACCCATCACAGTTTAATGGACCGTTTATATTCTTCTACACTTCTCAACGGGTTTGGGTGCGTTTATGCCTGGGGGGTTCAACTTGGTGGGTTAGGGACGGCCTCCCGTTTTGGATCCTCTCCTCCACGATTGCATTTCCCCGTCACAGCGCACCGGCACCAGATTCAGTTGGCCTTGGAAAAGCCGGGGGCTGAAGATATCTATGGGCTCCGACTGTGAGTGTTACAGCACCCCTCACCCGGGGCCGTGGACTGTAGTGTTAGCGGCGCCCTCTCTCCCTGCGAGTATGGGTGGGCTTCTTGCCGATGTCGGTGATACAGACCCCTTCTCGTTGACCATGCTTTGTGGGTGTGACTTTTTTGCTATCATCACCATTTATATCTATACAACCAATGTGTTTGTTATTTACTAAAGCACATAATGTCAGTGCATCAGATTGATGCATTTAACTTTAAAAATGTAAAATATGCAAAATTCAGGGTGAAAATTCCTTTTTGTTCATATCCCATTATGTTTTCGCATTTTACATAACCCCTCCAACATCATGCAGCCCTAGTTTAGTGCCTCTTTTTTTTACCACTGGTAGCGCTATGGAGCAATGTTTTTGCAAGGGGCATTATTTGTTTGTTTGTGTACATGTACAGTGGGTACGGAAAGTATTCAGACCCCTTTAAATTTTTCACTCTTTGTTTCATTGCAGCCATTTGCTAAAATCAAAAAAGTTAATTTTATTTCTCATTAATGTACACTCAGCACCCTATCTTGACAGAAAAAAACAGAAATGTAGAAATGTTTGCAAATTTATTAAAAAAGAAAAACTGAAATATCACATGGTCATAAGTATTCAGACCCTTTGCTGTGACACTCATATTTAACTCACATGCTGTCCATTTCTTCTGATCCTCCTTGAGATGGTTCTACTCCTTCATTGGAGTCCAACTGTGTTTAAATAAACTGATTGGACTTGATTAGGAAAGGCACACACCTGTCTATTTAAGACCTTACAGCTCACAGTGCATGTCAGAGCAAATGAGAATCATGAGGTCGAAGGAACTGCCCAAGGAGCTCAGAGACAGAATTGTGGCAAGGCACAGATCTGGCCAAGGTTACAAAATAATTTCTGCAGCACTCAAGGTTCTTAAGAGCACAGTGTCCTCCATAATCCTTAAATGGAAGAAGTTTGAGACGACCAGAACTCTTCCTAGACCTGGCCGTCCAGCCAAACTGAGCAATCGTGGGAGAAGAGCCCTGGTGAGAGAGGTAAAGAAGAACCCAAAGATCACTGTGGCTGAGCTCCAGAGATGCAGTAGGGAGATGGGAGAACGTTCCACAAAGTCAACTATCACTGCAGCCCTCCACCAGTTGGGGCTTTATGGCAGAGTGGCCCGACGGAAGCCTCTCCTCAGTGCAAGACATTTGAAAGCCCGCATAGAGTTTGCCAAAAAACACATGAAGGACTCCCAGACTATGAGAAATAAGATTCTCTGGTCTGATGAGACCAAGATTGAACTTTTTGGCGTTAATTCTAAGCGGTATGTGTGGAGAAAACCAGGCACTGCTCATCACCTGCCCAATACAATCCCAACAGTGAAACATGGAGGTGGCAGCATCCTGCTGTGGGGGTGTTTTTCAGCTGCAGGGACAGGACGACTGATTGCAATTGAAGGAAAGATGAATGCGGCCAAGTACAGAGATATCCTGGAAGAAAACCTCTTCCAGAGTGCTCTGGACCTCGGACTGGGCCAAAGGTTCACCTTCCAACAAGACAATGACCCTAAGCACACAGCTAAAATAACAAAGGAGTGGCTTCAGAACAACTCTGTGACCATTCTTGACTGGCCCAGCCAGAGCCCTGACCTTAACCCAATTGAGCATCTCTGGAGAGACCTGAAAATGGCTGTCCACCAATGTTCACCATCCAACCTGACGGAACTGGAGAGAATCTGCAAGGAAGAATGGCAGAGGATCCCCAAATCCAGGTGTGACAAACTTGTTGCAGCATTCCCAAGAAGACTCATGGCTGTACTAGCTCAAAAGGGTGCTTCTACTCAATACTGAGCAAAGGGTCTGAATACTTATGACCATGTGATATTTCAGTTTTTCTTTTTTAATAAATTTGCAAAAATTTCTAAATTTCTGTTTTTTTCTGTCAAGATGGGGTGCTGAGTGTACATTAATGAGAAATAAAATGAACTTTTTTGATTTTAGCAAATGGCTGCAATGAAACAAAGAGTGAAAAATGTAAAGGGGTCTGAATACTTTCCGTACCCACTGTATGTGCATGAGAGCACGGCCCGCAAAACCCTTTGCTGTTGTCAGTTTCAGCCTATTCTAGTGGCTAACTATGCTGCAACTATCCCCTGCAGACCACCATTAAAAGAAGAGACTTCACTTCCGGTATTTAAAATAATGAACAGCAGAACAAACTGTATTAATATATTAATGCATTATACTATTTTACAGGACAATGTGGACCTAGGAGAGCTGATGTTCTCATTGTGCTATCTCCCCACGGCTGGCAGGCTCACCATCACCATGATCAAAGCCAGAAATCTCAAAGCCATGGACATCACAGGAGCTTCAGGTGAGTGCGGACTGACAAAGCAGTCATTCCACTGAGACACAAATTATTCATGTGCTTAATCAATGTAGTATTTTGTTTCATGGCTTTCTGTGCCAAGACATTTTTGGCGTCCTCAATGAATTTGCCACGTGCTACTACCTCTCACCAGATCCGTATGTGAAAGTGTCCCTGATGTGTGAAGGTCGGAGGCTAAAGAAGAGGAAGACGTCAACCAAGCGTAACACTCTGAACCCTGTGTACAATGAAGCCATTGTGTTTGATGTTCCCCCTGAGAACATCGACCAGATCAGCCTGCTCATAGCTGTCATGGACTATGATCGGTTAGTGAGTCAACTTCGTATATCTTTTTTTAGGTGGAAAAAAGGGTGGGAAACACGCTTTGGATTAATAATGGTTTTTGGGGGGACTTTGGTTGGTTGTCTAGTTTGTGGTTGATTGTTTTGGGGTTTCATGACCAGGGCTGTGACTGTTGCATGCAGGGGGGCTGTGTAGTGTTTTATTTGTTGGAAGGGCACCCCTGAGGGCATTTATCATGTTTTATCAACCATAGAGGAATCTAAACATGGGGGCACCAAACTAAATAAATGTATTCACTTATGAACTCATAAATGAACCATCTTAAGTATGAATGTATTGTTTTGGCAGCAATCTGGACTATACAAAAAACAATTGAAACCAGCATGATTATGTTAGGTCTCTTCAGAGAAAAATTTGACCCGCGTCTGTAAGTTTGTTAGATTTGTGAGAACATGTAATTTTATTTATTTATTATTATTTCTTAAAATCCTGGGTGATGAAACAATTTTGTGGAAAATACTTTACAAAGAAACATTCAGCCATTTATCTAATAGTATTGAAAATGAACAAGTTTTTGACCCATTTTGTGCAATAACAGGTCCTGAATGTCACCATTTCAAAAAAAGGGGACATTTTCTGACCTATGTAAATGTCTTTCATCTGCAGTACATTTACTGATGCAGCTCCATGTGTTGTTCTTTCTGTCCTGCAGGGTCGGACATAATGAAGTGATCGGGGTGTGCCGGGTGGGCAACGAGGCGGAGAGCCTCGGGCGAGACCACTGGAACGAGATGCTGTCATACCCACGGAAACCCATTGCACACTGGCACCCACTTATAGAGGTATCGGCTGCTTGTGTATTGGTAAAATACATTCCTATGAATGTTTAATCTGTGGTTTCCAAATATGACTCTAAACATCATCTAAAGAGGCCCCGCCATGTTAGCACCTGTGTGAGGCTGTACTTTGGAACACCGGCGCTTTGAGTTCAATGCTAATGCTCACGATAACAATGCTAACATGCTGATGTTTAGCAGGTTTCATGTTTAGCATGTCAGCATGCTAGCATTTGCTGATTAACACAAAGTAGAGTTGAGGCTGGTGGGGATTCCACAAGTTTAGCTAGTTATTTAGCCATAAAACAAAGTATTGGCCAAATGAAAACACTTGACCCGGTGTGGCGCTATACAAAATATGCACCTCATGGTGGAGCCAGCAGAAAAAATAGGGGATCCACAAAGTCAGGAGGATTCATCCTCTGGAGACCATGAATGCATGTTAAAGATATATTATGCAGCTTTTATTGCTTCCTGTCTGCATCCAAAGTAGTAATGTCACTAAAAAATGTCACTAAGAAACAATAAATGTAAATATCAGTTGTTGCATTATGTTAATGTTCCTATTTAAGCCTCACAGGTGGCCTCCCATGGTGGTTAGTCTTCATCCTCTGGAGAACAAAAATGGAATTATAAACCATCTTGTAGTTTTTGAGAAATTGGACCAAAGTGGCGGACCAAATCGACCAATATTAATATTTGGTATATAGAGTCAACATGAGGTCAGAATGGCCGTTCACTGCTGATGAATGAAAAACAATCAGATCACCCGGATGTGAATAGCTTTCGATGTAATGGGTTTGATTATTAAATTATATTAAATCAGTGGCCTGGTCCCTTAGACTCAAGCAAAAATATAGCTAAAGAGAAAAAAAAGAGAAAAAATGAAGAGACTCCTATATGAGTCTTGTATTTCATGTTGCCACGTTGTGTATTTCGTTTTTTAGGTCCAGTGAGAAAAAATAGAAGAAGAAACAATTACATAACAAAAATACTGCATAACCCTCTGTATACTTGACTTGTTTTTCTGGGATTGCCACAACAGAGGCACTTAGCTTACAGAGAGAGAGAGAGAGAGAGAGAGAGAGAGAGAGAGAGAGAGAGAGAGAGAGAGAGAGAGAGAGAGAGAGAGAGAGAGAGAGAGAGAGAGAGAGAGAGAGAGAGAGAGAGAGAGAGAGAGAGAGAGAGAGAGAGAGAGAGAGAGAGAGAGAGAGAGAGAGAGAGAGAGAGAGAGAGAGAGAGAGAGAGAGAACTACATTCACTGACCGGTTTCTATTTCTGAATCCTCTGCCCACACTCATTATAAAAAATAAAACCAAACCAGATACTGGACTGATTCATGTAAATTCATGCCGAAAGCTAAATCTATTTGTATTCAGTTGAAGGAGTCAGAAGATAAAATGCTTTAGAATGGACTGTGAGGCCCATCATCAGGTATGGAATCACCATCCGCCGGCTCATAGGAGGTCTTCAGCTCTACGAAGTGATGTGTTGGCATATTTAATAATCCTGAGTAGATGTAACAGACACTGGCTAGCTGTTAGCTGGTTAACGTAGGTCGTCATGAGGACCGTTGACACAAAACCTCTGTAGACATCATTATTTTCGACCAGAGGTCTGGCGATGCTCATTATGAGGAGTATTATTCCATCTCTAATGAACGTGTCGGACTTTCCTCAGCCACCCTAATGACATTTCCATCTAAAATCAGGCCAGCTAACGTCTAATGAGTGTGTATTTTGATTGCTTTACCATTCAGATGACTTACTTAACCTCTGCGTGCTGCTTTTCCTAAGTGATACCGACGCTTTGGAACGATGGCTGCGACAAGTATTTCATTTAACAGAGACATTTGAGCTCAGGCTCCGCGAGAGCCCTTGTGATTAAAAGAATACAAAATAATACAAAATAACCCAGTTTCCATTTTCAGAATTTAGAACAGAAGGATTATGTTTGTGCTTATATATCTTAAACTATTCTTACACATGTTTGGTGTCAGGGTGTGGTGGTCAGGACCCAAAAGCAAACGCGGGCGAACGGAAGTTGGTGGGAAACAGGTTTATTTGATCTCGCAAGCCAAATAACGGAACAAAACTCAAATCGTCCTCAAAACTCAAACGGTACTCAGCCGTGCTTCCTGGCGGCGCTCGTTGCAGGCTCGTGGCTCGTGGCTCGTGGCTCGTGGCTCGTGGCTCGTGGCTCGTGGCTCGTGGCTCGTGGCGTAGACCAGAGAACCCTCTCGACAGGGGTACTTCCCATAATAACCCGACACGGGAGTCCGGGAGGAAGCTGGCTTTAACCTGCCGCTGATCGGGGAATCCATTGCAGCTGCGTTGCCTGATGCAGCATAGGCTGCAGCTGCGGAACTGCTCCTCTCGGCTGCCCCTTGCCTGCCTGCACAAAAATCAGGTTTAATTTGTAAACTGGTTTAATTTGGCACCCCCTGGCGGCGGTGCCTCCCGGATCCTCACAGTTTGGGATCACACCAGATGAGGACAGTGTATGTTACAGTTACCGCTGGTGTGAGTGCAGTGCAGAGCGCCGGTGATTAGCTAGCCAGTAGGACACACATACCATCGACTGTGTATAAGATATGATAAGTTGACATAGTCGTCGCCCACTAGTTTGTGAACCACCGTTTTGAAGTCTCAAGTTCGTCATCTTGGTATTTTGCCTCCACTGAACAGAAGTGACTACTGGATTGCGGAGGAGTGACGTAGAAGTATACGGCTCTGGTAATGGGTTGTGACCTGTCAATCACATGCTAGTGTCGCCCTAAAGCATACCCTACTTTATGGTCTATTCGACTGTAAAAGACTTGAAACTGGAGATTGAGACATAAACTCATGTTTACAATCTTTACAGAGTAATTTCCTCGTAGATTTCTATACAACCAGACTTCTTTTTCCAACCGGAGTAGTCACTAAAGGCCATTAGAAGGAACACAGGTAAAAGGCCCTTCCTCATTGGCTTTACTTGTCAGTGCAGCCTGGCACACACACACATGCACTAAAAGGCATACGAGACCTACCCACTTTATAACAAAGTATCATTCTCCGCTCAGGTAGACATCACTCCACTTTATCTTAACACAGAAGTTGAGAAGTGCTATATTAATGCTCCGTATAAAGAACATTAAAAAAAAAAGATATACCATGGCTTTTCTAGGTAGAAAACAAGAACAAGAGCTTTTTTCAATGATGGATATCAGGACGTTTGCAGCTTGCTCTCTTCAGGTTTCATTCTGTCTTGCATTGTGTCTCTCAAGAGCCTTGGGAGCCTTGCACTTTAAAACACAAATAACTCATCAGGGGAGAAAAAAAAAACAAGATACAGGTTGAGGAGGAAAGTTGTTATTTGTACCCTGAGGTGCTTTGCATCAAGCAATCTGTTTCATTTTTGTGGAGTACATAGTATTTCAACAACACCCAGGGCAGCTTGAGGGCAGTTCAAGTCTTCTTTCAGAATGTGTCTTCCACATATTTTCACTTCACTCGTGTGTGTAGGTGTGAGTGAGAGAAGCAACAGGAAACTAAGACAGTTGCATATTTTTACCTCACGTCTTGGTGCTCGTGACGTCAGCTCATATGCAAAGGTAATAAGTGCAACATTTTGCGCAAAATGCACACATACTGCACGTTATTAGCGTCCTCAGAGTTGGTGGCAACTAAAGTGCGTTTATACGAGCTGTCCGCTCAGACAGCAATTTTTGTTGAATAAAGCTCCCCTGCATGTAAAATATAAAATATTGAAATATGCGTAAATGCAGACAGCGTCTGTCTTAATGAGAAAACACACACACTCAATCACTGCAGATATTTGATAAAGAAATAATAAAACTTCAAATAGAAAGCAGGTTTCAATGGTGCGCAGTTCACGCTGCTACCATTGGCCGCAATCCATTCCATTGTGAATTCGCCCCTCGGTGTGTGTTAACGGGGCGCTGCACCAAGAAGTAAATGAAGTGTTAGCTGTCACACTGCGTGGACCGGAGGAGCAGCGGTGTTGGTGGAGGTCAGTGCCCCTGCTATCAGGGATAGATAGAGCTCTCATGCCGTCTCAAGGGCCACTTGTGTAGCACTAAAACACACACACACACACACACACACACACACACACACACACACACACACACACACACACAAGTTCTGTTAGACACTCTCCAGTAGCCATGGCTTATCTGAGGCCATTAGCAGCAGCACTGGACTACAGCAGCAGGACCTCAGATCCAGACTAATGGCTTATTTGTGTTTCTTTAAAAGATCCACATGGAGGTACCGAGGGGAACCGGGCCCGCTGGATACGTCGCACGCATACACAATTATAACACAAAGTATTCACACAAAAAACGAATAGATTATTATTTCAACTTCTGTGTCTCTCTTTCTGACACACACACACACACACACACACACGCACACACACACACACACACACACACACACCAGGCCAGGCCAGGCCAGGACCAACAAGAAGGAGTTGCTCTGGAATCCTCCAGAGTCGTTTCAAGCTGATTCTGAGGCTATTGAGCGGAAAGCAAAGGAAACAAGGAATGCAGAAAGCTCATGTTGACTCTACTTTGTCACAGGAAGGAGCGGTTGACTAAGACGAGAGGCCCACTGCAGGGGGCGCTCTCGTGAAGCGTGGTTAATGTGTTTGCAAGCCAACGGTGAGCTCATATCTGCAGAACTCCAGGCTTTATAATGGCAGTCTGCAAAACAATGGGTGACATCACAATGACCACTTCCTATATATGGTCATTGGTTATTATAGTACTGATGTGAACCAATCATATTGCTTTAATAGGTTGTCCACCGCTTTGGTCAATCATTTATTACATTTGATTGTGTTTGTATTCGTCCTATGAAGATTCCTGTGATTTGGTGACCTGCTAACTTTTTTGTCAAATGTCAAAATGTCCCGTTGACCCACTTTGTGTCCCCAAAAGATGAATTATTATGTTTTGGATGCCTGTTTTGACCTTCCCTCAAGTGCCTTTGTATTTACTGAACACATTAATTTTTTTATCATGAATAAATAAAGCATTTGATTTCTATTTTGAAGACATTCTCTGAGGAGCTTCAGTTTGTATTGTCTCTTAAAAACGTCTTTAAGTACGTCTTTTGTAGAACTGAAGAGATTGGCTCTCAAAGGATAATGTTACATAGCATTTACATTTAAATTCCTTTAGTTTTGTTTGGCTTCTCTTTGCATCTAACCAGATTGTCTTTCTTTCCATCCCTCTTTCTCCTCTGTTGTGGTCCAGTGGGTCTTACAGGGAGCGACGGGGAGTGGAAGCCAAGGAGGATCCACCAATTCCCTGAAGACCCCACCATCGCCATGACCGCACACAGACACACACACACACACACACACACACACACAGCCTAAGGGTGGTAAAACGAAGACGATGATGGACCCCCTACTGAAATGTTAAGAGATATAATGACTAACAAGCCTCCGGTAGAAGCATCAACTAATGGCCATTGCTCAAGCTGGCGTGTCTTTAGACTAAACAAGGCTTTAGTGCGCTCAGACTGCTGTGAAAGCTAACCCCACTTCTTACTTTCCTCTTGTGTCTTCACAACCAAAAAAAAAATCACTTTGACTACATTCCAACTGATCTACAGTGCTTTCATGTGTCATGTGTGAGCTGTTGCTGACAGCATTAACAGGTTGAGATTATCTAAACAGGTTTGAGCAAATCGTTTGTGGACCAAAAATCATTCATTTCTAAGCCGCCGTGTGAAGCTGTAACTTGTGGTTGATTTGTGTGAGTGATAAGCTTTCGTAGATGCAGTAAGAGTTAGAAATGACACACTGTTCAGATTGACACAGGTTCAGCTCTCTTTTATTCATTGTTTTATGCTGCAGATTTTCTTTAGTAGAAGCCTTAGTTTGACCTTTGTTAGCGACCTTCTCACCGAACACTTCCTGCAAAGATGTAAAGTGAAGTGGATCTGCTCTAAGAATGTGTAAAGCAGCAGATAGAGGGAACTAAAAGGGGCTTTTATTTACTGCATGTTAAAATTGTCATACTTTGTCAACAGGGTGTGGTCGAAATGAAGGAAACACAGGTGTTGGGGGTGGCAGTGAAAGGGGCGTGTACTTCTGGCTAAAGGGGAACTGCTTATGATTCTCAGTGACTGTTTACGTGCACAACATATTCCCGGTTTTACCCTTATTTTGTAAAAAGACAGTATTACTACTAAGCTGTTTTTAAATTATTTTTCTTGTGTACTTAACCGTGTATACTCTGATGAACAGAACCGATGGCGGACAAGCCTCCCTCTTTCTTTCACCTTCTTGAAGAGGTGTTGCGATATTTGTGAATATCCAAGTCTTTCAAGATGTTTCAAGTAGTGGATTTTTCCATCAGACCAGAAGTTTTGGGCATTTCTTTTGGGCGTGCATCTCTGCAAACGTCAGTGTGTGTACAACGGACCGAGCTGGCCTTAAAAACATCAATTGAGACGCATATTCTGAATACGCCATATTCACGCAATGCGCCATATTCACGCAATGCTCCTGAAAACAGAATAATATTGGCATTTCCCACATTTCTTAATCGGAAAAACAAACATTGGGAATAGGGCCTAATTGTGAATATGATAAACGGAGTACGCTGTACACATGACCCGTGTCAAAGTGGAATATTTGTGTGTATGTAAACGTAGTCAGTGACATTCTTGTGTTCAAAGTTAGAGGATAATTCTGGTTTATGACGACTTAAACATAATTGATGATGATGAATATAAACCCTTAAATTAAAGAAAAGAAACAAAACTCAAGTGTATTAAAGGGTAGACACTGGGGGAACAACCATATTGGTATTGTCCTTTTTAAAATTATACCCAGTCCTATTCACCGCTCAATCACTGTGTGAGGCAGTAACCATACACTAAAATGGGATATTATTGTGGAGGTTTTGTTATACATTGTATGTATTATCTGATCAATCATTTAAATATTTGTTAAGAGTATTGACTGGCTGGTTACTTTTGACTTTCCTGTCTTCCCATTGCCATGAAATGACTACAAAATCTCCCTTGAACAGTGCTGAATGCTATTCGTTGAGACCACACCCTGCAGTTGTTTTAATAAAGCCAGTGTTTGTTTTTTGTGAAATTCAGACTAATGCCAGTATTGTTTATGTCTTTTTATTGGACACTGTCACAAATAACAATGATACATTCTGTGTTTGTAGGGTACAGTGCATGCATCATTTTCATTTAATTTCAGAGTAATTTTTTTAAATCTCTAGTGTCAGGTTCCGTGTCGGACCCAAAAGCAGACTGCGGAGGCGAGAGAGCTTGGTGCAAACTAAAGTACAGTTTATTGTCATACACAGCGAGAGGCACCCAAACACAGTTTATACTCAGCTCCCTGCTGGAGTAGTTTGTTGATTATGCGCAGCGACAGGCACCCGAAACACAGGGCCTTTCTCAATACCCAAGTACACTAGTACGGACTTGTGTACTTTTGGAGTCCGGACTTCGAGTCCAGACTTCAAGTCCAGACTCCAAGTCCAGACTCCAAAAGTAAGGTGAATTGGAACGGCAGCGTACTTGATGACGTCATCACGTTGGCCCTCTTTCTTTACGAACGTATATTTAAAGAGCCAGTGGCGCAAAAAAATAAAAAGTGGGTTGTAGGAGATTGCTGGATATACGTGAGTTAGGAAGATTGCCAACCGAATTTGAGATAAAATACCGTTATAATAAAGCTGCTTCTGATTATTTATATATATATATATATATATTATATATAATATATATATATATTATATATAAATCATATATATATATATATTATATATATATATAAATCATATATATATATATATATATATATGCAGCGGAGGCGTGCTTTAATGGCATGTCTATTGCTTTGTAAGTCTGTTTTAACACTTTTGGTTAACCTGTCTACCCATTGCTCTTCTTTGTAACCTGTCCCCCCACTTATAGGTAGACTTGAGTTTACTTTGCTGATGTTAACATTTATAGTATGGCTGTTGTAATGTAATAATATATGATCTATCTAGGCCTAATAAGCTGGCAGGTAGAGAGGAGGTTTGATACAGTTACGTAATAGTATTTAAATATTAAATCAATTAGCCCATATTCCACATACACACCTACCATTTGTCTTCTTGATCCGCAAACACCAAGAGGTCGATCATCAGTACAGTTAGATACACAAACATCACTACACATTAAACTAAAGTACCTGAACCTCATTTGTGTCTCGTACATTAGTCTTTAAACAGGACAGACACAAACAGGACATTTCACATCTACGATACACAGATCATGAGGCTACAGTGACTTCTGGACTCTGGTAAGATAGCTGTGTGTTGTCACACTGCCTGTGGAGCAATACAATAATATAAACCTTCAAGCATAAGCAAGCACCTGACCATGCAGGTCAGATATTAGGAACATGTAATACTGGTAGACTTCAACAATTCATATTTTGAATTTATTATTAAACAGTCAAAACACAAATAAATATACTACATACATTAATGTTACAACAATTAATAAACAAAGTTTCAGGCTTTCCAGGACCAGCATCAACATGCTGGTCCAGATGCTGCCCCGGCAAAAAAGCCATGGATGGAGCCATGAGGTTGAGGTTCTGGTGATGGTGTACTGGTTGGCCTGTGGAGCCTCCTACAGGGTCACCTCAGACATCTTCGCCATGCCACTGTCCACAGTGTGCAGGACCATCCACAACGTCGTGGAGGAAATTATGACTATCCTCCACGGAGTTATTCATTTCCCCAAGGCGGAGGAGATGGAGGTGGTGGCCGGCTTTGCTCGCCTTGCTGTCCATGAGGCGGTCCGCTGTGCTGCTGGCGCTATTGATGGGTGCCACGTCCGGATTGTTCCTCCTGCAGAGCACAAGAGGGCATATATGAACAGAAAACGTTTCCCTTCATTGCTGCTTCAGGGAATCTGTGACGCCAAGGGCACATTTCCAGATGTGTATATTGGCAACCCTGGTTCTGTGCACGATGCACTGATGCTGCAGAGGTCTCCTGTATACAAACAGGCCCTGTATCCACCAGCTGGGTACTTTCTGTTGGGAGACGGAGGGTACCCGTGTCTGCAGCGCCCAGTTGCGAAAATGACATGATAAAGAGGAGCTAACAAGTCGGTCAAAAGTTAAGACAGCTCTCTAGGTCAACGTTAAATTAAAATGTAATTGTAATAATAAAACTGATTTAACGTTACCTGTAAACATATCATAGACTATTGGGGCCAGACTATTGTTCGTTAGATTCAACCAAACCGAATTATAGCTCATGTTTAACCGTACAAGAGACGTTAATACCACCGGCAAATTTCAAAAAGCCTTGCCGATATCAGGCTGTTCAAGCCGGGCACCGTGAGCGCTGAGCCCTCGGTGCTGGTTTACTGACGGTCCCGCTAGCAACACCTTACATCGCCGAAATCGTCGGAGAAAATTTTTAAATCGGCTGAATCTCGACAAACTGAAGAACAATTTGATTCCTAAACAACTAACTTCTCGCCTAAAAACATCCTAAAATTACTTTTCGTGACTTAACAGCAGTAGTATTGAGAAAGTTTCAACTTACAGTTGTGCGTTCCTTCCTCCGCCGTTTTTCCCGTTTGCTGGAGTGAAATGCATTCTGGGATATTTGGCCGTCCAAAGTACACACAAATTACCATCGATGCATACCCGGTAAAATGGGCGGAGCGAGCCACATCCGGGCATTTTCACCGTGCTTGGCTTGATGCGAACTTTGAATTGGAACAGTACTTGGGCTGAGACTGATGACGTTTCACAAGTACACGAGTACACAAGTACAGAGAAGTACGCATATTGAGAAACGGCCACAGTTCATACTCAGCTCCCTGCTAGAGTAGTTAGTTTGTCGCAGACTGATGACGCGTCGACGGCCGCTCCTCCGCGGCTCCTAGATGACGGGTCGAGGCAAGTGGATATCGTTGCGGGTCGAAACGACTGTGGCGTAGTGTCTCGTGGACCAGGCAAGCGAATCAATCTCTCGGCGCTGGACCTCCGGGAGGAGGCCACCTTTAACTGCGCCGTGATGTTGAGATGCACTGCAGCTGTGCGCGCCGGCCGTCCTCCTCCCGGGTGCCCTGCATTAGCCTGATTGTGGAGAGAGAGAGATAGAGACACACACATTCTGGCCGCAGCCAGGGTTACTATGGCACCCCCTTGTGGTGGCGCCCTGTACCCTCACATCTAGTCTGTTGTGAGGTACTAATCAAAGCGTAAACACAAGATGTATTATGAACTTAAGGCAGACTGTGTACATTGTCCATTCAGATGCCATTAATAACTAGAAATAGCATTTCCTGCAGAAAATGCGTTGGAGTGCTAAAAGCTGAAGCTTAAATGAAAAATGAAAAATGAAATTAAACTGAAAATAGCTGAACATACCTCGATATAGCTTAATATAGCTAATAGCTGAACATTTTGAATATTGCTGAATAAAGTTCAATAAAGCTAAAAATAGCAGAATATAGCTCAATATAGCTCATTATAGCTGTAAATATCTGAAGAAAGCTGAATATAGCTAATAGCTAAAAATAGTTGAATTTTGCTGAATAAAGCTCAATAAAGCTCAAAAAAGCTGAATATAGCTGAATATAGCTCATTATAGCTGTAAATTGCTGAATAAAGCTGAATATAGCTAATAGCTGCAAATAGTTTAATATTGCTGAATAAAGCTCAATATAGCTCAATAAAGCTCAAAATAGCAGAATATAGCTCGATATAGCTGTAAATTGCTGAATAAAGCTGAATATAGCTGAATATAGCTAATAGCTGAAAATAGTTGAATATTGCTGAATAAAGCTCAATATAGCTCAATAAAGCTGAAAATAGCAGAATATAGCTCATTATAGCTAATTTTAGCTGTAAATTGCTGAAGAAAGCTGAATATAGTTGAATATAGCTAATAGCTAAAAATAGTTGAATTTTGCTGAATAAAGCTGAATAAAGCTAAATAAAGCTTTATTCATGCTGAAGCACTCCAACTAATAAAGCTGAAAATTGAGCTTTATTCAGCTATTCAGCTAGCTTTATTGAGCTTTATTCAGCTATTTTCAACTATCAGCTATTTTCAGCTTAATATTCAGCTATCAGCTATTTTCAGCTTAATATTCAGCTTAATGAAAATTGCTGAATAAAGCTGAATATAGGTCAATAAAGCTGAAAAAAAATAGAATATAGCTGTGCATTTATCAACCCTGACCCAAACCCACCCTGATAAATGCACAGGCCAAAATGTGTTGGAAATGGTGCTGAACAAATATTTGAAAAGAATAAGTGAAACTAGAAAGAGCATTTCCTGCTGAAAATGCGTTGGAGTGCTAAAAGCTGAAGCTTAAAGCTTAAATATTTGAAAAGAATAAGTGAAAAGAAAATTGCTAAATTAAGCTGAAAATAGCTCAATATAGATCAAAGACAGAGCGAACATCAAAGACAAAAAACCCACACGCGCCATGGTTACCATGGCGATTGGAGAAGCACAGCTCTGCCCCGTAGGGAGAGATATTTAATAAATTCAAAAATTCATAGTTTAAAATTCTTAAAAGATAGAAAATATTTAAAACATCAAAGACAAAAAACCCACACGCGCCATGGTTACCATGGCGATTGGAGAAGCACAGCTCTGCCCCGTAGGGAGAGATATTTAATAAATTCAAAAATACATAGTTTAAAATTCTTAAAAGATAGAAAATATTTAAAAATATGCAGTCATAGATGAAAAATATGTCTACATTTTAAAGTTGAAATGGTATATTTAGCTGAAAGTATGCTGAACCTATAAGCTGTTAAAGTTGAGGATTTTCTCCATAGGAATCCCATGTTAAAAAAAAAGCATAAAAAGATTAATATTAAGAAAAGTTGAAAAGTAAAAAATATGAAAGGTCATAGCACCCCTCTCCTGAAGGAGCTGAATTTTTTAATATTTGAAGAGTTTCTGTAGCTGAACATATGAAGGAGGAGAAACCTTTCAAAATACGTACGGAAGAAATAGAATAATAAAGATTCGAAGAACAATAGTTGGGTGCTTCATGCTGAAGCACTCCAACTAATAAAGATTCGAAGAACAATAGTTGGGTGCTTCATGCTGAAGCACTCCAACTAAATATTTGTATATATGTATATATAAGTATATATACAAATATATAAACACAAAATGGGTTGTTTAATGTTAATTGTGAGTGAATGTCTCAAAGAGAGAGATTGAATGAGACGGAGAGGTGCACGCACGCGCGCACGCGCGCACGCACACACGCACACACGCACACACGCACACACACACACACACACACATCCCCCTCAGGCCTTTTGTCCCCCAACCTCACACCTGTGTAGAGCTTCTGACAGATTTAAGCCCTACATTTCTAAACCCTGACTTTATAAAGATCCCTCAACCCCTAGTGGTAAGTACAATGTATTTGTTTTTTTTTGTGTTTTTTCTGTAGTATTTAGTAGTATGTAGTTTCTCCCTGTGTTCCGCAACTTTTTTGCAGCTCCCTCCGTTACTCCCAGATTCATGTGTCTTGGCAGGTTGTCTCATTTCCAGTCTCTGAGATTCAGGTCTACCAGCAGTTGTGGCACAATCTGGCAGCCGCAAGCATAACATCCTCAAGTATTCCCCACGCAGCATTCCCATTTTCAGTGATGGTAAGCTGCTTTCCACATGGTGAGTCAAGTATTGTGAGTGCCTCTCTCCAGCCCCTCGCTGACTTATGCTGTTCCCTATTTTGACTTCAGGTCAAATAATCTAAAGAAAAAAAAAATTGAATCAGCTTAAACACACCTTGGCAATCACCAAGAGTCATACAAATATAACATACAGTATTCTGACACGTTATTGCAGGTCTTGCAGGTGTAATGAACTGCCCCACTTTACAGGCTCAGAGTCCGAGAGGCGGGCAGATGAAAGGAAAACTGGGACTCCAAACAACAACCAACTTGGCTTGTATGTGTAGTATATGACTGATCGGGGAAGTGGGAACAAGTGAGCAGGGGTTGACAGGTGAAACTAATGGGGGCGGGGCAGACCATCAAAACATAACAAAGCGACAAAATAAACAAGAAAGCACGGATCATAAACAATATGAATGAAACTAAAGTGAAAACATAGAGCAGTGTGAGATACAACACCGAGTTGACAACATGCAGAGAAGTGACCTCAGAACCTATCAGCGTACAGCGGGTGCACGTGTGGGAACATGTCTTAACATGAAGGCACAAACTGAAAATGTGGTTTTTACTATTTTAATTGGTGTGACTTATCTTCAATGAGTCGTGTTCAAAGACAATACAAAGGCGTTGGGCTTGCCTGCAAGAGACACTTTGCTATTTGACCTGTAATAACCCTCACACTGTCGTTATTTCCCCCCTGAACGAATGCCCTTACCAATTCGGTGAAGCAAAACGTGATGAATATGTTCCATAAAAAAAAGAAGAAGAAGCCATTCAACAAGATTTCCCTTGTTGTCTGGGAGGTTGAGACTATGACAATGCAGGGAGGACATCCGGAACAAGACTGGGAGATGGCTGAGCCCAATAGTGATACAATAAAGCAGTGGCGGCATGCAATGTCTTCAGTGATGTTCGGGGTAATATTCTGTCTGAGGCTCCCTGTGTTACAAAAACAGTGGGATGACACATTTTCAGAGCTTTCAAAGGTACTGGGGGAGTTGAAAAATGCTTCCACGATGATACCGCTGTAGATAAAACCGACCGGAGAATGCAGAGTCAGTATTTCTGCTGATGGTGTTGATCAGTCGGTTAGATTCACAGACCCGCAAATCGCTGAGGAATATGGGCCCCGTTCAAAAAGGAAAAGGGGCATTTGAGGAGACAAAGTGCATTTCTTGTCTGTAATCAGACTCATCAACAGGCACAAATCATGATCCAGCAGCGAGGCGCCCTCAGGTGGCTCATGGTGCCAAATTTGTCCACCTAATTTACTTACCCTCTTGAGCTCTCGGGGGGAATTTGCGGAAAGCTGCAGCCAAGCACTTTTGGGGGGTTGGGTGTCGCTCTGTGGATATGTTGTACTGCTCTTGCGATGGCTGCTGTGGGGCGCTCAGAGCGAGATGAGCTCCTTGAAAACTGAGGAAAGGTTGTGCAGCTGCGCCACAGGCTATGCTTTTTTTTGTTAATTGAATTGTCAAAGAACTGATCTAAAGAAAATGAACTTTAATTGCATATTTCTTCTGATGCGATAGGCCACTTCACTTCTACATTAAAAGGTACTTAAAGGGCAGGTCCTTTATTTGTTTGTTTATTTTTTATTATTATTTTGTAGCTTCCCAGTGATGTATCCTTGTGTATCTAAACATTCAAACTTTGTACAGGGGCTGCACGGTGGTGTAGTGGCTAGCACCTCATAGCAAGAGGGGCCGGGGTTCAGATCCCGGTCTGTGCAGGCCTTCTGTGTGGAGTTTGCATATTCTCCCCATGTCAGCAAGGGTTCTCTCTGGGTTCTCCGGCTCCAAAGACATGCATGTTAGGTTAATTGGACTCTAAATTGCCCATAGGTGTGAGTGTGAGCGTGAATGGTTGTCTGTCTATATGTGAGCCCCTTCCTTTGCCCAATGACAACTGGGATTGGCTCCAGCTCCCCGCGACCCTAAAACAGGATAAGCGGTTCAGATGGATGGAGAGCGACATTCTGTATATGTAGTTCCCAGCCGGAAAAGGCTGCTGTTTGACAACAATGTATAGTGGGTAAAATATTCTAAATATAGCTTACAGTTAAACTGATAGACCTTTACTTCAGAATCAGAATCAGAACCATGTATTGCCATATATGTTTACACATACAAGGAATTTGTCCTGGCGGGAAGGTGCATACATTTAACAATACACATTTAACAGTTAACACAGTGCAATAAATGAGGATGGATGGATGAATGAATATTTACATTGAAACAGTAGCATATCAAAATATCAAAATACCAAAAATAAGATAAAGTGCATGGAATGCGTAAGTGTTGTGTGAAAGTGGCAAGTGTAATGTTAAAGTGTCAGGTGTATTTAAGCATAAGGCTATGTGCAGGGGAGTGTCCGGTGGGAATTGTCTGGGGGTGACAGAGTCATTAGAGTCAGTGGGGGACCCGGGCTCTGTTGATGAGCCCGACTGCAGACGGGAAGAAACTGTTTTTGTGGCGTGAGGTCTTGGTCCTGATGGACCGCAGCCTCCTGCCAGAGGGGAGTGACATGAACAGTTTGTGTCCAGGGTGAGAGGGATCAGCTACAATCTTCCTCGCCCGCTTCAGGGTCCTTGAAGCAAACAAGTCCTGGAGGGACGGCATATTGCGGCCAATCACCCTCTCGGCAGAGCGAATGATGCGTTGCAGCCTGGCCTTGTCCTTGGCAGTGGCTGCAGTGTACCAGACGGTGATGGAGGAACAGAGGATGGACTCGATGATGGCAGTGTAGAAGTGCACCATCATTGTCTTTGGCAGGTTGAATTTCCTCAGCTGCCTCAGGAAGAACATCCTCTGCTGCGCCTTCTTGGAGATGGAGCTGATGTTTAGTTCCCACTTGAGGTCCTGGGTAATGATGCAGCCCTGTGAACGATGGTTCAGAGGCGTGAGCCCCTGATGGGCTGGGGGAGGGAGGGCTGGTGGTCTGTGGCTGGTTGGTGGGGCTGTTGATGGGGCTGTGGGGGATGGCGTCAGGACTATTCCATTGTCTTTCAAATCTGCAGTAGAACTCATTCAGCTCGTCTGCCAGGCGGAGGTCGTTCATGGAGTGGGGGGTTTTGGGCTTGTAGTTGGTGATCTGTTTGAGCCCTCTCCAGACCGACGCAGAATCACTTGCTGAGAGCTGGTGTTGCAGTTTCTCAGAGTACAGTCGTTTAGCGTCCCTCACCGCCCTGCCCAGCTGCCCATTCTGACTGTATCCATTCAACCGCTCTCTTCAAAGTCACTAGACTGTTAACAAACAGCTGTTTGACCTCACAGGACACGGGAGTAGTTATTCCCAGACTGAGCACAGCTAACGAACTCAGCTAGTGCTAACGTTCACATGAATCATAACCTTTATTGATTACATCTCTGCTTTTTGCTCATGGCTGAGTGGGCGATTTTATTTCAAAAATCCGCGCGAGGACGCAGATGGAGCCGAGCGTTCAAGAACAGAGCGGGTGCCACCGCCATTGTGCCTTAGAGGTCAGTGGCAAGGGGAGAGAGGACAGCTGGTGCTCTGCTGAACTCAAGGTGCCCTCTGCGATTTGTGAGCTGTGTTTTTTTCTATGTGTTACCACATGACATTTATTTATTTATTTATTTTTATCACTCTGGTCACTTTAATCCATTCTGGTGCAATATTTTGTAATATTTTGTAATTTGTATATTCAATATTCTGGTCACTTTAATCCATCCTGGTGCAATATTTTGTAATTTGTATATTCAATATTCTACTGTACATTCAATTTCTTCTTTACTGTTTATTTTATTATGTTTATTACTGTTTATTTATATTACTTGATTTCTTTTATCTTTACGTACTGAGCAATGCTGCTGTAATCCTGTAATTTCCCCACTGCGGGACTAATAAAGGATTATCTTATCTTATCTTATTTTAAGAATAATGGTGTCTGTTGTCTAAAAGCCATCCATCCATCCATTTTCATACACTTATCCGGGGTCAGGTCGCGGTGGCAGCAGGTCCAACAGGCTGACTTCTCTCTCACCCACAACATCTACCAGCTCATTCTGGGGGATCCCGAGGTGTTCCCAGGCCAGCTAGGAGATATAATCCTTCCAGCGTGTCCTGGGTCTTCCCGGGGCCTCTAAAACCTCTAAAGGGAGGTGTCCTGGAGGCATCCTAATTAGATGCCCGAACCACCTCAGCTGACTCCTTTCGACACAAAGGAGTAGCGGCTCAACTCCAAGCTCCCTCCTGATGTCCGAGCTCCTTACCCTATCCCGAAGGCTGAGCCCGGCCACTCTACAGAGGAAACTCATTTTGGCCGCTTGTATCCGAGACCTCGTTCTTTCGGTCATGACCCAAAGTTTGTGACCATAGGTGAGGGTTGGGACGTAGACCGACCAGTAAATTGAACGAACAGGACCGGTGATTTAGGGCAGCCCTGGTGGAGGCACACACCCACCGGGAACGTGTCTGACTTACTACCGAGGATACAAACACAGCTCCTACTGCAGGCGTACAGAGACCGGATGGCCCGTTGCAACGGGTCCGGCACACCATATTCCCGCAGCACCCCCCACAAAACCCCCGAGGGACCCAGTCGAAAGCCTTCTCCAAGTCCACAAAGCACATGTAGACTGGTTGGGCAAACTCCCAGGACCCCTCCAATATCCTTGCGAGGGTAAGGAACTGGTCCACTGTTCCACAACCAGGACGAAACCCACACTGTTCTTCTTGAATCCGAGGTTCGACAAACGGTCTGAGCCTCCCTTTCAGCACCCTGGCATAAGCTTTTCCCGGGAGGCTGAGTAGTGTGATACCCCTATAGTTCGAGCACACTCTCCGGTCCCCCTTCTTGAAGATGGGAACCACCACCCCGTCTGCCAGTCCATGGGCACTGTTCCCGACACCCATGCGACATTGAAGAGGCGTGTCAGCCGAGACAGCCCAACAACGTCCAGCGCCTTCAGCATCTCAGGGCGGATCTCATCCACCCCCGGTGCCTTGCCACCAAGGAGCTTTTTGACTACCTTAGTGGCCTCTGTCAGGGATATGGGTGCAACCAACCCCAAGTCTTCAGGCGCTGCCCCCTGTTCAGGGGACATATTGACCGGGTTTAGAGGTTCATCAAAGTGCTCTTTCCACCGGCGATGATATCCTCCGTGTGGGTCAGCAGCCCCCCTCCCCCGCTGATAACAGCCTGGGAAAGGCCCTGCTTTCCCTTCTTGAGTCGTCGGATGGTTTGCCAGAACCTCCTTGAGGCCAACCGAAGGTCCTTCTCCTTGGCCTACCCAAATTCCTCCCATGCCCAAGTTTTAGCATTCACGACCACCGCAGCTGCAGTCCTTCTGGCCTGCCTAACCCCCGGTGTCCACCACCGGGTTCTTGGGTTGCTGCCACGACAGCTCCGATGACCTTCCGACCACAGCTCCTAGCTGCCACGTCCACAATAGAGGCTTTGAACATAATCCTCGGATTCCATGTCCCCAACCTCCCTCGGGATGTGTGAGAAGTCCTTCCGGAGGTGGGAGTTGAAGACCTCCCGGACAGGATCCTCCGCCAGACGTTTCCAGTTCACCCTCACTACACGTTTGGGCTTGCCAGGTCTCTCTATCCGGTTCCCCCGCCATCTGATCCAACTCACCACCAGGTGGTGATCAGTTAACAGCTCTGTTCCTCTCTTCACCCGAGTGTCCAAAACATATGGCTGCAGATCAGATGATACGATTACAAAGTTGATCATTGATCTCCGGCCTAAGGTGTTCTGGTACCAGGTACACTTATGAGCCATCTTATGCTCAAACATGGTGTTTTTTATGGACAAACCGTGGCTAGCACAGAAGTCCAACAACAAAACACTGCTCGGGTTCAGATCAGGCAAGCCGTTCCTCCCAATCACTCCGGTGCACTGTTCGGTGCATAAGCACAAACAACAGTCAGAGCCTTACTCCCTGCAACCCGTAGGTGAGGAGCTGCTACTGGAACTGAAGTGCACTGATAAACTGTACAACCGCATTATTGAACTGTTTGTTAACCATCTGAGGTCTGCGGCCGCTTCGAAGTGGATTAGGATGTTTATGGTTTGTTTATATTCATTTCTTTGCGATAATCTGTCACATAAATATGGTTTAAATTCTACCGGAATCAATAGACTTTCCACTTCCGTACGTGATTCACACAGCGAGAGCTGAGCATGAACGTGTCATATGACGCTGCGTAAAGCTACACCGGAATTTGTTGATTTGTATGCCGTCGACATTTTGTGAAAAACCTAACCAATGAACACTTAGGTAATCACAAAGGACCTGCACACCTTTGCTTCATAAAGACACTGCAGTATTCAGTCAGAGAAGAGAGGAAATGGCAAGAAAGGAGTTTACTATGAGCAAAGAAATTTTCAAGGTTTGCCGAAGCAGTGACGAGGACAACGGAGGAGCTTCAGAGCCTGAAGGATTTGATTCCTGGGACGAAGAGGATTGCGCCAATAAAAATTTGAAGATGGGTAAGTGTATTTATTAAACTTTGTTGTGCAATAGCATATTTACGCCAGCAGAGTTAGTACATTTAGCTTACGGTTACGCATGCCTGTTACTTGTCCGTAAGATGGCACGTTCTTTCTGTGAGTGTATGTGTGTTTGTGTGTGTGTGTAGCAGATGGAGACAAACAACGTCCTCTGTGTTGGTGGGGATGGGACGCTCCTCGGTGGAAGGACTGGGGGTCCTGGGGGCCCGGTGGACTTACTAGGGTGCCGAGAGTGGTTCAGTGGTCTGCTGTAGTGCTGGGTCTTCCTGGGATGACCGGCTGGTTAACGTCCTCATAAAAAACATGAATAAGACATTTTAACACCCAAAAATGACAATAGTTACAACATAAACTACAAATTAATCTCTCGTAATGTATCAGCGTGTTGGAGGTGGATTGAGAGAGGGGGCTGCAGAGGAGAATTTGGATGCCCTCGTCATAAATGCTGTCGGTTACAGTTAGGCGGGCTGTTGATTCTGCTTATGCAGACGTGTAGGTGTTGAGCTACGGCTCAATTTGAATGCACTCCCACACACTGTTGCTTCGTGCTGTTTATTCATCCCCATTTTTTTAACAGATCACTGAGAACACCACATTCAACAGCGAGAGGCTTGTTTAATTAATTCACAGTCAAACCTTTACTTGAAGGTGGAGGCCAACCAGATAGAGCAGACTCAACACCTCCAGCCTTTAGTTTGTGTGCCCTCGAATCAAATCCTTTCAAGTAAAGCGTTCAAGAGCATTTGTCAGGCCGCGACGGCTTCGACCCAGATATAAAGAAATATAGTTCAACGGTCATGTGGCGAGGAACAGCCAATCACAGCCAACAGATGTGTTTTTTATTCTTCTGTAAAGACCAGTTTGCCATACCATTGAAAGATGAAGCAGTAGAGCTACTGTGAGGGATCGGAGCAAAGGCTGTGGTCCTGAGGTCTTCAAAATCTTCATTTGATGAAATATTTTGCCGCCAAATCAAATACTTTACAGGATATTCAAGCTGTGTTCATCACATTTAATACATTACCTGTTTCTTTACAGGGCTCGCACAATGGAAATAAATAATGGGAATAAACAATGGGAATAAATAATAAATAAAGTAGTCCATGAATATGAGATACAGATCATTACAATCCCTCCTCGGCAGAGTACAGGTTGGTTGACTGGTTGTCTTCTTGATCTTTGACAGTAGCATTTGGTTTTTACGCCCTCAGTGTGTCGGAGAATAGTGCAACTGAAAAACGTCTTTGTGCGTGTTGCTAGGCGGGCAGGCGTGGCATCTCCCCCCATAAAGCGTGAATGCCACAGCTGCCAGGGGGAGGGGCATGAATGAACAAATTAATGTGCGCTATTAGGGAATTTGTTACCAGAGGACAGGGCGCCCCATTTTCACCGTTTTCTGCCAATGGAGACACCATTCCCTCTTTGCAATTGTGTTTGACCCCCGAATAGAACAACGAACAAGAGTGAGAGAGAAAGAGAGCTGGTGGAGGAGAGGAGGTTGGATGGTACCGAGCCTGTCCCACCAGTAAGAAGCACTTAGTTGAAACGGTAGAAAACAAAATCACTTAGTCCGCAAACCACATCACCGCCAATGGGATTCCAATAACAAACATCAGTTACGATGCACACAAACGTGCGCACACACACATACTGTAATTGCTCAGGCACGCTAATGGTACCACTGTGGAGCTCTGTTCTCTTCTGAGTTGGGAGTTACTGTTTGTGATCTCGAGGGTGGAACAGAAATGCATAAACATCAGAGAAAACCTGTACGCATTGCTACCGAACATAACGTGAACTCATGGAGAGACATGTGAGTGATGTCATCATTTATTGATTAATAATCAACTTCTCATGGATGTTTTTTTTTTTTTAGCACCTACAGTAAAAGGCACAGAGTGTCTATATCTTTAGAGCGTTGAGGATAGATTGACTTATGCAGATGAGATCATGATTTTTTCACATCTGCTGGCAAATCGGAGCAGCTTTGAGCTCCCCGGTCGCTCTCAGCTGTCCACCAGAGCTGGCGGAGTTAACTAGATGGAGCTGAACCCCACAGAGACTGGCTGACAGTCGGCAGAGAGCATGCTGGGACAGAACCCCTGAATAAAACAGGGGCTTTTGGAGAAATACTCAGCGTGGAGCTGCATTTTCACATGATGTATGTGCTGCACAGACTGGCTGCCTGAACACAGTCCTCTCTGGGGATTGTGGTTCAGAGTTAAGTTATTTAATCTGCATCCTATAACCTTGTTAGCACAGTAATAGCTTGAAAGCTGCGCCTGATGCGCCATGGCTTTCACAGCTGAATCATTTCTTAAACCTAACAACGTAGTTTTGTTGCATGGACCGAACTAATTAGTTTTCTCTAAAGACAGAAGTTTATTTTGAGAAGACCATATGCATGTATCGAGCAGAAATGGTTGGATCTTAATTTAGTAGCGTTACGTTAGTGTCATGGTAACATTTAGTTTCGGGCTGATCTGAAACAAGTGGTTACCTTTGGCGTAACTTAGAAAATAACATTTCTATTGCAATGCTTTTCAAATGTATCATGTTCACATGTTCTTAGTTATGTTCACATTTTAATAAACCTTTCACTAACAAAGACCACGGCGTTAGCGATATAAGTTTACAGATCGTTTATTGCGAGATGGAAGAGAGGGTCGGGTTAAGGAACCAGACAGGGGTCGAGGAATGCAGGGATGATTGAAGGAGCAGGAACGTGAAGGGTAGAGGGCGCCCGACACTGCAGCCGGGGCAGGGGAACCGACTGAGCCTCCAGTGGAGACTCCGCCGGCTCCCGAGTTTCACGCCATGGAAGATTTTCCACTGGAGCAGTCTCGGGATGAGTCCCTGCGGTCAGCCTTGGACCAGGTGATCAAGATTGATGGTCAGCTGGTACACCTCGACGCAGCGCAGACCTATCCGCACTTTTCGGTAATCAGAGACCGGTTGTACCGGGTGAGTCGTGGCACCCAGACCGGGCAAGAGAACACCCAGTTGCTGGTGCCAAAGAGCCGCCGGGAAATAGTTTTCCAGGCGGCTCATTATAACCCCATGGCTGGGCACATGGGAACCGAAAAAACGTTGCACCGGATAATGACCCGATTTTATTGGCCGGGCATCCGGGCCCGGAGTGTCAATTGGTGAACCCCCCGGCCATTCCGAGGGCACCGTTGCACCCTCTGCCATTGATGGAAGTGCCATTCGAAAGGATCGGCATGGACATCATCGGGCCATTTCCCCGGAGCGCACGCGGGTATCGCTTTGTGTTAGTCCTGGTGGACTACGCAACGCGATACCCGGAAGCGGTGCCGTTGCGCAGCATCTCTGCTAAGAGTGTTGCGCAGGCGCTGTTTCAGGTCATCTCCCGAGTCGGGGTCCCGAAAGAGATCCTGACCGACCAGGGCACCTCGTTCATGTCGCGCTCACTGAGAGGGCTTTACGGGCTACTGGGGATCGAGTCGATTCGGACCAGCGTCTACCACCCCCAGACCGATGGGCTGGTGGAGCGGTTCAATAAGACTTTGAAAACCATGCTCCGTAAATTCATTAGCGACGATGTCCGAAATTGGGATAAATGGCTTGACTCTCTTCTGTTTGCAGTGCGGGAGGTACCCCAGGCCTCCACGGGGTTTTCCCCTTTTGAGCTGCTGTTCGGCAGGAAACCACGGGGGGTGCTCGACCTCATTAAAGAAAGCTGGGAGGAGGGGCCGAGCACCAGCCGGAACGAGGTGCAGTACGTCCTGGACCTGCGCGCAAAGCTTCACGCCTTGGGTGGGCTGTCACGAGAGAATTTGCGCCAGGCCCAGGAGCGTCAGAAACGCCTGTACGACAGAGGGGCCAGGCTGAGACGATTCGCACCGGGAGAGAAGGTACTTGTATTGCTGCCTTCTTCCAGCTCGAAACTCCTGGCCAAGTGGCAAGGGCCCTTCGTGGTCACACGGCAGGTCGGGGAGGTCGACTATGAGGTTGTGCGGTCGGACAGGGGCGGGAGCACGCAGATATACCACCTTAACCTCCTGAAAGCGTGGAGGGAGGCGGAGTCTGTTTCGCTGGTGTCCGCAGTCTCGGAGAGGGAGGAGCTGGGGCCCGAGGCTCCAAAATCGACCGTTCCGGCCTCGCTCCATGTTGAAGCCCACCTCTCCGCGGCCCAGCAAACAGACATTGCGAGCTGCAAGCGCGTTTTGCGGACGTGTTCTCGCTCCGACCCGGCCGCACCAACCTCATAGTGCACGAGATTGAGACTCCCCCGGGAGTGACCGTGCGGACCCGCCCATATAGGCTCCCGGAACACAAAAAGAAGGTGGTCCAGAGAGAGTTGACAGCGATGCTGGAGATGGGGGTAATAGAAGAGTCCACCAGCGCCTGGTGTAGTCCCATCGTTCTTGTGGTCAAGAAGGATGGGTCTATATGGTTCTGTGTGGACTACCGCCGGGTGAACGAGGTATCACGATTTGATGCGTACCCGATGCCCCGGGTCGACGAGCTCCTGGACCGACTGGGCACTGCGCAATTCTTTTCCACACTGGATTTAACCAAGGGCTACTGGCAGATTCCCCTGTCGCCAGAGGCCAAGGAAAAAACGGCGTTCTCCACCCCGTACGGGTTGTACCAGTTTAACATGCTTCCCTTCGGGTTGTTCGGGGCCCCGGCCACATTCCAGCGTCTCATGGACCGGGTGCTGCGCCCGCACGCTGCATATGCGGCCGCCTACTTGGATGACGTGGGCGGAGCATGTGCAGCGGGTGGGCGCGGTGCTCGAGTCCCTGAGGGCGGCCGGGCTCACCGCCAACCCGGGGAAGTGTGCAATTGGACGGAGGGAGGTACGGTATCTGGGGTACCACTTGGGCGGGGGGCAGGTGCGTCCCCAGGTGGACAAGACGGCGGCCATTGCCGCCTGCTCGCCGCCCAAGACCAAAAAGGAGGTGAGGCAGTTTTTGGGGCTGGCGGGCTACTACCGGCGGTTCATTCCCGCCTTCGCGGAGCTGACCAGCCCCTTAACTGACCTGACCCGAAAAGGTGCCTCAGATCCGGTCCAGTGGACGGAGCAGTGCCGGTTGGCGTTTGAGGCGGTGAAACAGGCCCTCTGTGGGGAGCCGCTGCTCCACACCCCTAACTTCTCTCTCCCTTTTGTTTTGCAGACCGACGCGTCTGACAGAGGGCTGGGGGCCGTTTTGTCCCAGGAGGTGGGGGGAGTCGACCGGCCCGTCGTCTTCATTAGCAGGAAGTTGTCAGAGCGGGAGGGCCGCTACAGCACGGTGGAGAAAGAATGTCTGGCCATCCGATGGGCGGTCGACGCCCTCCGCTACTACCTCCTGGGGCGCCAGTTCACCCTCTGTTCGGACCACGCCCCGCTCCAGTGGCTCCACCGCATGAAAGATACCAACGCCCGGATCACCCGGTGGTATCTGGCTATGCAGCCTTTTCGCTTCAAGGTGGTCCATAGGCCGGGGACGCAGATGGCTGTGGCTGACTTCCTATCCCGGCCCATGGGGGGCGGGGGAGTTGGCTAGGCCGGTGGCTCCCCGGCCTAAAGCGGGCGGTGGGGGTATGTGGGGCAAGGGCGTGGTTAGCGAGGCTGCACGGGAGGAAGAGAGAGGGGCGGCTCAGGGAACAGGTGTGGGGAATGGGGGCGAATGAGCCACACCTGAGGCTACTAATGTGTGTGTGTATTTAAACCCCGGCAGTGACGTCATTCGGGAGCACCGGATGAGAGCGGAAGCCGAGCCCGAGTAGCTGCACGAGAGAAAAGAGAGCACAATAAAGCATATTGAACCTGATCTTCCTGTGTGACAGCCTGGTTCGTTCCGGACTACACCGTACCTTGGTTACAATGTTCTTCCAGAACTGTACAGGCTCTTTTAGATGTTTTTTGGCAAACTCTAATCTGGTCTTCCTGTTTTTGAGGCTCACCAATGGTTTACATCTTGTGGTGAACCCTCTGTATTTACTCTGGTGAAGTCTTCACTTGATTTTCGACTTTGACACAGATACACCTACCTCCTGGAGAGTGTTCTTGATCTGGCCAACTGTTGTGAAGGGGTTTTTCTTCACCAGGGAAATGATTCTTCTGTCATCCACCACAGTTGTCTTCTGTGGTCTTCCAAGTCTTTTGGTGTAGCTGAGCTCACCAGTGCGTTCTTTCTTCTTAAGAATGTACCAAACAGTTGATATGGCCACACCTAATGTGTCTGCTATCTCTCTGATGGTTTTGTTTTGATTTTTCAGCCTAATGATGGCTTGCTTCACTGATAGTGACAGCTCTTTGGACTTCATATTGAAAGTTGACCGCAACAGATTCCAAACACAAATACCACACCTTAAATGAACCCAAGACCCTTTTATCTACTCCTTGTAAATGAAATATCGAGGGAATTACACACACCTGACCTTGAAACAGCTGATCAGCCAATTGTCCAATTACTTTTGGTACCTTAAAAAGAGGGTGGCCACATTTGAATTTGTTGTAATTCCTACACCGTTCACCTGATTTGGATGTAAATACCCTCAAATTAAAGCTGACAGTCTGCACTTAAAGCACATCTTGATTTTTTCATTACAACTCCATTGTTGTGGTGTACAGAGCCAAAATAATGAAAAATGTGTCAATGTCCAAATATTTATGGACCTAACTGTATCTGCATGCAACAAGCACTTTTTCAGAAGAAGCACTGCAGTAGCTGAATGGAATTCAGCCTTTTGTGTGTTCTATTTGCACCTGTGCTTCTCCTATGAAATGTCTGTGAAAAGGTCTATAGGGTAATATTCAGTGTCCTTCTAAACCAGGGGTGGGCAAACTTTTTGGCTCAGGGGCCACATTGACTTTTAAAATTAGACAGACGGGCCGGGCCAGTATCAGATGGATAGAGAGTGTTTGTGTGAACCAATATACATTATAAATAAAAGCCAATAACTAAAAAGTAAAGAGAACTTACATTACTTACTAACGAATATAACTTAAATGACTCAGCTTTTTTGTTTAACTTGCTGGCTAAGTCTTCGTCAATTAGTTATACACGCCGAGTCACTGTCCTGCGTGATAAACTACATTTTTCGAATTTGTTTTTGCTCTCTGGACACAAGAGACCTGTTGCAGAGGGGCTCCATGCAGGAAGCTGGCAGGAGGCTGGCAGGCAGAACCTTATATGTCACATGAGCGCGCAGGGCGGCGCAGTCCCGTGGGTCTGATGTGCGTTCGTTATGCCGTATAAAACGGACCATGTCTCCGTGGCGCGCTGGCCTGTGGGGGAGGGGTGGAGGTGAGCAGCGCAGACAGCAGCAGCTGGACTCGCAGCCTGATGCGCTGCAGGAAGCACGGCACAGCTGTCCTCTGCCGCGCTGCACGTAAAGACCGCTGTAACGCTTCTCCGTTCCCGACTTGAGTTAAGAAACATCGTTTGCCCACCGAAAACAGTTTGCCCACCCTTGGTCTAGACTCTAGAATGTGCTGCGGGCCAATAAAAACTGACCCGCGGGCCGCAGTTGGCCCGCGGGCCGTAGTTTGGACACCCCTGTTCTAAACGGACGCACCGGTGCAGAACTATGTTTCCAGAGATTGATGACACACCTCCATGCCCTCTGAATGCCCACACAGATGTTTTCACTCACGCTGCCTGATTAGAGGTCTCCTCAGGACTCACCTGTGAGCCTGATCACCAGAATGTCCCAGGCAGCTGTCAGTTTGCCCCTAAACGTCAGTGATTTGTTTTGCAATGCTCGGACGGCTGCACACATGCATGTGCAGGAACACAGATGCTTAAGTTGTGCGGTGACTGCTATCTTCCCTTCTCCCTGCTCTGAGGGATACTGATCCCAGGCGTCGTTTTCTTTGATAGTGCTCTTTGTATTCCCCGGAAAAGTCTTTGTAACTCAGTTTAGTATGCAGGGGCATCATTGCGTTAGCCCCAGGACTGCAGGTTTGTGAGGGAGTTATGGTAATCGCTGCTGTGTCTACGGTCTACTGTATATCATGTATGTCGCTTTGGATAAAAGCAACAGCTAAATGAAATGTAATGAACACACACTGAACTCTCAGACAAAGATTCACTAAATTGTAGTTTATCTGTTTGATGGAGGTGTGTTACATCACCAAACAAGGCACAGATGAATCTGTCCATGATTACTACCAAAGACTTCTCACCATTTTTAATCTTAACAGTGGCATTCAATGACCACCAACGTTAGGAGACAAAATGGGAACTTGGGAATCACACCTAAAGAACGCCTTCTTGAATGGACTGTTGCCTTACCTCAGAAAGTCTGTTCAACGTTCTATAGCTGATATGGATGACTCAAGACTCATCGACGTAAAGAAACATGCTGCGCATGCTCAAATCAACGCACAGGACAAAACCTGTGCGGAACAAAAGAAGCGCACACGTCAACAGGAAGAGGCTCAGCTGACGTTGCTCCAAGCTGTCACTCAACTCACCATGAAGGACCGCCCACACGACTCCAACCAACGAGGTCGATCTAGAGGGTGTGGAAGGGGCAAGGCAAGGAGACGCTCCTCCTGGAATCAGGGAGGGGCTCAGCGAGATCCACCCACTAACAATGACACATGTTTCAACTGTGGCGAACAAGGACATTGGTCCAGAGAATGTCCACAGAAATCCCCTCAGCATGGAGGCTGGAGGCATGGACGAAACAGACAGACCAGAGACGATAACGCACAATCAGATTGACGCGATGCAGGGGAGGCGGAGGCTGCATGTGGGGAGGAGACGACAACTAATACGCCAAGGTCTCGTCATGATAAGGGAAGTCAAATGCACTCACACACACACACACACAGCTGCCTGCAATGAAGAAAAGCTTTCTGCACTAACAGCATGCAAGCACACACACACACCAGAGTAACAACAAGCTCTCATTGACATCATAGAACATTTGGAGAAACAACAAAAGCCTTTGCTTACACACACTTATGCAAAATTCTTAGAAGGTTCATTTAAAGATATGCCCACCACGATGGTTCAAGGAAAACAATTGTCGTTTTTGGTTGACTCTGGGGCTACACATTCTGTAATCCAACGGAAACATTTTCCAAAACAGAAAATGAGTGGCAGACATGTTTATTCTCAAGGGGCTTCAGGTGTAACAGTTGTTGAGCATTTTACAGCACCTATGTCGAGCACACACACTGACTTATCTGACCCTGAACCTGACATAATGACAAAACATTCATTTTTGCTGTCCTCCTCCTGTCCCATTAATCTAATGGGCAGGGATCTCATGTGTTCTTTTGGCTTTAGCATTATCTCCACTCCTACAGGTTTGCAAGTGGTGAGATGCAGAACCATCAAACAGATGGTAAAAACAGCCGTAATCGATCCTCTGTTCGTGTACCAGTGGTGGCTTCCTGTTGACCAACCATTGCAACTGTCCCACCTGGCAGCATTATGCATCCAGCCTTGAGCACAGTGCATGGCCTCTTCACACCTCCACTGTACCGCGCATGTGTCGACTGGACCAGACAAACAATATGAACAATTGTTTCTCCAGGATCTGAATGATCAAATTAAATGTACAACGTTGTTCTGGTCCACATTTAAATCAGCTGTTTCTGTTGCTCTCACCCCATCTCAGCAGCACCTCTTTAAGATGACATCCTCTTTCCCACATATCTCCTTGTCTAAAGCACCTACGGACCAATGGAGAGATTTGGGACCCTTTGTTGCCACGTGTGAGACGCTGACTGATTGGCAGCCTACAGCTGATCCAACCATCATGCACTCTCAATCGACTGGCTTCTTTAAACAACCGTTTGAATTTTGCACACCTGCTCTCAGATCTGTTTATGTCATGGATGAAAATAACACATTACCTGACACACACACTGACGCGTTTGTGACTGATGTCTCCTCTATTTCTCCTTCCCTCAGCTCTGTTCCAGCAACATTGTGGGCATTGCATAAATATGACGTGGGACTCATCAAAAACTGCCAACCTGTGGTCATCACACATTGCTCAGACTTTCGTCCACATAAACATCAATACCCACTGTGCCAAGAGGCCATTAACGGTATTACACCAGTGTTCAACTCCCTCTTACAGGCCGGGGTCATTGTTCCATGTCTGGACTCTCCGGTAAGAACAACTATTTTCCCTGTTAAAAAGATCAGAGATGCAGGCAAACCAACAGAGTGGCGCTCAAAGCAGTTAATGCAGCCGTCCACGCACGAGCCTCAAATGTTCCCAACCCGTACACCATTTTGGCACAGGTTCCACCTGATGCTCAGTGATTTTCTGTGGTTGACCTCTTAAATGCTTTGTTCAGCGTCCCGGTGGACATTGATAGTCAGTACTGGTTTGCTTTTAATTTCAATGGCAAGCCATACACTTTCACTCGTCTATGTCAGGGCTACACTGAATCACCTACCATCACAACGAAGCACTCAGGGAAAGCTTAGAGAGCCTCACTCTGTCTCCAAGGTCTGCTCTTCTGCAATATGTTGATGATTGTCTCATTGCAGCTCCAACACAACAACAATGTCAGCAAGTGTTAGAAAATAATGCTTTGTGGTGCTCCTAGTGAGAGCTAGAGAGTTTACATTGGAGGGTCAAGACAAATAAATAACTCTGTATGGATTATCAAATATTAAATGGATGACACGTGTATGTCATGTATGTACTGCACAACTGTATTAATTAGAATTATGAAATGTATTGAGTGATTGTGGAATGAATCCTGAAAACATCAGGAGCCCACAAACAGTTACGCAGCCTGAAGATTGGAGCAGATAGATAAGGAGGACGTGCTCAAGAATGTGAGAGGGGGTTTGAGTTGACCAACACCTAAGAGGACGAGGTCTTGTCCAATCAATGGACTGGAAGAGAGGCTAGCCAGAGGAAGGGGGGCTGACCCCAAACCTGGCAAAGCTGGGACATTATGAGAACATCAGCAGATCTCTGGGTGCCTTCTGCCGGGCAGGTATGTATCGATCTGCTGCCCGGTGGGGGGGGCACTGGATCTCTGTCTCATGGGATTTCTCTCTCCCATGGGATATATTTGTATATATATTGTGTAGTTATTAGTGTGATTCATTTTGAAATGCTGTTCATCATCTCTTTATTAAATCAATTTTTATGATAACTTTCTGCATCTGGGACTTCTCTTCGCACAACCGCCCAAAGATTTTTGAACTTAACACAAGACACGATCAAACTGCTTAAACACCTAGCAGCAGAAGGACATAAAGCCAGCCTATCTAAACTACAGTTTGTTTCACAAAATGTGAATTTTTTTGGGTCATGACATTTCCAGTAAAGGCAAAACACTTTCGCCTAAACGCATTGCCTCAATTGTGACGCTTCCAAAATCTCAAACAAAGAAAGAAATTGTCATTCTTAGGCATGTGTTCTTACTGTCGTTCAGTTATTCCAAATTACTCTCAGCTTGAACAACCTCTGTCCGCGTTGATACACGGAAAAAATCTCACCGCTCATGACAAAATTCAGTGGCTCCCTGCAGCCTCAAAAGCTTTCACAGACATGAAATGCGCCGAAAAGGCACTTACGGCCTCTTGTGACATAGTGGGCTATGCTCCACTGACCTTACTGGTTCCACATTCGGTTTCGTTGATTCTCCTTGAACAGAAATCATCTCATCTGTCTGCAGCGCGTTACCTACGTTATCACACATGTCTCCTCGACATGCCTGACGTCACGGTTAAACGCTGCAATGTTCTCAATCCAGCATCTCTACTCCCCATCCCCGAGGATGGAGAGGAACACAACTGTTTGGCTGAGCTCCAAGCTCAGTGCACTCCTCGTCCTGACCTCTCGTACACACCTCTAATCAACAGTGACTTGGAAATGTATGTTGACGGATCTGCTTCACGGGATCCCCTGACTGGTACTAATCTCGTGGGTTTCTCTGTTGTTTCAGACTCAGCTGTTCTCTGTTCCGGCCCTCTCCCATGTCACCTCTCAGCCCAAGCAGCAGAGCTCATCGCACTCACAGAAGCTTGTAAACAGGCTAAGGGTAAAACTGCAACCATTCATACAGATTACAGATACGCTTTTGCCGTTCACGATTTTGCCACATTGTGGAAACACAGGAAATTCCTTAAATCTGATGGAAAGTCATTGCTACACCACACACTAATAGCAGATCTATTGGACGCCATTTTGTTGCCCACAGCTATTGCTGTTTGCAAATGTGCTGCGCACACATCGAACACCGACGACATCTCAAAGGGGAACGAGTGTGCAGACTCAGCTGCAAAAGCTGCTGCTAGATGCCCTCTCCCCAGACCATGCACAGTTCCTGTCATGGTCTCATTTCCCTCCTCTCTTGCAGCCATGCTCTACTTCAGATGAGAGACGCATCTGGTCCTCCATCTCCACGTTCACTGACGGTGTTTGGTATGGTCCAAACGGTAACCCTTGTTTGCCTAAACATTTCTTCCCACATTATGCAAAATTGACAAACGAGTTAGACCATGTGTCAAAAGGGGGAATGTTAAGTATCATTGATGGAACATGGTTCACAATGGGTTTTGCAGCTTATGCACAAACATTTTGTCAAGCATGCATAACATGTGCAACCCACAATGTAGGTCGCCCAGTGCCAGTGTCACATCAAGCGGCACATCCGCCACCTACAAGGCCGTTTGAACATGTAATGATGGATTTTGTGGAACTCTCCCCATCGAAAGGTAAGACACACTGTCTAGTAATGGTAGATATGTGGTCCAAATGGGTTGAAGTTTACCCATCCAGCAAACAGACAGCGGCCACAGTGGCAAAAGCTCTGATTTCAGAAATCATTCCTCGCTGGGGAATCCCAACAAAGATTTCCAGTGACAATGGTTCACACTTTGTTAACCAAGCAATCACAGAATATATTGACTTAAAAACACACTGTGCATACCATCCTGCCAGTGGAGGAGCAGTGGAGAGAGAGAATGGAACGCTGAAAACCAAATTAGCGAAATGTTGCACAGACACAGGTTTACCCTGGACAAAAGAGCTGCCCTTGGTTTTGATGTACATGCTGATGAGAAAACGAATACGCAGCAACTTAAGTCCATTTGAGATCCTTTTTGCAGTTCCTCCCCACATTGGTGTGGAAGCTCCAGGAAAACCACTCCCTTCCACTACCCTGTGTGAAAATGACATGTTGACCTATTGCACTAACCTCTCTTCCACTTTGTCTGACATAAGGAAACAGGTTGTAGCTGCACTTCCAAAGGACGCCACAGGTACTCTGCGCAGACTGCAGCCTGGTGACTTTGTCGTGGTGAAAGACTTCAGAAGGAAGAGCTGGAAAGCAAAGCGGTGGCAAGGCCCGTTCCAGATCCTGTTGGTGACCCACACAGCAGTTAAAGTGGCAGAATGAGCCACCTGGATACACGCCACCCACTGCAAACACATCCCGGCTCCAGCCGAACCAACCAACACCGCACATCCATAAAGAAGCAAAAGACTCTGTGACAGACAGACATGCACAGTTCTGTGTCACCAACTGCCAAAGCAGCTGACGGCTGTCAGCTGCCCACGAGGGTGCAACAAGTGGCTAGCCACCACCAACGAGGGAGCTGTCCATTCCGCACCACACCCAAAAAATACACATCTAGTCGCACACACGTATAGGGTGGTGAATACAGTGTTTCTGACAGTTTTCTGTAGAAACCTTACGGTGTCAACATAAACAGAACTGTTCCCATGAACCAGTTGCTCGGGTGAATTCCATACAAACTGGTTGGCTGTAAACATCATCTCAAAAACCATCATGTCTGAAATAAATCGACCATGGAATCCTTGCCGTCGCATTTGCGGCACACGGTTGACGATCTGTATAATATTCACTGTAGCATGTGCCATTGTTTTGCCTGTCACCTGGTTTGATTTACACCACCGTCATAGACCTCCCAACTCGACAAACACAGACCGACCAAATAACACCTCGACAATGACACCATCACCCTCACAGACCCCACATGAGATTTAAACGGAGCAAAGTAAAAATACCGGCCATGTCCCAGATCACATGGAAAAATCAGTACAATCCCTATAACCAACCAACCAAACATAACCATACGAATGAATACCACCTCCACCGTACCTCTAGACCCCTGTAAATATTTTGCATGTCCAAAGGGACCTAAAACTTTGAGATGGGCTCATGACAGCAATTCAGGGTGGGACTTGTGGTCCTGGCTTTCAGGAGGCTGTTGGCGCGCTTGGCTGGCCAGAATGATTGTCCCATGTGGCCTGTTGTTACTGTTCATTTGTCTCTGTACTTGCTGTATCATTCCACTGGTTAAATGTTGCGTATCACAGTTAATCTCAGTACACACAACTTCCAGATTGAGACCACGTAAGTGACGCACTTGATTCACTTCCTATTCCAGACGGTTTGGACAAAAACATGTACGTGTTCTCTTCCTCTGACAACGACTCCCCATCCGATGACGGCGACTCCCCCGTGTAACACAATGCTTGCTACACACCGAGGGACTATTCCTCCCAAAAACAGCGTTTTCTTTACTTTTCCTACATATATTCTGTAATACAATGTACAACCTATATTTTGTACTAGTATTGTGATTATTATGTAATCAAAAGAGTGGAATGTAATGGTAAAATATAGCATTGCTTATGTTATACAGGTAGAGCATAAGTTAGAGAAATTGTTTGTGTCTAATGAAAATTATTTAATCAATGTGAGCAGAAATAATGTAGAAGGTCACAATGGACAAGACGACAAAGGGCCTCTGTACAGCCTGCGAAGCTAGCATAGATAAGAACAGTTCGCAAGGTGTTTGAGATCATTATGAATCTTCTTCCTCCATAACATTGATACAATTTGATAGTATTGTAGTTTGAGAAGAATGCTTACTGTGCACGTGGCGGAGCCGGAGACACTCTTCTCTGTCTCAACTGTCTCAACTGTCTCAACAGTCTCAACTTCTGAGCAGCCAATCACGCTATCCAAGTTGTTTTGCCGTCCAATCAGATGGCCAGTTTGTCTCAACAGCAGAATCTGGAGCCGCCATCTTGGATCCTCGCTACGCAGCGCTCACTTTTACATTACATTACATTTCATTTAGCTGACGCTTTTATCCAAAGCGACTTACATGATATACAGTAAACCGTAGACACAGCAACGGTGAGCAATTAGGGTTAAGTGTCTTGCTCAAGGACACAACGACATGGACTGGCTGAGCTGGGATTTGAACCACTGACCCTCTGATTGAAAGACTGACTTGCTAACCACTGAGCCACAGTCGCCCCACTTCTTTCAATAGACAGGAGAAAAGTGAGACGCGAGTACAATACAAGACTTTATCGATATTGTGCTTATTAACCGGTGTTGCATACGTGTGTATGACATATTAGTGCTCATATTAGTGCTCTTGTTAGTGGCTGACAGCCCCGGAGTTACTTGTAATCAGTCCGTCCCAACGCGACGCAAATGTTTCGCGCGACCAGATTACATGTAAAGTCTATGCACAGACGCGTGTGGTTGCGACAGACGCAAATTTACGCCGGCGGCACGTTAGACGCGAGAGTTGAAATTTTCCATATTTAATACATCTATAATTGAGAAGCTCTGCGCGTCATCACCGCCGTCCTGCCGGTTTGAATCAAACGGCTGCATACATGTATTAATTACAATAACAAATAACATCTTTGTAACATTAATTAATTGTTTACACTTTAATATTAGGAGGTTTATTTTAAAGTGGAAGTTGACATATCATGGATTAACATTACAATGCAACATGTATTCCTTTCTTTACCTTAAGACTGGTCCTACCTATGGCAGGAAGATGATGCCTGGATATCTTGCAGCTTCTGGTGTCATTGCATCAGAGGGTCGTGTTGGAGCTGCTTTGCGCAACATTCACCCACCTTATCATAAGGCACGATGCCAGGTAGGTTTTTTTTCCTCTCAAATTAGAATATGTTGTGCTATGTAATGAGGTCCTAATGTTCTTTTTTGTCTGTCTTTAAGGGAGCAAGGGACCTCAACCCTGTTCCATATCATGCAGGCTATGTGGGTCACAAAATCCACATAGACCAAAATGAAAAGATGGTAATGTTTGGTGTGACTCATGTGCTGGCAATAGATGGCTTCTCCAGCAAAATTGTTGGACGAGCTACTATGCCTGTAAAAAACAACCTCACCATCTACAACAGGGGTGGGCAAACTTTATGGCTCAGGGGCCACATTGACTTTTAAAATTTGACAGACGGGCCGGGCCAGTATTAGATGGATAGAGTGTTTGTGTGAACCAATATAAATTATAAGTAAAAGCCAATAACTAAAAAGTAAAGAGAACTTACATTACTTACTAACGAATATAACTTAAATGACTCAGCTTTTTTGTTTAACTCGCTGGCTAAGTCTTCGTCAATTAGTTCTACACGCCGAGTCACTGTCCTGCGTGATAAACTCAATTTTTCAAATTTGTTTTTGCTCCCTGGACACAAGAGACCTGCTGTCTCTACCATGCATTCTTTCAAAAACTCCCCTTCAGAGAAAGGCATGCTGGCTTTTGCTAATTTAAATGCTAGCAAATAACTTGCCTTGGTGCTTGATACTTGACTAGCAGTTTGTCTAAAAAAAGCCCCCTTGTTGCAGAGGGGCTCAATGCAGGAAGCTGGCAGGAGGCTAGCAGGCAGAACCCTATATGTCACATGAGCGCGCAGGGCGGCGCAGTCCCGTGGGTCTGATGTGCGTTAGTTATGCCGTATAAAACGGACCATGTCTCCGTGGCGCGCTTGCCTGTGGGGGAGGGGTGGAGGTGAGCAGCGCAGACAGCAGCAGCTGGACTCGCAGCCTGATGCGCTGCAGAAAGCACGGCACAGCTGTCCTCTGCCGCACGGCACGCTTCTCCGTTCCCGACTTGAGTTAAGAAACATCGATGCTGGTCTTTTGCCGTCATCGTGCTTCGGGAAACTCAAGTCGGGGACGGAGAAGCGTTACAGCGGTCTTTACTATAATTTATAATTCCTAATACTCGGCGGGCCGGATCAAAACGCCCAACGGGCCGGATCCGGCCCGCGGGCCGTAGTTTGCCCACCCATGATCTACAATGATGTATACAGGTAATTGAAAACACTGTTGTCCTTGTACCCTAACCATTAAAAACATCCCCATTTCATCATGTGTTTTAACAGGGTTTCTGTGAGTCCTTAAAAACTCAAAAATGCAATTAAAATAGAATATCTTAACATTTCTTGAATACCATTTATTTAAAATGTATTTGATTATGAAGAAACGCAAATTTTGTCCATTTTTACATTTTATTTATCACAATGTAACAAATTACAAAATAAAACCTTAAGTATTTCAAGGGATTAGTTGCATGAGAAAACCTTCATAATGTAAATCTTTCTAGTTTGGACTTGAATCAACGTCTCGATGATGAAGCCCAGGAACCGTACAGAGGTTACATGGAACTCACATTTCTCTGCCTTCACAAAGAGCTTGTTCTCCAGTAGGCGCTGAAGGACCATCCGGACATGACTCTGGTGCTCCAGGAGATCTGCAGAATAGATGAGAATATCATCCAAATAGACAAAAACAAAACGGTCCAGGAAATCCCGGAGTACGTCATTTACCAACGCCTGGAAAACAGCAGGGGCGTTGGTTAGTCCAAACGGCATGACCAAATACTCAAAATGGCCGAGAGGGGTGTTGAACCCTGTCTTCCACTCGTCCCCTGCTCGGATCCGTACCAGGTGGTACGCATTGCGGAGGTCAAGTTTGGAGAAGATCTTAGCTCCAGCCAGTGGTTCGAACGCCGAGTTGATCAGCGGCAGGGGATACCTGTTCCGGGTGGTGATGCTGTTCAAACCTCTATAGTCAATGCAGGGCCGGAGACTCTTGTCCTTCTTCGAAACATAAAAGAACCCGGCGCCGAGTGGTGATGAGGAGGGTCGAATTATTCCGGCCTTCAAAGACTATGAGATGTACTCCTCCATGGAGGCCTTCTCCTGTCCGGACAGGTTATATAACCGACTGGAAGGGAACGAAGCGCCGGGGTGGAGGTCAATGGCGCAGTCGTAGGGACGGTGAGGTGGCAAGGAGAGAGCCCGAGTCTTGCTGAACACCTCCCCGATGTCGTGGTAGGCAGTGGGAATGGAGGTTCAATCTTAGGCAGCTAGCGTGACAGTAGGAGCTCCACGCTACAATCCTCGCCGCCGACCAGTCAATCTGCGGGTTATGGGTGGTGAGCCATGGGTGGCCCAAAACTAGAGGGTTTTGGGGGGAAGAAAAAATTAAAGCCTCTCTCTGTGGTTCCCAGACAGGATAAGATGAAATGGTGGGGTTCGGTGGGTGACTCTGGCCAGGAAGCTGCCATCCAGGGCATTGACCACTAGTGGGGCTTCTAAAGCCTCCACGGGAACCTTAACTCTGGCTACAAATTCTGAGTCCATAAAGTTTTGTTCCGCCCCAGAGTCCACCAAAGCAGAGAGAGGAATAGAGCGAGAGTGCAGAGAGAGGGAGGCAGGCAGCAACAGTCTTGGTAAGGGGTTTAAAGAGGGCTTAGGTCCACTCACCAGTACCCCAACCGCTACTGGCGAGTGGGACAGGAGGAAATAGAGTGTCCCAGACGGCCACAGTACAGGCACTCACCCGCTCCTAGTCGTCTCTCCCTCTCCTGAGGAGAGAGGTGCATGCGGCCGAGCTGCATCGGCTCCTCCTCTGGGCTGGAGTGATACGGGCTTGGAGACTGAGGGTGTCACGACTCGGGACTCCGGTCATGGGCCTCTGGCGGTCTCTAGAGGTGGAAGGACTCTATTGCGGACTGACTGAAGGATGGGGCCCGGCTTTTCAGATTCACACCTGGGAGTCATTCACAATCAGCCCCAATCAGACCAGGTGTGGCCAGGACATAAATACCTGGCAGCAGACTGGACTTGTCACGGCGACGTTTGATCACAGATACTGTGCTTGCTGCCCTCACGTAGCATTTTGCTTGCTTGCTTGCTTGTTTGTTTGTTTGCCAGGTCGCGGTTCTCGGCCGTGCCTTTTTGGCTTCAGTAAGCCTTCCGATCCTCCGTGGTGTGTCAATCCTGGCCTGGGTGAGTAAAGACTGTCTCCCTGGCGCCAGCGCTCTATGTTAAAACGTTTGTGACTGGGACTGTTGTTTTTTCCCTGTTGGATTACTTTTTCCCTGTTGGATTACTTTTTCCCTGTTGGATGCTTCTTTCCTGTTGGACTATTTTTTCCTTCGGTCGGATTATTCCCTTTGTTTCACGAGTGACATTGTTGGATGATTTCCTCTGTGTGTACCCCTCTGACTCCTGAATAAAACCGAGATACGATTCCATACTCTGCATTCGGGTTCTCATTGGCTCACGAGGTAACTCGTGGGCTTTCCCTCCAGCGACCCGGGTTCGACTCCACACCCGGGGTCCTGACAGAGGGCCCATGCGCTCGCCCTGATTGGCTGACGCAGAGCCACGAGGGCGGAAGCTGGAAGAAGATGACGTCACGGGCGGCGCCCCCTGGGATTTGTAGTTCCGCTCACGTCGTCTCTCCCGCATCCGATTATCCAGCCCGAGTTTAATTAGTTCCTCCAACGAATCGGGCTTATTGCAGCTAGCCAGTTCGTCCTTCACGGTTTCCGACAATCCGTGAAGGAACACGCCCCTGAGCGCCGTCTCGCCCCACCCGGTCTCGGCGGCGAGAATGCGGAAGTCCACCGAGTGTTCCGCTACACTCACGTGGCCCTGTCGTAGGCGGAGAAGGCGCTGAGCTGCGTCCTCTGAGTCCACCGGGTGGTCGAAAACCCTCCGCAGCTCCTCCACGAAGATCACGTAGTTGACATGATTGGGCCGGTCGATTCCCAACGTACTCGTGGCCCAGACCAAAGCCCTTCCTCATAGTAAGCCCACCATGTACGAAACCTTGGACCAGTCCGAAGAGAAGGTCTGGGCCTGGCGGTCGAACACCTGCCGGCACTGGAACAGGAAACCCCGGCACTTCCCCAGTGTACCGTCGTAGGAATCCGGAGCCGGTACAGGGGACTCCTGGACCGGCAGGACGGGGTCGGGAGCACGGGGTGCTGGTGCTGGAACAGGCGGAAGACTGGCCCTCTGTGCCTGGTCCTGCACTATGCAATCGATCTGGGACACCTCGGCTGCCACGGACTTCAGCGTCTCCGCCATGTCCCGGATCATTCGCCTCCACCTCCAGGAGCATCTGCTGGTGCTCCGCCAGCAGCGTGCTGTCTCCGGTGGTCGCTGGATCCATTCTGGTCAGTCCGTTCTGTCACGGGAGTACAGGATTTAGGACCCAAATGCAGACCACAACGACAGAAAATTAAAGGAAATTTATTTTTGAAGTAGCGTGTGGAGCCCGAGGTCCGACACGGCGGCTCGCTAATTAGGATGTGGGTCCCATGGCCCGACACTGCGGCTCGCTGATCACGGTGTGGGTCCCGTGGCCCGACACCGGAGGCTGGTAGTTGGACTGTGACGTGGGTTCCGTGGCCCGACGTCAGAGGCAACCAGGCTGGTCCCGAAGAACTCTGAGTTGAGAGAGAGAGATTCAGTGGCGGATCGGAACGAACAGACAGACAACTCACGGAGCGGCAGTGATGACTACCGGGGTTGAAGACGAAACGGACTGACAACCCAGGCCTGCAGGACCCGGGTTGAAATACGGCTGGTGATGAGCCTGAACGGCCGCAGCTGTGCAGCGCACAGAGATGTGTCCCTGGGCGGCGTCTGAAGGTAGGAGACACACCCACGAGTCCAAAGGCACAACATACAAACGGGGATTACGGACACAAAAGGAAAGGAGGTTTTGGGGAAACAGAGGCAAACACAAAGGGTCAGACAGGAACCCTGACACACTGATTGTGTTCATTTTAGTTCCACCGCAAAGCCAGATTTTAGGTCCCCTTCTGGAATGCACAGAGGGGCCACATAATTACAACTATTGTATTTCAAAGAGAAAGCCACTGTTAAACATTCAATTCTTATTATAGGAAAGGGGATGCCGGATTAATTGGCCAGAGAGGGATGCCCAAAGAAGCTGTCCACAGACCTTTTGCCGGATGCATCAGTGGCTGCAGACTAGTACGACCAGGAGGTGGACTCACTGACACGAGTGTCACACTTTGGCATCAACCCATTTCAAAGTGCACAGGACCAGGAAGCTGCAGAGAGGGAATTTGCTCTGCAGTGCCCAGATGTGGGTATACTGCTGGACAATGCAGTAAATAATCTGCCGCAACCTTTTAAAGATGGACTCAAAGGCCTCATCAACATCACAAGGAGACATAGTCAACGCTGATGTTTTTTATTTTTTATGTCTGAGTACTTCTTGTGTGTGCTGTTAATTGTTTCAACTGACAAATGTCTTGTTGTGTTGTTGTTTATGTTGCAGATGGGATGTTTTGTTTGTTTGTTTGTTTCTTTTTACATTTTGGGAGTTTAAAGGGAGAAAAAAAATCTTTTTGATATGGACAGTACTGTGCAAAAGTTTTAGGCAGGTGTGAAAAAATGCTGTAAACTAAGAATGCTTTCAAAAATAGAAGCGCTAACAGTTTATTTTCATCAATTAACAAGATTTTTCTTTTGTTCGCTCACTTTACATTTTGTTAATTGATGAAAATAAACTGTATAGTTTTATTTTAAAGAAGATAATAAACGTCATGTCTTCACAGTCTGGCACGAATTTCATTTTTAATCTGTAATGGGAAGGGCTGGATCTGTAACACCCACTGTTGATAGTGAAACGGTGTGCAGCCTTACCCTCTCCCAGTGTACGTAAGGCACCGGAAGATGGCTTGTTCAGTGACCTCTGACCTAGGTAACAAACGTACCCCCCAAAATCAACATGCAAGACCGTCACAGCCGGCTTAGGGCAGCGAAGCCAGGATAACTTAATACAGTAGCCACCATTGTATCACTTGTTTCAGGCTAATAAGTCGGTCGGATATCAACGGATTTGGACCCACTGTAAAGGTCCACCACTGGAGGAGGAACCCCATGTGGTTGGGAACCTTGCTCGGTTATGAAAGGCAGCTTCAGGACTCTGGCCCTGACACCCTCAATTTAGATGCCAATCTGACCCCAATTGCCTTCACTAAAAACACAGCTAATGTCTGAGCACTATAATCACTCAGGAGTAAAAAACATCAACGATAAACAAGCAGAGCGTCAAAAACAATCTGAACCAACCAAGTTAGTAAATCACATAATACTAAACACCATTTTAACCTTAGCTTGTAGCAGGTATGAAGCTTTAGTGGAAGTTCAGTCAGGACTTTTCATACATCTGCCATGCTCGGGGCTGTCAATCGTATACTATTAGCTGGTCTTTATCCAATAAGCACAACTAAAACAAAAACGAAAGTAATGCTGTGACCTTCTTTAGCTCAGAGCAGTAGCTCACATGTACTTCTATCTGATCCACATCTGCACACTTCTAGATTAGCAAAGAAAGACAATCTTTGGTATTTTTTAATTCTGTATGTCAAGCACAGGTTAAATACTCATTTAAAAAGCTATGCAAATCTGCTTTGACCTGTGAAACTGCTCAACTGCAGTGTTATTCATGATTGTATTGTTCAAAACAAGATCAATCACATAAGGTATGGTTCATATTTGTGGTTACTTTTATAAAAGTGTGTTTGCAGTGCATGTTACACTACCACACTTTTTCTTTACTACTTAATTGACCCGAAAGCTAAATAAGCCCATCAAATTCCACTCCACTGAGGTGTTAAAGAGCGAGGGGTGTTGCTCCCAACTGCTCTGGAGAAATCTTACATGTTAGGGGAAAAAAGAAGAGAAAAGCATATTATGGTTAACTAGTTTGGAGACACCAATAGTGCTCTCAAAGTATTTGTTTGAGCTTTCCTATCTTCGGCGTATAAAGACTCATGAAGCCCGAACAGAAGTTCATTTGACTTTGTTAACTTTAATCAAAGGAAACATGTCCTACTGCCTGTATAGAGTTACGGTCACAGTTTTCAACAGTTTTAAACAGCCTCCCTCCCAAAGCAGGCTTCTGCATACCGTGTTATTGGATGGGAACTTCATGTTTATGAGACAGTGCCATGCTGGTTTGTCCAACATGCTAAAGAGCTGGTAATCTGTTGCATTGGTTCCCAACCCAAGTCCAGCCTGACGGTCTGCATCCCCCTACAGCTCCAAAGGTCACTCTGAGGGGTCACGAGCAATGTTCCCTCTAAGCTGCGCGCCTGCGCAACCGCGCACTGCTCGCACATTCTCAGCGCACAAGAAAATCTATGCAGCGCATAAAATAAAATTCACCATAAACGTATTAATTAATATCTAATATTAGACCTAATCGAATCTAATTAATTAGACCAATAATGTGTTTTTTGTACCATTTTTCAATGTAACACAGTGAGTGACAGGTGTCCAGCCAATGATACGATACGGTTTACTTACGCTACGCAGCCAATCATAGCATTGATAGTGCTTGCATATGTGCCCTGCCCATACGCACCATGCAGGTTAGCTAGCTAACAACAATGCGGCGGAGTTAAGAGACGCAACCCCTTATCATGGCAAAACGAACGGGCAGCACCAGCGACACATCCACTTACCAAGCCAAAGTAAAAAAGAAATGCGGTTCTTTTAGGATGGAATGGCTGTCGGAGTATGTGCAAATAGAAGAACAAGCGGTGAAACTGGGTGATATTTTTTCTTTTTCGAGTGAGAAAGGTCTACTCTGCAAAACATGCAGCGAAGCCAAAGTAGCAAATGAGCTTTCAGCGGGAAAAATGTGGACTGAATGGAAGTTGGACTACCTCAAGCGTCACATTCAGCAGAAAAGTCATTTGAAAGCTGTTGGAATTGTACGAAGACTCAAGGTGGGACAGGGGATTGGTACATTATTCCGGGAGAGCGCACAAGACCGAGAGAAAAGGAACGAGCTGTCACACAAAACAAAATCTGACCCCAATCAAGTTAAAGTTCTCATTGACAATATTTTACTTGCCATCAAAATGAATGCATCAATGCTGTCAGTTCAACAAATCCACAATCACATGGCAAAGTATGTGAGTATACCAGAAAGCTGGCAAAGCAAAAACTATGCATTTGAATTTGTGAACTCAATCAATGCGATAGTGCAGAATGAGACTATGTGCAATGTTAAAAATGCACCCTGGCATACCCTGATAATAGATGAGAGCACAGACATATCAGTACACAAAATGCTAGTCATATATATTAAATACAGGGAGGAACATGATGTTAACTATAAAACTGTGTTTGGTGGCATCATCCAGCTGACAGCATGCACTGCTCAGGATATTGTGCAGGCAATAACTCAGTTTTACTCCAAACATGGACTGGACATGCAGAGAATAGTGATGCTGACCTCCGATGGTGCCGCAGTTATGCTAGGAAAACACAACAGAGTTGCGGCTTTGTTAAAGCGCCAAATACCACACCTAACTGAACAACTGGTGCAATATTTTGTAATATTTTGTAATTTGTATATTCAATATTCTACTGTACATTAAATTTCTTCTTTACTGTTTATTTTTTTATTATGTTTATTACTGTTTATTTATATTACTTGATTTTTATTTTATCTTTACGTACTGAGCAATGCTGCTGTAATCCTGTAATTTCCCCACTGCGGGACTAATAAAGGATTATCTTATTTTAACATTGTGTGGCCCATAGAGAGGACTTGGGCATTGATGATGCCTGGAAAAATGTACCTTTGATGCGAGATGTGGAAACTCTTCTTAGAACTGTGTATTACACTTTCTCTCGGTCCACTGTGAAGAGGGGCAAAATGGAGGACCTAGCAAAGATTCTTGATGAAGATACACTGTCATTCAGGCCTCTGAACGAAGTGCGATGGCTGTCGCGGCACCAAGCTGTCAATGCTGTTCAGAGGAACTACACTGTGCTTAAAGAATTCTGCGAAAGAGAATTCGCCGATAAGAGAGATCCAGTGGCAAAGTACTGCTACAAAAAGCTGAGTGATTCAAAGTTCAAGGTTACTGTCACTGCTTTGGGAGATGTTTTGGGTGAGCTAGCACAACTCTGCCTCACTTTTCAAAGACGCAACCTGACTGTGATGGAAGGACACTGCTTTGCTAAGATTGAGAAGATTGAGAAGTTGCTGTGACAGGTTCATCCTTCCCGGGATGCTTCTGACGCGGCGCACACAGACCACACGTAGCTGTTACGGTTTTAAGGACTTTATTGGCAGGTATTTTATAAACACAGGACGCCTGCTCTCCGTCGCGGAAGCGCCGACTCTGCTGCCGCTCTCCGCTCCTCTCTCCCCCCGCCTCCTACTGCGGGGTTTAAATACCCACATACACACACACACACACACACACAAACCCACTCAGCTCCAGGTGCCGCTCATTCCCTCCCGATTGCCCGCACCTGTTCCCTGAGCCGCCCTTCGCTCTCCCCCTCTGCAGCCGCGCTAAACCAAGCCCCTGCCCCACAGTTGCGTTCCCAATACTTGAAGGAGAAGGATGTACAGTGGAGTGACCGTGTCAAAGAGGCAATGGGGACCTCATCAGCTGATGGCAGAAATACTGGTGGGATTACTCTTTTCATTAGTAAGCTCTGTGATCACATGGATGCTCGTTTTCCAGAGGATGAATTAAAGGAGTGGTCTGCATTGACATTGAAGCATTGAGCTCAGACGTCAGTTTTGACTATGGATCAGCAGACATTGCCACACTGGCAAAGAAGTATGAGGCCATTCTCCACCACCCACAGTCTATGGAGGCCATTAACAGTCAATATGCTGAATTCAAGTACATAATGAAGCAAAAACTTAAACAGGGGTCAATCAGCACATTCTTAGATGTGAGGAGCTAAAGGAGATCTCACAGCTTGTGGATATTTGTGCTACATTTCAAGCTTCCAGTGCAGATTGTGAAAGGATTTAGTTTAATGAATCATATCAAAACAGCATCCAGAAATCGTCTTGAAGTGGCACATTTGGACCAGCTGATGCGCATAAAGTCAAAGCAAGAAGCAGACGAAGCCATCAACCTGGACAAAGTGTACAACCATTGGAGAAGTGAGAAGGACAGACGTGAAAAATAAGGTAAAATTAAAGTCAAAATGTGTGCATATTCTAGTGACATTTCTTAAGATTTTATATTTATGGATATTAATCATTAAATGCTGTTACTACTAGATAATTTATGGGTAGTAGAAATGCTAATAAAAAAACTGTGTAATTAGGTATTTTACAGGCAAAGAGGTACAGGAATTTACACTGTATCACAAGCTACAGCACATGTCATTGAGCAAAATGTGAATGTTTTAATGTGAACAAAATGTTATGTCTGAAAGGTGTATATGTCTCATTTCTTCCAGAACAGGACCCTCAGCCAGGCCACAACTGGACCACAGCCAGGCCAAAGCAGGACTCTTCCCATGGCCAAAGCAGGACTCTCACATATAACATACTATGAACAACAAGATTTGTCTTTTTCATTTTAAGTGGGCCAAATCGTTTATATTAAAAGTAAACTAATGAAAATTGCTGCTGTAATTTGATTCTTTTAATAAGCCATGTAACTTGCTATGATCCAAGGTTTTGAACAGGTGTGATACTGGTGTGTGGCCACAGCGTGCACATCTGATGTTGCTCACAGTGGTCCTTAGTGTGCTCAGGGAGCTTGTGTGTATGCCCAGACACATGAAAAATTAGAGGGAACATTGGCCTCGGGTATAATATTATCTTATCTATTGCTGTTTTGACAACATTTTGTTGACCGTTCCGCTGATGCCACCTTATCAGAAACCAAGACTTGTTTGAGATGTGAGCGCAGCCATGTAACACAGAAGAAGGATCAATATTTGCTGTCCTTTATGACACTCAGTGACTGGCTTCAGGATATGAAACGGAGACATGAGGAATATCAACCAGACCAAGATTACATGTCAGTGAGGTGATGCCTGGATCACACTGGACACGTTCAGTTCCCACTGTGCCCAAGGAGCGACGGCAATGTCCTCCCACTGCTGCACTGAATAAAACTGAATTAGGATGGATTAAGCGTACTCGTCTCGGGTATAGAAAAAAATTACCTTGCTGCCATATAATCACGTTGTGTGCACGCATGTTGAAAGTGTAGCGCGACGGTGTAATTGCACACAGAAGCGAGAACAATCAGTCTAATCCTCAGCAATACTTCGCTGCTGTTAATTTAAATGGAGTTAATTTAAGCTTTACCCTGTGTTAATCTTAAACTAATACATTGTTCAATTACGTTGAAAGGAAGTTTAAAGCAACTGAACTTCATCAGTTCTAAAAAATGAGGAAGTTTCTCAGATGAGTGGCAGATGAGTGTAAAATTGAAAGAAGAAGTCACTGCTCTGTCGCCATCAACTTGAGCCACCATGCACAATACCAGGACACTAGCCCACCTAAATGGAACAGGGCCATAATCCAATTTTTCCATCCCACCTGTGTTTACCCTGCAATTACATGTCAAAATGGCTGCTGTGAAAAGGGCCTGTACAGAGACGTCTTTGACATAATGTCAAACACGGTATGGTGATAATATTTATGGGCCTCTGACATGACTCAAAAGCATATTCTTGAAGAAACAGCTCTGGGAAAAGCAGAAGGAAGTGGAATAAATCTTCTATCATAAATCAATGTATCTGCCTTTAGAAATACAGGTTAAGCGGCACATTTCACGACAGCGTGCCTCTGTCTGCCTCCTCACCATATTGTTTGGTTCTGGAATGTCAGGACAAACATGTGTTACGGCCCCCCCTTTAGGGCTAGGGGTGCGGGAGCCATAAACATAGAGGCAGAGAATGGTTGATGGTACAAGGGTACATTTATTTCAAAAACAGAGGCGGTAACATATAACAAAACACACGAAAGGAGGGTGGTGGCGGGTGCTGTGAAAATAACTCAAAGGTAACAAAAGGAGATCCCCAAACGGGGGACTAGGCCTGCCTATACAGGTAACTAAGGTAGCCTCTTATAAGGTAAACACAAGGAGCACAGCACCCACTATGCCTATGTAGCTAACATCGAGTGCCAAGTGTTGCAAATCAGTAGCGACTCTTGCCCTCACACCTCCAGTCAGCGGGTAAACAACAGGGAAACAAACACATACTAATCTAAGACTCCACCTAGTAGCCGGCCACCTGCCGGGCTACAACTAGCTCAACGGGAGTCACATATTGAACACACCAGTCCCTACACAAGTTTAGCTAGCAGGAGCACAACACAACTAGGCTAACCGGGACACAACACAAACGAGCTAGCAGGTACACAACACAGGGGAGCTAGCGGGAACACTACACACCGGAGCTAGCGGGTACACTACACAAGTGAGCTAGCGGGTACCCTACACCAGTGAGCTAGAGAGCTAACGGGTCCCCCACACCCGTTAGCGGGGAGCGGCACGCCAGTCAACGGGGAATGACCGGCGGCCCCGTTGCACCGGTGGCGTCTCCTTAAAACAGGAAGTTGACCTCCCACGCTGGCGTCTCATTGGTTGGGCGGGAGCCCGATGCGCCGATCAGAGCTCCGCAGGAACCAGGAAATGGGCAGGTCTTCCATCCACGGGTGGACCTGTTTTTACCACCGGGAAAAGCACACATGCAACGGCGACAGCCGTAACACATGGTAAGTGGCCTAAAGAGGAAACGTGTCCCGTCAGCTGAGACAAGAATAGGCGTATTTCCACCCAAGTTCTGTTTGTGTCGGGCCGCCTGTGCCGGCATGATAGGCAAAGGGGGGGGGGGAATTAGTGTCAACAGGGGTTATTTTTTTAATTTTGGATGTTCACATTGAACTACTGAATAAATAACAATGCAAGTTGAATAAATTAGCCTAGAGTTGTAAGGAACATTTTCCACAGTGAATCAATGAGCATCATATGGCCTGGGTGTAAAGAGGCCACTCATGGTCATATTGACAACCAGTGTGCATCCATGTGTAGAGGTTCTCAGTTCAGGTTGTGTGCGCTTACATTTTAAAGGTATCCATAGCGGGCCTCTCTGCGCTACATACATCTTTATCATTTGTAACGTGCAGTGAGACAGTCGGGTCAATAATCTGAGGTTAAAACAGCAGATAAAAGCCGACCGGGCAAACCAAACCCAACACCCTTTAAAAAAAAAACACAAATGAATCTCTTATCAGCAGACAACCTTGTGACATCGCCTGCAAGACCCTGAAAGAAAACCATAATGTAAATATAAAGTTAGCTTTTGGCTACAAGTCTGTGCATTTAGAGATCTATTCCACCTGGCAGTGACCTAACGCAGCCACTCTGTAACGATCGGTTAGTTGTGACTTTAATCGGAGCAAGCGGGAGCCTTTCAGCAGTTGCCAGCTCTCGACTTTGCTCGTGCCAGACACAGAAACCAGAATAGGAACAAGCGTTCGGTCCAGCTCAGTTGGGGCAAGAAACTGAAAACGATATTGCATATTTGATGTGCAAAGTATGTCGAGGTATAACGCATAAGAAGGAGACAACTGAATTGGTTGTGGATGATTAGATCGAGAAAAAAGAAAACCACATTGATGAAACCATGATGATAACATCCCTTCTCTGGCTTCTTTCTTGAATTCATGTGCTTCAAATCTATTTAATTTGACCATTTTCCTTATGGGCCGTCTTGTCATGTCTCTGGCAGATGTGACGACAGGGGTCTGGACCCAAAAGCAAACTGCGGACAACAGAGGTGAGGTAGGAATATGCTGGTGTTTTATTCACACTCCTCCGGAACACAGGGGAAAACACATTGGATACTCAGCCGTTGGCTCGGCAGTGCTGTAGTGGGTTCCGGTGGTCGGGCCGCGGCTCGTGACGTTGCTCGTGAAGACGCTCGTGACTTTGCTCGGGATGAGGCTCGTGAAGAAGCTTGTGAGTTGGTCGGTGGGTCTTGCTCTCCTGCGTGTAGGCATGAAGGACAATCTCTCGACACTGGCGTCTGGGCCGAGGCCTGCTTTATCTGCGGCTTGATGGTGGAATGCGCCGCAGCTGCGTGGGTGCTCCGCCCGGCTGTTCTGCATCTGCCTGATTGAGAGAGGGAGAGGGAGAGAGGAGGAGAGAGAGGGAGAGACAGAGGCATCCTGGCTGTGGCCAGGGTTAGTGTGGCACCCCCTGGTGGTGCCTCCGCGTTCCTCACAGCAGATTCCTTAAGAAACTGTTTCAATTTAAATTTATAGACGCTGAGATGAAGAGCCCATCGATTGAGACCCTTAAACCACTCGCAGGCGCTTTTATGCAAGTTGTACACAGATTCAGACACAACAAGCAACCACAGAGGTTAGGCTTACCTCACTCACAGATTTACAGGCACCTAATGGGAGTATAAACCAAGTTAAACCTGCAGACTCTCAGGTTGTACAGTTGTTATTTCAGAGGATGTTAAAGGTTCCCTCAGAGAAGGGGCTTAAAAGGGTCTGCCACTGAAAAACTAAAATAGGAGGAAAACAGCACAGATATGGTAAGAGAAAACAAGATGTTTTGTTATAATTATTCATCGTTTAACCCTCCCGTTGTCCCGAGGTCAAAATGACCCACGTACGCTTATACTTATGCCCCGGGTCAAAATGACCCACGTAAGCTTATACAGATACATATCCTCCGGGTCAAAATGACCCACGTCCGTTTTGAGTTTCTCTCCCCCCAACCCTGCCCTTATCCCGGGGTCAAAGTGACCCACGTACACTTATACACATACATATCTCTCGCTTTATGCCCCGGGTCAAAATGACCCACGTAAGCTTATACGGATACATATCTTCCGGGTCAAAATGACCCACGTCCGCGTGTGTGTGTGTGTGTGTGTGTGTGTGTGTGTTTCTCTCTCCCAACCCTGCTCCTATCCCGGGGTCATAACGACCCACGTACGCTTATCCCTCCCGTTTGTCCCGAGGTCAAAATGACCCACGTCCGCTTATACACATACACATCTCTCGCCTCATCCTCGGGGGTCAATATGACCCACGTCCGCTTATACACATACACATCTCTCGCCTCATCCTCGGGGGGTCAACATGACCCACGTCCGCTTATACACATCTCTCGCCTCATCCTCGGGGGGTCAATATGACCCACGTCCGCTTATACACATACACATCTCTCGCCTCATCCTCGGGGGTCAATATGACCCACGTCCGCTTATACACATACACATCTCCCGCCTCATCCTCGGGGGGTCAATATGACCCACGTCCGCTTATACACATACACATCTCCCGCCTCATCCTCGGGGGGTCAATATGACCCACGTCCGCTTATACACATACACATCTCTCGCCTCATCCTCGGGGGTCAATATGACCCACGTCCGCTTATACACATCTCTCGCCTCATCCTCGGGGGTCAACATGACCCACGTCCGCTTATACACATCTCCCGCCTCATCCTCGGGGGGTCAATATGACCCACGTCCGCTTATACACATACACATCTCTCGCCTCATCCTCGGGGGTCAATATGACCCACGTCCGCTTATACACATCTCTCGCCTCATCCTCGGGGGTCAACATGACCCACGTCCGCTTATACACATCTCCCGCCTCATCCTCGGGGGGTCAATATGACCCACGTCCGCTTATACACATACACATCTCCCGCCTCATCCTCGGGGGGTCAATATGACCCACGTCCGCTTATACACATACACATCTCTCGCCTCATCCTCGGGGGTCAATATGACCCACGTCCGCTTATACACATACACATCTCCCGCCTCATCCTCGGGGGGTCAATATGACCCACGTCCGCTTATACACATACACATCTCCCGCCTCATCCTCGGGGGGTCAATATGACCCACGTCCGCTTATACACATACACATCTCTCGCCTCATCCTCGGGGGTCAATATGACCCACGTCCGCTTATACACATACACATCTCTCGCCTCATCCTCGGGGGTCAATATGACCCACGTCCGCTTATACACATACACATCTCTCGCTTTATGCCCGGGTCAAAATGACCCACGTAAGCCTATACAGATATATATCCTGTGTGTGTTCTCTCTCCCAACCCTGCCCTTATCCCGGGGTCATAATGACCCACGTACGCTTACACGGATACACATCTCTCACTCTATCCCCCGGGTCAAATTGACCCACGTCCGTTTTGTGTTTTTATTCCCCCCAACCCTCCCGTTGTCCCGAGGTCAAAACGACCCACATCCGTGTGTGTGTGTGTGTGTGTGTGTGTGTGTGTGTGTGTGTGTGTGTCTCCACAACCCTCCCCTTATCCCGGGGTCATAATGACCCACGTCCGCTTATACGGATACATATCTCTCACTCTATCCCCGGGGTCAAAATGACCCACGTCCGTCCATTTCCATTAATTTTCAACAATGTCATTTCGCCGATCACGAAGGTTACGAAACGCAGAGGCCTCAAAGGCCTCGCACGCATTAAAAAAAAATAGTATAAAAATGATCACAGGACACAGTCGTAACATTCGAAACTTTCGATTCGTTTATTTATTCATTTTTATTTAGGCGTCACAAGCAACGACACGCATCCTCCGACACGGGGGGGGGTCAGGTATCGAACCGCATGCGGAGGATAGTACAGCGGAGCCTGTCCGCCAGCTCTCCATGGAGCCCGGCTCGCCCAACCACGCGAACCGACCCCATCGCGAACCCGAGCCCGCTGGGGTATCGGAGCGGACCGCGGGTTCGTCGTTTAACGCCGCCGCCGGCGCCGCCTCCTCCTCCTCCTCCTCTCTGCCGGAGCCCAAGAGACGCGACGCTCGCCTCTCTCGGCGGTTTTGGCGGCGGCGGTGGAGACGGCGGTGGCGACGGAGGTGGCGTTCCCGCGCCTCCGTCCGCGGAACGAGCCCGGTCCGCCGTCCGAGACGACAGGTTGATCGGTGTGAACTCGTCGCCGGCCGGAATATTCTCGCCTCCGTTCGTGTCTTCCATCCGGGCGATGCGCATGTCCATGCCTGCGTCAAAGTACGGATCGATGCCGACGGCCACGTATCTTCCGTCTCTGCGGACGATGTCGGAGTAGACCGTGGGTTCGTCGGTCGGCAACGGGCCGAAGTCACGGCCACATGCCAAACGCGTCGGCGGCGCGGCCCAAGCCAGCGGCGGCGGCGGCGTTCCCGCGCCTCCGTCCGCGGAACGAGCCCGGTCCAGGCGGATCAGTCGGACCTCGTGGCCGAACAAGGAATCGTCACCGGCCGGAATATTCTCGCCTCCGTTCGTGGCTTCCATCCAGGCGATGCGCCTAGACATGAATGCGTCAAAGTACGGATCGATGCGGACGGCCACGTATCTTCCGTCTCTGCGGACGATGTTGGAGTAGACCGTGGGTTCGTCGGTCGGCAACGGGCCGAAGTCACGGCCACTTGCAAACCACGCCGGCGGCTCGGTCCAAGCCGGAGGCGGAGCGCGGGCCGCTTTCTGAGAACGCTTCCGTCGGGCCCGGCGGGCGATCACGGAATCGTCGCTGGCCGGCTCGTCCGCGCCTCCGTTCGCAGAGGACATGTCTCGACGTTCCGCATGTTCGTCACGCCGGCCGTGGAAAGGATCGTCCTGGAGATGACGAATCTGGAGGGCTCGCGAAGATACGGCGACGGCTGGAAAGAGATGGACGAGATCGACCTGCGCGCCTACGTGGGCCTGCTGATCTTGGCGGGCGTGTACAGGTCCCGAGGCGAGGCCGCGGCCAGCCTGTGGGACTCCGAGAGCGGCAGGGCCGTGTTCCGCGCCACGATGTCGCTCAAGCGCTTTCACACGTACTCCAGACTGCTGCGCTTCGACGACCGCGAGACGAGAGGGGCGAGACGCGCGACCGACAAACTGGCGGCCGTGAGAGAGGTCTGGGACGCGTGGGCGGAGCGGCTGCCGCTCCTCTACAACCCGGGTCCCGAAGTGACCCGGGTTGTAGAGGAGAAGTGACCCGGCCCGTCATCGTACTGGACTACAACCGCAACAAAGGCGGCGTGGACAACCTCGACAAGGTGATCGGGACGTACAGCTGCCGGAGGATGACGGCCCGCTGGCCCCTGGTCGTCTTCCACAACGTCATCGACGTGTCCGCCTACAACGCCTTCGTGATATGGCGAGAGGTCAACCCCGACTGGATGCCCGGCAAGCGCAACAAGAGGAGGGTGTTCCTCGAGCGGCTGGGAAAGGAGCTCACGTCCCCGTTCATGGAGAGACGGGAGCGGCCGCCCCGCGCGCCGGCCTCCGCCGCGGTCGCGAAAGCCGCGGCCGAGAGGGCCAGGGCTCGCGACGGGCCCGAGGATCCGGCCGCCGCCGCCGCCGACCCGGCCGCCGCCGCCCCGACGCACGGGGCCGCGAGCAAGCACAAGAGGTGTCAGATCTGCCCGCCGAAGAAGGACTGTAAAACGCACACCGTGTGCAGCGGTTGCAACAAGTACATCTGCAAGGGCTGCGCGCTGCCCTAATGCCCCGAGTGCGCGCCGCGATCGGCCGAGGTTTAGGGCCTTGCGTTGTCCGTCCGTCCGTCCGTTATCTGAACCGCTTATCCTCTTTGTGTGTTTGGGGGGGAAAAAAAGAAAGGATAAGAAAAAAAGAAAATATATATATATATATAGGTCTGTTAGACGCTGTCATTTCATTCGCCTCCGGACCTTCTTCGTTGACCTGCTGCTCCTGCTGCCGCTGCCGCTGCCGATGCTGCTGCTGCCGATGCTGCTGCCGCCGCTGCTGCTGGCGCTCCTGCTGCTGCTTTTGCTGGAGCATCCGGATGTTATAGCCGCTGCCGTCGCCGTCGCCCTTGTTGTTGTTCTGTCGTCGCTGTTGGCGTTCGCGTGGCTCGGAGTCAAAGCGAGATGTCGTCTCCGCGTCGTCCGGACGGGACCCCGACCGACCGTGGTCTGGATGTGCCTGCGGGCCGTGTACCTAACGGCGCGTCGGCTGACGCTCCCCGGCCCGGGGTACGGCGGACGGAGGGTCTCGCGGCCGGGAAGATCCCCGTCTCGCAGATAGACGTATTAGACGGCGAAAACGCCAATGCACCCCCGGGATGGACCGCTCCCGGCCCGCCGGCCTCTCCGTCTCGGTGGGGTTGCAACCCGTCGCCGACCCCGACTGCTCTACCGTTGTCGGCTGATACTGAGGAGGAGGAGGAGGAGGAGGAGGAGGAGGAGGAGGAGGAGGAGGAGGACGACGACGACGACGACGACGACGACGACGACGACGACGACGGCGACGGCGACGGCGACGGCGGCGACGGCGACGAGGTCTCCGGAAACAAAGACCGTCCTTGGTCCGACACCGACGACGGACCTCGTGCGGGTGCAAATGTGTCACCGGCGTTCCTAACCGGTGTTCGAATCAGCGTGTTACATTTGTTGAACACCGTCCTGCGTCGATACGCTGTAGAGGTGTGCGACGGGTGTCGGGTCAGTCACCCCAGTCAGATGCGACATGCCTGTATGTGGCCCATGGAGGAGACGTTCTACAGGATTCACTTTCAGCAGCTAATGGAACGGGTGTGGACCGACGGTTTCGTGCCTGCCGTATCTCTTTACCTGTCTATGAAAGGCGTCCGAGCCAGCTACGAGCAAATCCGGGGATCCGCGGCGCGGGTCCTGCACGACCTCAAAGCCGTTGACGATGTGACTGGCGAAATCTCCAGAATGTACGATCTCGTGATCGCCGAGGATGAGGTCAAACTCGAAGAGTTGGAAACGATTGAAAAACGCTGGGAATGTGTGTCCGAGTGATGAAATTTTTTTTTTTGTGACCTCTTTGTGTGTGTCTATGGAGTGAATGTTTTTCTTTTTGTTTTTCTTTCTTTCATTTTCTTTATACTATAAACGTATGGGGTTACCATTTGTTTGTCATTTTTAGGGCCGGGGATATGCTTTGTACAACACAGAAACGAGAAAACAAAATAAAATACCTCGTAACAAATGCAGTTGTGTTCATTTATCTCTGGAGCTCTCGTGATCCCCTTCCAGACTCCCACAATGTATTTTCATAATAATCAAGCACCTCAGGCAAAACAGGGGACTTGTCCTCTGCTCTCATCATGCTGCAGGGACAAAACACTGTGTTTGATCCGAATAAAGGACACTTTTACAGGCAGTGAGGCGGCTTAACTCGCTCCCGGATTCTCTCTCGGAGACCTCTGATGTGTAGATCAGGGTCTCCCGAGCGTCTCGGTCCAGACCGCAGCCTTCTAGGTGGTCCACAGCCTGATCTGGGCCTGAGTTAGTGTCGAAGCTGCACCAATGTTTGCAGGCAGAGAATGTCGATTAAACCGGTTCAGTTGTAGTACACCGTTTCCGCCAAAAGAGGGAGTCCTTGCCTAAGGAATAAACTTCAAGTGACCGTGTATTTACCAAAGGGCCAGTGTATGGTCTGATACTTTACTCTATTTGAATTGAAGGCAGGGAGTTCAATTTAATGCAATTCAATACATTTATAATACAGCAGAGCGAGCCAGTCAGTCATTTACTCCTCAGCTGATCGGGGGGGGGGGGGGGGCTCTGTACCAGTGTGCTGTGATACTGTGATCCGAGTAGAATACACACTGCAGCCTGCGCCTGGTCACTGAGCCTGTAAATATACAACAGTATTAGCCAAAAAACACATAGGAAATGCGTGGAGGAAAATGCAAATAGACAAATAGAAAGACAACCAGTTCAGAGAGATAGAAAAAGATACTTAGAGAAAGAGAAACATCATACACAGAGAGAGAGAGAGAGAGAGAGAGAGAGAGAGAGACAGACAGACATAAGAGTGAGAGAGAGGCAGAAAAAGACGGAGGAATAAAGAGAGAGATTGAGAGTGTGGAAATACAAACATATTGAGAAAGAAAGTAAGAGAGGGAAAGACGGATAGAATATGGAGATAAATACAGGGAAATGAGGGGGAGAGACAGAGCCTGATATCCAGGCAGTCAATAGGACTTGGCTTAACCCTCGTTCAGAGCTTTAATCAAGGGAACCACACTGGTACTCTTCCCCACAGCCTTCCAGAGATACCAGATGTAATTAGCCCTTTCACAACAGCAGCAGCCTGACATCCAGGCAGACAGTAGGACCTGTCTCAACCCCCTTTCAGAGCTTTATTTGTTATGGGTAGATATAGAGACACAACACACTCTGTTGTAACTTGTTTGACTTTTATTTTGAAGAGCATGGAAATAGGAAGTGCTTTTACTTTGAAGACAGGACGTAGAATGATATGTTTTGTTGACGCTAACAATGATGATGATATGTAGAGAAAAATATATACATGCCGGGTGCAAGAGCGCGTTCTGAATCACTTGAACAGTTTGTACCGCAGTTCTGCAAGTAAAGTGATTCCGTTCATACAAGACGTGTCTTGGTCCTCATTAGAAGCTCCACTTCACTACACAATCCTCAAACAGGGGACTTCTCCTCTCCTCTCATTCTAATAATGCAGGGTCACTCTCTCCCCCAGGTTTTGTCTCCCGGAAAACGCCGACGTGTAGATCAGGGTCTCCCGAGCATCTCGGTCAAGACTGCAGCCTTCTAGGTGATCCACAGCCTGATCTGGGCCTGATTTAGTGTCGGAGCTGCACCAACGTTTGCAGCCAGAGAATGTCGATTAAACCGGTTCAGTTGTAGTACACCGTTTCAGCCAAAAGAGGGAGTCCTTGCCTAAGGAATAAACTTCAAGTGACCGTGTATTTGCCAAAAGGCCAGTGTATGGTCTGATACTTTACTCTATTTGAATTGAAGGCAGGGAGTTCAATTTAATGCAATTTAATACATTTATAATACAGCTTTATTTTATGGGTAGACATAGAGACACAACACACTCATCAAACAGGGGACTTCTGCTCTCCTCTCGTCCTAATGCAGGGTCACTCTCTCAACCCAGGGTGGGGGAGCTTAACTTGCTCGATTGTCTCCCGGAAAACGCCGACGTGTAGATCAGGGTCTCCCGAGCGTCTCGGTCCAGACCGCAGCCTTCTAGGTGATCCATAGCCTGATCTGGGCCTGATTTAGTGTCGAAACTGCACCAATGTTTGCAGGCAGAGCACCGCTTCAGTTGTAGTACACCGTTTCCGCCAAGAGAGGGAGTCCTTGCCTAAGGAATAAACTTCAAGTGACCGTGTATTTGCCAAAGGGCCAGTGTATGGTCTGATACTTTACTCTATTTGAATTGAAGGCAGGGAGTTCAATTTAATGCAATTCAATACATTTGTAATACAGCTTTATTTTATGGGTAGACATAGAGACACAACACACTCCTCAAACAGGGGACTTCTCCTCTCCTCTCATTCTAATAATGCAGGGTCACTCTCTCAACCCAGGGTGGGGGAGCTTAACTTGCTCGATTGTCTCCCGGAAAACGCCGACGTGTAGATCAGGGTCTCCCGAGCGTCTCGGTCCAGACCGCAGCCTTCTAGGTGATCCACAGAACATACACTGGACCATTGGATAGATTTCTTAGAGAGAGAGAGAGAAAGGGAGAGAGAGAGAGAGAGAGAGAGAGAGAGAGAGAGAGAGACCATTTGCAGAGAGGGTCTCTAAAGGATGCAGTCAGTGAGGAGGAAAGAGGGGGGGGGGGGGGGGGGGCAGGGGTCGTACAGCAGCGCGCCGAGTGTCTCATATGCAGCTCCAGAGCCAACGGTGACTGGTCTCGTGGAGGAACCGAGCTTCAGTGTCTGTGGCTACCATCGCTGTGACTACTTGTAAACTTTGTACAATACATTACTTGACTCTGTCCCTGCAGCTTTTTTTCACTCATTGATGTTTGACACAGTACCTCACTTGTTACAAAACTCGAAGCGCTCTGCTCGGTTCGGCTCTCGATAAATCAAAGGCCTCGCAGCGTGTGTTATTTAGCGCAGTGGGGGAGATCGAGAGAGAGTTTGAGCTCCAAACCCGACTACACAGAACAGGCCGTGGGCTCGAACGCACTAAGCACCCAAGAAACATACAGTTACTTTTGTTTCAAATACATTGTGGAATTTTTCAAAGTTCAAGACAAAAAAAAATATTTGTTTCAAATGAACCAAACTATTGTCCTGGACTATATTTTTGTGTTAGAGAGAGAGATAGAATGCAGTCAGTGAGAAAGAAAGAGGAAGGGGGGGGGGGGGGGGGTCACACAGCAGAGGGAGCAAGTCATGCAGGACACTCTGGCAGCGCTGCACAGCTCCTTCAGCCACCGGTGTGTGAAGGAGAGGTACCGCAAGTCCTTCCTCCCTGCTGCTGCCAGACTGCACAAGCAACAAGCTGACCTCCCAGTAGCCCACAAACATTCTGGACTCTCAATACTTGAACACTTTTTATCACTCTGGTCACTTTAATCCATTCTGGTGCAATATTTTTGTAATATTTGTAATTTTGTATATTCAATATTCTACTGTACATTCAATTTTCTTCTTTACTGTTTTATTATGTTTATTACTGTTTATTTATATTACTTGATTTTTTATCTTTTACGTACTGAGCAATGCTGCTGTAATCCTGTAATTTCGCCACTGCGGGACTAATAAAGGATTATCTTATCTCTTATTTTATCTTATTTACTCAGCTGATGTACGCTGTGGTCTCGTGGAGTTGCTGTGACGACTTGTAAACCTTGTAAAATAAATGACCAGACTCTGACACCGGAGACTTTTTTATTTTTTATTTTCACTCATCGATGTTTGACACATATTATTTCACATGTTACAAAAACCTGGGAAACACCGCTCGGTTTACCTCTCAATTGGCACGATGGCCGAGATCACGGGAACGTTCCCCGGGGCTCTGTACCAGTGTGCTGTGATACTGTGATCCGAGTAGAATACACACTGCAGCCTGCTCCTGGTCACTGAGCCTGTAAATATACAACAGTATTAGCCAATAAACACATAGGAAATGCGTGGATTAAAATGCAAATACACTGTAAAAAAAGAATAGTTGGTCCAACTTAATTGAATTATTTCAATTGGTAACAAGCAAATTAATTAAGTTTCCTCAAATTAATTTAACAAGTTAGATTAACACAATTGCTTTAAGTCAGAAGTATGTCATAATTTGATTTATTTTAAATTAAATATTTGCATTACTCCAACTTAAAATTAAGGCAAGTCAACTTAAAGTTTCCAGTTTATCCAACTCAATTATTTGCATGACCCAAAAGTAAAGTACTCCTCCATTACAACCTAATAATATAGTTTCAGGAAAGGTAATTTCTATATTAACATTAGTGTGGAATTTTAGTTTGCCCAATCCAACTAAAATAACCTTCCTCAAATTACAATTTCAAGTTGGCTGAAAGAAAAATTATAGACTCAAATCTGATGTCTTTTAAATTTTATTATGTAAATGTAAAAACATACTATTTACTTTTTTCCCAGAAACAAATATGCACAAAATGCATAACAGTACAGTGACTATTACTGTGCAACCACAAATGTTTTTAAATAATATGGAAGTTATTCCACAAGATTTTAAGAAAGTGCAATGTAATGCAACAATATATTCCACAACAAAGTGCAACAACAATACGTTCCATGTTTTCAACAAAGTGCAATGTAACGCAACAATATATTGTGCAAATATGCATAAGTCACAACACAATGTTATGACACCAGTATTAAGTAAAGAACAGACTTTAGCAAGAAGTCTCTCTTATACCTCAACAGAAACCCCTATAGAAAGCTATAGCCGCTGCAGCTATGATGCAATTGAACAGTGCAACTTTGGAAGGGAAACAATATAAACAGGCACTTATCTTAAGAGTTTTAAATCAGTTAAAACAAAACAGGTAACCATATTTTTGGAAAATGAAACATGTTTGGAGACATCAATAAACTCCTGCTCCTTCAAAAACAAAAACAAAAAGTGTTTTTAGGAATATTTCTATCTTGATTGTCTCTTTGAGCATCCAAAGGCTCAAATGTTGCATGCCCCATGTGCTTCCACAATATGGCAGTAGACTAGGCACAGTATTCAGGTCCAGAAGAGCAATCCATTGTAGTGATACTACAAGTTTTGAAGTCTGCCATAGAGATTTTGGACTTTGGGGGACATCTTGTGCTGCTCAAGCTGCATAATGATTTTCTGGAGCACTTCAAAGGTGAAATGAAGGGGTTTGGGATAAGATAGGTTGAGTCCATATATCAAACCTAGAAGCAAGGCACAAGCTGAGGCAACCGAAGTCAATTCATGCAGCACCGCCACGCCCTCAATAACAATGCCAATGTCTTCAGGTGGCTCCTGCAGTCCTTCCCCCTCCTTTCGAATGACAAACACTGCCATAGTGAGCTGCTCCAGTTCTTTCTGAGCATCATCTGCACTAGAGTCCTACAGAAGGGTACATGACAAACACAAAACATCACTGTCATCACTTTGCACTGTTATGCACTAGGTATGGGACGATAATATCACTGGCCTGAATCCTACACTGTGATAACTTGATTATGTTAATTCCTCATTTTAATCATCATTTTTATTCATCACCGCTGTGAATGAAAGAAGTTTTCTAGGGCTACAGCATTATTCAAGACATAATCATAGTTCCTACCCTGAACCTTGACAATGTGCAACTTTTTGGTTGATGTGCAAATGTGTGGTATGTGCTTGACTATTTCTTGGCGTCACCACACACCTCAACCAGCAGAGAGGTGTGTCAATGTGATCCAATATATTGTTTCCATTATGTCCAAGATTACAAAAACATGTAATCAATCCAAATAGGCTTGAGGGGTTAGTTATTACAGTTGAAAAAAAAATGTCTACCTAGGATGTTTTTGTGTGTACTTTGACACTGTGTGCTGACATGCAAATTACTGTTGAAACTTACAAGATATTCCTTGATCAGGTCATCTGCATCTTCTCCCAGGAAGATGATGAGGGCTTTCAGGACACACTCTCGCCGAAGATGAATGTCCTCAGTCTGGGACAACATAATCTTCAATTAATTATATTTTCACTGATCTCTAAAGACAAATGTCCTTTCTGTTACCGCTAAACTCCTACAATATGCTATATTTGAAGATAAAAAAGAAAAAAAGAAAAAGGGATGAGAGCCCAATGGAGTAGCTTGAAACATGCTCTGCGTATGAAACACATTGTCAGTATTGGTCTTCCTATGTTAATGTTTCTATAAACCATGATGAAAGTGCAACACTCCTCCTAGCTAACAAGAAACTCAAGGACTCCTTTGATAAATAAGATCTACCTGGTCCAAAGTGTCCATGATGTTAGCGGTCTTTTGGCGAGTCGCTCCTCCTTTGGCACGGATGATTCTGATTAGCTGACTTGAGTCCACGTCTAACTGGGCCATGAACTTCTCCTCAAGAGGAACAGCCATGAGCCTCTGGAACTCTGCATTGATCTAAAACAAAAAACAAAGTGACAGTGGATATGGTGTCCTGAATGAAAGGAAATGGAACTGGCCTGTATACAATCTCAGTTTTAACAAAATAACTACTGAAGGATAACTGTACAATGTTCAAAATGTACACAAAAAGGTATAACAAATATGGAAACTGAAAATGTAGTTATTCTCAACCACACCAAATGATATAAAAGCTCACCAACAAAACCAAAATATAGTATTTGATCACTTCAGTACCATTATTACCTCTTTTGGCTGAAACAGTGCTGGCCATCTGTCCTTAAAGTCCATAATACTGGGTTCTTGGTTTACCACCTCCTGTCGTCTGTAGGCAAATGTGAACGCCATTTTGTCTGCGACAACCCTTTCATTGTTTCTTATCCTGATCTCTGTCAGAAGTTCTAGTCTCACTTTTTCCAGGCTTTCCAGAGTCTGACCAGTAGGGAAGGATGGAAAAAAGTTAGCTTCAGCTCGTTTAGGTTTCTTAACTTTTTTAGCAGGGAAAGCATCTGTAGGAGCTTTAGATTTGAGGGAGTTTACTGACAGCTCTGGACACCCCTGCAATTTGAGCTGAGTCCTGTAGTTTCCCATCTTGTACTTCAGTCGCTGTTTCCAACCATAGCAGCCATTGAATGAGCCAGGTTCTTTCAAACAAGGGTGCTTTTTGATGAGGGCCTCTGCAACTGTACAGAAATGTTCATCCTCTGGATAGGCCTTGTATTGGTACATTTCTTCTGCTAGTCTGTTCAGGATATCAGACTTCATTCGGGAGCTGACTGTCAACATCTTGTGGCTCACATGGCACTCAGAATTCCCCTTTGATAGCTGCAGCTCTGTGTCATATGAAAATCTGGGAAGTGGAAAGTCTTGTGGCCACTGTTTTGTTCGAGATGACACAGACTCAGGAGATGATAGTATTATTGTGTCATTCGATGCTAAGGAAACACCATCATCTGAGTCAAATGAAAACGAATTAGATGAGGTGGTCTCAGTGGCACTGATCAAAGGTGGATTTGTTTGCTGATGGATCACCTTGATTGTCCCCAAATCCTGAAGTTCAGTTGTAGAATTCAGATTGAAGAAGTCATTGCCAAAATCTTGGTCCATGTATTGGAGTCTGAGGTTGCCCTTTAACCCAAAGGTAGTCTTTATCTTGCTGTGAAGGTCATCTAGGGACTCTGGTATGCCATTTGGAAATGTCAGTTTTTCAATGTTGCTCTCCCCCAAAATCACCTTGAGTCTTACAGCCATCGCAGTCTGAAAAGAGATCACAAGCAATTAGTAAGGTTCAGCATGCGAGACAAATCCCCTCTAGGAGTATCATTGACCAATTTCTGATCTGTCTACCTCCCTGAAGTAGAATAATATGAGGGAGTACTAGTTGTAGGTATAGGCTGTTGTATTAGAATGCATTAGTTTTAACGAGTTGTACCAAATAATGGCAACTGAGTGTAGATAATAAATAAGATAGGGTAGAGTGAAATTAAATATGCAGTTAACTACTTTGAAAAATATGCAAGAACTGGTATGTTGAAATTTGAAAGCTCTGATTTAATAAAACTTGGGCCAATTGGCTTTCACCTATGACATGTTTAACTGATTTTAAAAGAGCACAACAAAACCGATGTATAGGTGTGTTGCAGGTGACAATTATCACCACAAAAAAGCCCATGCACTGTTACACGTTCTAAGAATTGATGTTCTGTTGTTTCCCCACTAAGTATTTGAAGTTCACGTCATGAAGACTACCTTTGATTCAGAACACAATAGTAGTGTATGAGTCTGGCTTTTGTTTTCCTACTTAATAAAATAACGTAGTGCATTTAGAGGCCTCACCCTTTAAACATGGATATATCTTTTCAATGTGACAAGACGCATCCCTGCAGTTTTGTAGTCCGCCAGTGGGTATGCATCATGTAGTTCTTGTGGCTCAATAAGTTCCACTTCCTTGGCTGGCGATGTTTTGAGATCATAAGCTCTATAGTGTTCAATATACCATCCACAGAGCTTTTTCACAACAAAGATTAACTTGTCTTGCAGTATCACCATTTGGATAATTTCACTAAACTCTGGTAGTCCTCCCAGTGAGCCATGGATCAAGATCATCCCACACTTGTAGTTAATTTTATTATATGACACACTTTGGGCCAAGCACACTGTGGTCATAGTTGAAGACTTCTGTCTCAGAGCATTTGAGATGTCCTTGTTAAGAACATCGATGTGAACAGTGGAAACATTTGTTACTTCCAATGGAGGTCTGGTAAAGCTACATGCGTGTAAATGATGTGCAATCTGATACTGATGTCTCTCAGAAAGGGAAAGCAGCACATTTTTGAAGCACCTGATATTCCTCGCAACTCTTTTAAAAAAGCTATGCTTTGCTTCAAAACGCATCGTCCATAGGGCAACTAGCGGACCAAACTGACGGATCAAGTATGGATAATGCTCCACGAAATGGTGTTTTGGTTTAAGGTTACAGTCTGGGAAAACCTCTTGAAATCGAATTCTGTGCTCAGAGATCTTAAAATCAAGATATGCAATAGAGTCCTCTGTATGAACAGGACTGACAACAAGATCAACAATATCCTTCAGGTCTGTTAAGATCTGCCAAGCTGGTTCCTCACAGGGAACCTTTTGCCCAACCAACAAAGGGAAAAATCGGATTAGACTCCAGTTCTCATGTGCGTTTCCCCCAACAGTTTTTTTGGATGCAAAACGAAGAGCCACGGGATGGGGTCGATTAGTTTTGTCAGCCCACTTAAAGTTGAAAGATGATATTGCTTCATTCAATGTAAATAATGTAAAATATTTCTTTTTGATGAATACACTGAGGCAAAGTGCAATTTCAAAGGGAACAATTCCTTCAAAAAGATCATGCACAATATCTGGAGGAAACCCAGTGGTAACGTCAAAATATGAGAGGTGCTTTGAAAAAATACAATTAGATTTCACACCACAACAATTTGCCAATTCGTTTTGCTCAAGAATTCTTAAATGATCTGCATGAATGTCTTTGGTTCTCAAGGTAAAGACTCCACTTCTAACTTCTTTATTCTGGAACTCAGATCTCTCTGCAGTGCAAAATCTACATACGTATAACCCTGAGAAACTTTCAACAAATCCAGCTATACTGTGTGCACCAAGGTTGTCAGCGACCACACACTGAACCGTGCCTTTAACTTGTCTGCCCAACTTTGTCAAAAATATCCCACTCTGTTCCAAAATAACAAGCTCATTAATTACAGGTTCTAACACTTTCTCATACCCATAGCACTTCAGATCATTACTTTTGACTAAAGCAGCCAAATAGATGGAGGACAAAGCTGAGTGACAGCCTGGTGGCAAATTACCCAGAATCCAATACAAACCACAAATTTTATGCTTCTTCTTTGATGTACCCAGGGGATTACATATTTCAAATTCGTCAATGTATAAAATCAATGAAATACTTTCCTGCTTAGACAACAGTCTATTTTCTTTGAAGAAGGCACCATCAGAGAAAGATTTGTATATGTGCACACCAGTTATCTGTGGTTGCTTATCTACAGTTCTCAAATTATTAGCCTGATCCAAGATTGTCTGGCAGTCGAGAATTTGCTGCAAAGACTTTAAAATTGAAATATATTGGAATGACTTACTATTCTTTCGGTCAAGTATATATTCTACTGGTTCCACCACATTAAAGTGTCTCTTATAGTAAACCTTTCGCCTCCAAGCACTGGAAAGTGGACCTTTATCACCAATTGCTTTTATAACAGGGTTTGTCTCACAGAGTGCACTGGCTAGCTTTTCAACAACTGACTGGTCAAACTGGCATCCATTATCTTGCAATACTTGGCTAATAGTCTTTTGCGTAATCGGCACGGACAACGAACCAATCAAATAGTTTAACTCCTGCAAAAGGTCATCCACAGCTGCATTTGACACAAGAAAGATGTTTTCTAACTTAAGCAGGACAGAAGCAATTTTAACCTCAATATCCTTCTCCAAGTTTTGCGAACCCCCATTGTCAAAAGCAGAATTTAAAATGGCATCACTCTCTCTACTTTCCCCATCTGAAATATCACTGGTAACATTGGCAGAAGATTCTTCAACAGAATTTATCCCAGGCTTAAAGATATTCACTGCACCTGAGTGTTTTCTGTATTTATGACTTTTGAAGTTCTCATAGATGTTGGTTTTATAGTTACAGTTTTGGAACACACACGTTACAGTCTCCTTTTTTTTAAGATGCTGAAAGATGTGCTGAAAATAATCCCTTTCTGTGGAGAGTTGATTATGACCACAAATATGGCATGAGAATGTGGATATGGCTCTGGTGACTACTCGTGGGGCAGGGTGATTTCTTGATAAATGGCTCAGTAGGGCATTCCAAGTTTTGAATCCACATGTACAATTTGAATAAGTGCATGGATATGAATGGCCCCGTCCGTAATGCCTATGATTCAGTTTGTAGTGCTTGAGCAGTTCAGATCTTCTTGTAAACTCCCTTCCACAGTCCTTGCATCTCCACATGAAACGCAACACTGGGAAAAACAGAGAGATGGGCTTTACTGGGCATATCTTTGTAGATAAAAATAATTTGGGGAAACCATGTTACCAATAATTTAAACAGAAGCCCATATCAAACGTAGGCAACACTGATGCAACAAAAACGGCTAGAGTTGAGGGGTGCCCGGAAATTAGTAAAAAAATATAATCACAGCCTTGTTTTTACACGTTTTCTGGTTGAGACTTCTTTTTCCAGGACAGCTCTCATGCCAGGGCCTTTATAAAATAGATGTATCCGATTTAAGGCAGTTCAAGCTGGCATGGGTTACAAATGTGTGTTTTAAGATACATTTTTTGCAAAACTATTAGTAGATAAGAAAAGTTATTTTGAAGCTGAGGTTAAAACAGTCCCTTTAACAATCCCCTTTACTTTAACTGTTAAAATTACATAGCCACATTACTCCCTGGTCAATAGCACTTTATTCTAAGAGTATACCTTACCTTAGATAGTCCAATGAGTTGTGTTTAGGTCTGAAGTCACCCACCAGTCATGGAAAAAAAACATGAGAAGAAAAATTCGAAACATTAATATTAAGAGAGGACATTTATCTTAAGTTAAGCTTGGGTTGTGTACAGTTACGTTGTATTACTCCTTAGTTTATGTTAGAACCAAATGAGAAGACTTAACAGCAGCTAACCCAAACAATACAGCAGCTTATTAGCACACTGGCCCAGCAATCATGAGCTGGTATCACGTACCTTAACGTTAGCCACCGCGAGTATTTATCACCGTCGCCTACCTCATTTCCAATGTACATACGAAGGCAGCCAGCACACCACGTCGACAACCCGCGTGCACGAAAGAGGCACGTTATTTAGCTACATAGGTGTAAATAAAAATAATCATGTTTGAACTAGTAACCACTATAACATAGGTAAGAATAGAAGCCTTTTGCTTTCCATTGTTAGTAAAGAGACATTCAGTCACATAATGTAGTGGGAAAATATTAAAAGTTGTAGACGGATATTAGAAGTTGCAGACGGTGCATATTTTCACTGATAAAGCAGGAACAGGGAGAGAAGGGAGGATCGGAGGAACTTAGACACACACACACACACACACACACACACACACAGAGAAACATTGTGAGACACAGAAGAATAGTATTGCACCTGCAAGATAGTTGGACAGCTCTCCCCCCCTCCTTTGCACTCGACAACATACACACACACTGACGGATCCAAGAAACAACGGAAATGAGCCGGTGTTGGATGGACATATCCAGGCTCCAACCGGGCTGCAACTAGTAAAGGTTGTCCCGCCTGCTTCTTTGACTTTGACCAATGGGGACTTCTAAAGTCTAACCATTATAAACAGCTGCACATGATGTTTAGGGGCCTTTTGTGTGAGAAGCGAACTAGTCGTGACTGCCATCAGGTCCGTGCACGTTTAACTGCCCGGAATGTGATGTTTCTGCCTTAAATTGAGTAAATACAGTGTGGTCCAACTTAAATTCTTTCGAGTGTTTTATTGCACCGTCGCCTCCTGAATTTATTGTTGTTTTCCGCACAACAAACTTGGTAGCAGAGGATGGTTTGACAACGATCTGAATTCGAGGACAAAGTTTTTAAACTTCTTTCCTCGCCCACCGGCGACGGAGACGGCGGAATCCTAGTCAGACGGACGACCCATCCGTGAAAGACCTTCCAGACTTGGACTCGGGAACAAACTGATCACGAGCGCTCAAATAAAAGGTAAGCAGAGCCTGTTTAACTGAAATCTGCATATTGTACTATATGATAAATCTAAATTGAGTGATCAGTAGTACCGAGTGTGAGTATGGAATGTATATAAAATACTAAATTGTGACACACTGTAAGGGCAAAGATAATACATTATTTTATTGGCTGTGCGGATTCATCACATTCTGTATATTTGGCAATGTTTGTATATAGCTGTGTGATTAGAGTATGAATGAAGAATGAATGAACCTTAAGGATGCCACGGGCCCACATCAAGTCAGTAACATTTCCCATAGGGACCCGGATGTGAGACCAGACCGTCAACCTGCAGGGCGACGGGCCTATATTATGAAGGGCAATGTTTGTTATTGGGCTTGAAAAAGTGTGAATGTATCAGATCCGCGGGTAATTCCCATTGGGACCTGGATCCAGGGAGAAGGGCTTTAACCTGCAGGAAGAAGCATTCTCTCTGCGACAGGCTGTGTTTATCACCTGGTCTGAAAGTGTGAACGCGAGTGTGAAAGGAGACAAGGTATCACGGATACTTGCCGAATATCACAGATATTCGTCGAGGATGCCACGGGCACTCGAAACGAGGATGCCACGGGCACTCGAAACGAGGATGCCACGGGCACTCGAAACGAGGATGCCACGGGCACTCGAAGCGAGGATGCCACGGGCACTCGCATAAAAAACGAATATTCGTCGAGGTTGCCACGGGCACTCGAGGCGAGGATGCCACGGGCACTCGCATAACGCGTGCTGTATATAGCTAAATGTTAACTGTGTGTGCATGAAGTGTGCTGAAAATGGTATGGCTGAACAGACTTGGCATGACATCATAGAATTTGACTCAATAGAGGAGAGCGGAGTGCTCCAGGTTAATTTTCCCGTGCCTTCTGCCCCTGCCGTAAACAGTAATAACCCAGCGACCATTAGAGCAGGGTGTGACAGGCTAGTAAGATTCGAGAGATCGATAATCATTTGGTTCCTCATCGCGCTGGTGGGGTTCGCTATAATCATTTTAGGATCAGGGATGATATATTTACTGCATAAATATCCAAAGAGCAAATTGCACCCAAGCAACTGAAAAAAAGAGAGAGACACATAACGCATTGCATCACATAAAAAGCATACACATGGCGTCTTACGGAGAGCAGGTGAAGGCTGAGTTGAAAGCAGCAGGAAAATATAAGAAGGGTGAGGGAAAGATAGTGACAAAATTAGTTGCTAGATGGAAAGAAGGTGGATGGTTGTCAAAGGCGGGACCACCGTCCAAACTTGAGTTGGACAAAATTTTGGCTGATTGTAGAGAAAGACGCTGCCGCGCTGTGAAAAATGAGCAGGAGGAAGAGAAAGAAGGGAGGGGCCGTTTCACTGCGAAACCACTGAAAGCTGCCAGAGCAAGACAGGATGTGGAAACCACAGTAGCAAACACCATAATGGCAAAAATGTGGAAGGACGGACAGGGCCGTGACGACACCACGCCCATCCGTGAAAGCCAAGCAACGCCTTCTCTGTACCCACCCCTTCCATCCCCTCCCACCGCTTCTCCCCCTCCATACGCAAACAATGTTGACCCATTCATCACTACAGCAGTCATACAAGCTCCTTTAATGGAAGCCACAGTAAAAAAGGTGATGTTGGATGTTAATGATGGAGGAGCACAGGAAGTCATAGTAGCCACCGCACTCTTTTTCCGGTCTCACTGAACCTCTGCTCACGTTGACAATCAACAGCCAAGAACACCTTATGTTAGCAGACAGTAGAGCTATTTTTTTGTTTTTCCCTGTTTTACCACACCTCAAATTCTCTCAGACAATGGAACACACTTTAATAATAAACTGATGCAAGAAGTAGAGGGAAGCCTGGGCATTGTACATAGTTTTGGCTCAGTGTATCATCCTCAATCCCAGGGATTGGTGGAAAGAGCAAATCAAACGTTGAAAGCTAAAATAGCTAAAGTCTGTGCAGCCACCAAAATGACATGGGTGGAAGCTCTCCCTTTGGCCCTCATGGCTATGAGATCAGCAAAGGGGGGAGAAATGCATCTTTCACCGCATGAGCTTTAACTGGTCGGGTGATGCCCGGCCCACCCAGGGATGGAGGTCATATGCCATCCCTGGATGTATGTCAGATTGAGATGACTATATGACTATATGCATGAGCTAACATCTCTGGTCTCAGCCCTCTCTACCCAGGTGGCGAAAGCACTGAAAAAAAAAACCACTGGCAGCAGAGAAGGAGCCAACCATTAAAGTAGGTGACTGGGTCAGGGTCAAGGTTCACAAGAGGAAGTGGACTGACCCCAGGTGGACTGGACCGTACGAAGTGAAGGAGGTTACTTCACACTCGGTCCAGGTCAGAGGTAAATCAGGCGTTCCCTGGCATCACCTGACACATTGTGCCCCAGCTCCTAACCCAAACAGAACACACTAGGAAGTGCGTGCTGATTTAGCACAGCATATCAATTAGACAATGGGGAATTCATTTCCCTCTCTAAGAACAGAAGTGTGTTGTTTGCTTTAAAAAACGTTGTATATGTCTCGGCTGAGACAGAATGGTGTGCTTGGTTTAATGTACATGTATGTGTCATAGAAGAATCATAGATAATGTTAAATAGTGTTGAAAAGTGTATGAATGCAACCACACACTGAACTTGACAATAAGGACCAGACTTTTCTCTGGGACCCCTGGGATGATCCCCCCTCTCTGCTCACATGAGGCCTCACTAAAAAAAAGGTAATGGCAAGGACCTGTTGATAACCGAACCTTGCATAGGTAGATCTAGGACAATTTAGTTGTGAGCAGGAAGGGATGGTCTGACGGGGGAATAAATTATTAGTGTAACAATTACATAAGGATAATGTTCAAATAATGAAAGTGGTGCAGTCAGTCATCAGTAGTGGGCGGATAACATAATAAAGAGTACTTAAATAATAATAAAATAAATAAGGTAACGAAGTAGAGCACGATAAAAAAAAAAACTGAGCAAAATCATTTCTTGATTGTTGACGCTGGTGACTGTGTGAGATCTGAAAGGGGGTCATGCAATGCTGGTGGAGCCTTCCTCTGATTTATACGGTTAAAAGGATTTATGGAGTTTCCTCATAGTCAGGGTGAATAAGCCAAAAAAAAAAAAAAAAGAAGACTGACGATGCTCTCACACAGTTATGATTGACATATCATTTTTATTTCAGACTCAAAATATTAAGCCGGGCAAAGTGAGCTTTTAAGAAGTAGAGAAAACTAAAAAAGACTACGTTGGTAGTGTTGTGCTATATAAACTTTGAATTGGATTAAAAGTATGTGTAAAAGTTGGAGCAGGGTCAAGCCTGTGCAGCCAGTCTACTAAGTCTTATCGTAGGGATAAGAGGTATGTGGGAGGAGGACAGACAAACTGTCCAACAATGGGAAGAATGGATTTCTGAGACAGGCAGTTTCAGCTGCAACAACTGGAGCAGCTCGGAGTGTGTGTGGAGCGGAGAGAGGAGGGGCAGCAGAAAGTAAGGAAAACATTTTAAAAAATGAGTTTAATAATAAATAACATTAATGTGAATGGATGGAAAAGAATGCACTGCTAAACCGTGTCCTTCTTTGTCCGAGGTACATGGTCACGAGGATCCTGATCTGGACTCCGTGCCGCCTCTATATGCTCTAAAGGGGGAAAGCCGTCCAACCACCAGTCCAAAGAGGAAAAGAACCGACCCTTCACACGGAAAGCTGAGCTGGAACCATGCCAGGACACACCCAGAGCCTGCTTGCCCCTCTCCGAACCCCAGGTTGAGATGATGCCCATGGGGAGGAAAAGACATTGAAAACGTGAAGAATCATGGGATAAGCCCAAAGATAAACTGACTGAGGTTGAAAGAACTGTTCTCTATTCTGTTGGAGAATGCAGGCCAACAGGCCACCTGATGAGCAGAAGGCTCAAACTGGACATTGACAAAATTGCAGTTGTGTTTTCGAACAAGATTTCCACCCGAAAGAGAAGAAGGGGGCAGGCAGAGGAAGAACTGAGGGCCAGAGACTTTGACCCACATGAACCAGAGACTTTGTGTGCCACCTGTGGCAAAGCTGGACATCGGTGAAGGGACTGCCCACAAGCACCGTGGAATAAAGACAGGACTGGTGGGAGGACCCGGCAACAATCCGACTGAGGGGAGCGGAAGGTGGCGGGACGGACCCCAGGGAGGGACCACGGGACGCACACACAGCTCAACACACAGGGTGAGCAAATTCTGATTGGGATTATGACAAGCTTGTTCATGCAATACACACATTAGAAGTTAGGTGCACACACACAAACATATATATTTGAATGAAAATTAAGGTTTTAGAAAATGACCATAAGTCATATTAATTAACTTCCATTGGTGCTGCCATATATATTTATCAGGCCGAGAATGCTGCTGTTGTCTCTGTTTTTCTGTCTTCCGCACAATCTGAGTTGTTCAAGGGGGAGTTTCTGCATGTTGGAAAGGAGTGAAGGACGTGGCTGGTTGGCTGAGCATGCAGACTCTGCTTCCTGACTTGAGGCCTACAGATGATACTGTGAACCGGTACAGTGTAAAAGGCAAAGTATACAAAACAGAATGTACATTACTAATAGTAAAAAGAGTTATTCAACGTATGTTTAATCAAAACATAGACACCATGGGGTCTAATGTTCCATCTGTCGACATGGCTGAGCTGTCTGAGGTGCCCACCTCTCTGTGGTCTGCGCATGAATATGACGTAGGACCGATGAGGAGAGCGACACTCAAAATCTGATTTCAGGCCAGGCATGAAATACTATCCACTTTAGCAGGAGGCCATTATTCTGAGCCATTATTGATGGCTGGTGTAATAGTCAAGAGTGATAATTATCTGGTGCGCACCTTAATATATGTGGTAAAGACAGTTTGGGAAAAGGGGGAGGTGATGAAAGCTTTGCAGGCTCCCTGGTGGTCTCCATACATGTTACCCACAGTCAACAATCATTTCCAATGTACAATTTAATGTATAAATATATATTCTGATGAATACAGGTAAACTAGGAAGAAGGCAGAGTAGATGAGGGAAGGTAAGAAAGTGAAGAAGGTTGGAGCCAGAGAAAATGGATAAAGAAGAGAACGGAAGGGGAACATGGTGAATGTAGAGGAGAGTGGGAGGGTTGTGTCCAACGCAGAGGACTGAGGGGTGGGAACCTGTGGGAGGGAATCTCAAGGTGTATTATTCCTCCTCAGTAAAACCTACACAACCACTGAGTTACTGTAGCAAAGAAATTAAAGAGCAGTCTGAAAACACGTGAGACATCTTTCCCTCTCCTCAAAGGAGGAAGAGGTTTAGAAAATAATTAATAAGACCTTATGGTCAAAAGGGGGAGTAGAGCCTGTGACAATACAAATACAAATAGGGTTAGGCCTTTCCAGAGATAATATCCAATACAACCAGAGGCTGCTGAGAGAATAACACCAGTAGCTGAATAATCTTTCTTTAGACTCAGGGGTATTGTAAAAGTCCTAAAGGCCCTTCTAAGAGAATGGCTGCCAATCTAGCTGAAGTTGAACCTCCACAGTGGAGACAGATTTGACTTTATGTTGATGACATGTTCCAAAACACAAGATACGTGCAGAGAAGACACTCTGGAGCTATTGACAGTCCTAGGGGAACAGGGACATAAAGTAAGTAAAAGACAATACATTAACTGCAGCTGTGGTGAGTAAAAATGAAATATTCTGAACTTCTGAAGCTGACAAAGCTTTAGTGATATTTAAAAAGATTTTAGCTGAAAACAGAGGCGTGAATTACAGAGAACTAATTCAGCAAACAAGACTATTAATTCAGGATGTAAAGCTGTTTAGAACTTTAAGAAGTAGAGGGATGTGAAGTGACTTTTTTTTTTAGTGTTTCCGGAGCATGCAGATCTGTCAGCACCAGAAAGTAGAAAACTAAGTTGATAGAGCAAAAAGATAGAACCATTTGGTGAGAACAGCATTTGTAATCCTAGATCCTTAAACATGACTATAAACAAAAGAACAACAGTTCAGGTTATCTAAGAAACTGTCCAGTAAATCTTAAGAGAGAGAGCATATTGGTGACAACATTTAGGATGTTTATTGGTAGGAAGAGTACAAGGGGAGAACACAGCAGCATGATACCAGGAATGTAAGAAAAATTGAGATGACCATCCCCCGACCATTTGGACCACTTGGGTCGTAAAGAGAAAGAAAGGGCCGTTCACCTATCATTAGCACATCAACTGCTGTCCGCATATCTAAGAGAGAGCATCCTGGATTCATCACACCTACTGCATGAAGGTGCACCAGTTGTCTGCAGAAAACTGCATTACTGAGGACTCCTAAGTGGGCACCCATCTCCTCTGTGGTGAAGTCTGGTTACAAAGGGAGGTGAAACCAATAGGGACACTTGTCTCAACCCAGTGAAGAAAACATCAAACACCCAGAGGCCTAGGGAGTGTCTGTTTATCAAGGGGAGCTCAGTGTTGGTTTAGAAGGAGAAACTGGTTAACAACTATTGACAAGAGACAGACAAATTGTTAATTTTACCGTGTTGGCTGAAAAAGGGGATGTCTGTGTTTGGTGAGATCGGATGACTAACATGTTTGGAAAATGGAAAGCACTTGTCATGTCTATTATGGTGTCTTTTGCTGTCTTTATGGCTATGCTGATTGCCTGTGGATGTTGCAGTATCCCCTGCATCCGCACTCTCATGAGCAGGCTCATCACTACGGCTCTTTCAAAAGAACCTCCTCCCCCTCCGTACTCAGCAGCTTATCCATTGCTCTCGCTGAGGGCCACAGATGATGCTCCGCTCCCCGACAGAGAAGGACCGCCTGAGGTAGATATGTCACCATAGATTTATCACACCAAGTAGGTGTGAAAAGGGGGGAGATTGATTTTCATGTTTTTCATCATTTAGTTTGAAATCACTATCATTATTTAGTTTGAAATTACTATCACACACTTTCTCATTATTTTGTTTTATATTACTAATACGCACTTAGACTTGGTGACCATGTATTTCATTATTTTGTTTAGTTACTGACACTCACTTAAGGTGTACAAGTAAAAGTGGAAAGTACTCAGGAAAGTTAAAAGCTGCAAACAATGCATACTTGTGTTGATAGCAGGATGTTAAAGAGTACCACAAGAATGATTGCACTAACAATTACACCTCTGAGGGTCCACTAGAAGTAGAAATTGACATCTTAGATTGTTCACACCTAGCAGGTGTGAAAAGGGGGATTTGTAAATAAAAATAATCATGTTTGAACTAGTAACCACTATAACATAGGTAAGAATAGAAGCCTTTTGCTTTCCATTGTTAGTAAAGAGACATTCAGTCACATAATGTAGTGGGAAAATATTAAAAGTTGTAGACGGATATTAGAAGTTGCAGACGGTGCATATTTTCACTGATAAAGCAGGAACAGGGAGAGAAGGGAGGATCGGAGGAACTTAGACACACACACACACACACACACACACACACACAGAGAAACATTGTGAGACACAGAAGAATAGTATTGCACCTGCAAGATAGTTGGACAGCTCTCCCCCCCTCCTTTGCACTCGACAACATACACACACACTGACGGATCCAAGAAACAACGGAAATGAGCCGGTGTTGGATGGACATATCCAGGCTCCAACCGGGCTGCAACTAGTAAAGGTTGTCCCGCCTGCTTCTTTGACTTTGACCAATGGGGACTTCTAAAGTCTAACCATTATAAACAGCTGCACATGATGTTTAGGGGCCTTTTGTGTGAGAAGCGAACTAGTCGTGACTGCCATCAGGTCCGTGCACGTTTAACTGCCCGGAATGTGATGTTTCTGCCTTAAATTGAGTAAATACAGTGTGGTCCAACTTAAATTCTTTCGAGTGTTTTATTGCACCGTCGCCTCCTGAATTTATTGTTGTTTTCCGCACAACATAGGAAACAACGCAGGTGGCGGCGGTAGATGCAGGCTTTCTGAAGCAGCTAAGACACAATTCCAGCTTCCACATCACTGAGGTTCTGGTGTAGTCTAAAAGTGAGACTGCGCACGTAGACACATGTGTGAAACAACGCGTCAACTACACGCACACGCGCCAACGTAGTCTGAACAGAACCGTGGGCGCGGACCTTGTAATTAGCTTGGTGGCAAGCTAATGAAAGCCTTACCCAGCTCAGTATCGCTGCGCTAATGTTCCAATAAGCAACTATGGCAGTACACAACATGAATACGCAACTTGAACCACGTTAATCCCGCCCGCATAAACCTACGGTCTGCTAGCTCGCTACCACCTGCTGTGATATTTGACTAACTGCTAGCTAGTTCATGGGACAGGGTCGCTAGCGTGGCGTTGACAAATGTGTGCACCAATGCATCAACTACACGCACACACGCCAAAGTAGTCTGAACAGAACCATGGGCGCGGACCCTGTAATTAGCTTGGTGGCAAGACGCAACTTGAACCACGAGAATCCCGCCTGCATAAACCTATGATCTGCTAGCGCGCAGATATTTAGCTAACCGCTAGCTAGTTCATGCAACAGGGTCGCTAGCAGTCTGTAACTGGCATTGCAGCAGGGCAAGAGCATTAGCTACTTGCTGGTGAACGTATCTCGAGGCTATTAATGTTATGATAGGTTTTACACATTTTTCACAAAACAAGTAAAATGCTTTATAAATGTTAATGTAAACCATGCTAACGTTAGCATGACGATAGGTGGTTTGCTTCAGTTAGCTAGTTAACTAACGCTAGCTAAATACTTAAGCTGGTAACTTAATACTTAACTAAATGTAACCAATTCAGGTGGACCATTTTTATATCTGACATTATATTTGTTCATACAAAACCAAATGTAGCACTAGACTTACCTTTTATCCAAGTCACCTCTAACTAGATGAGAAAATGGCGGCTCGACTGCTGAGGAAAAATCTGGAAAAGATGTGGACGTCATGACGTCAGACGCACAACACGGAGAGAAACCTAATTGACGCGCTTTTACTGAAATGAGAATAGCAGGTTAAGGGAACAACGTGTATTTTCACAGTGATTCAAACCACAAAAGTAGTTTGACTTCACTAAAGCAGAAATCTGATTGAGACTCATTTAAAACATTACATTACTTCAACTACTACTGAAATACTCTTTTTACAGTGTAGACAAATAGAAAGACAACAAATCCAGAGAGATAGAAAAAGATATTTAGAGAAAGAGAAACATCATACAGAGAGAGAGAGAGACAGACATAAGAGTGGCAGACGGAGGAATAAAGAGAGAGATTGAGAGTGTGGAAATACAAACATATTGAGAAAGAAAATAAGAGAGGGAAAGACGGATAGAATATGGAGATAAATACAGGGAAATGAGGGGGAGAGACAGAGCGAGGAGGGGGACATAGAGACAGGCAGGGGGGAGAGAGAGGTAACAATAGTTGTTCTGCTATTTATATTTTATATTTCATGTTTAATGCTGTTTGCACCGGGGATTAGAGGGAAACTCTATTTCAATTATCTGTATGTCCTGCACATATGGCATTATTGATAATAAAGTTGACTTGATTTGTAGAAGCCTTATTTGTCATACACTCTCTGTCCACACACACACACACACACACACACACACACACACACACACTCACCAAACCACACGCGCACACACACACACACACACACACACACACACACACAGCCCCCACCTTTTCTCCGCCACACACACACTCTGTACCCTCCCCCACACAGTCGAATGTGAACGGAGAAAAAAACTCGTGTAGCCGAGTGCCTGTCGTGCTCCTGTACTTTTCTTTCTACTAAAATAAAGTTACGCTGAACTAGACGGTTATCACTTTTTAATCTCCTGTTCACATGTGCGCGCGCACACATACACACACACACACCCTCCCCCACACGTGGGTTAGGGTTGAAAGCGGAATGTCTCACAGCCCCCACCTATTCTCTCCCCCCCCCCCCCCCCCCACACACACACACACACACACACACACACACACTCTGTACACAGCTTAAAACGTAGGCTGCAACAGAACTCGACTCAGAAACTGTCGGATTCTACATACTCTGCCGCTGTACTGAACTACACCTCGGCATTATTATCAACTAGGAGAGCTTTAGCGGAGCAGACGGAGCTGCTCTTTAATTCGGCACCGACTGAACGGAGAAACAAACGCGTCTTTTCTCTCTCTAAAAGAACTGCGCGAGTCCGGCTGCGCGAGTCCGGCGCAAGCGCTCGTTCTCAGTCTCAAAGCAGCGTCCTGTATATATATATATATATATATATATATATATATATATATATATATATATATATATATATATATATATATATATATATATATATATATATACAAAACGGAGGAGTAAAGAGAGAGCTTGAGAGTGTGAGAAATATAAATAAATTGAGAAAGAGAAAATAAGAGAGGGAAAGACGGACAGAATATGGAGATAAATACAGGGAAATGAGGGGGAGAGACAGAGCGAGGAGGGGGGACCGAGAGACAGACAGGAGGGAGAGAGGGGCAACAATAGCTGGACTGCTGAAGCATTTCTAACCTAAAAGATGTGTTTCATTCCATTTGTAGAAGCCTTAATTGACCGTACTTTCAAAAATATGTCTTGACTCTGATGTGAGTTGGGTGGACACAATGCTCCAGATAGAGCGGGTAAACTACGATACCTCTCCGGCCCGAGTTGGCCACCGCGATGAGGCTCCTCGGGTCCTCGGGTCCACGGTGGCTCACACTCCCTGATGAAAGTTGTTGAGCTCACGGTGGCTCAGGACTCCCCGATAATACGAGTCAACAACCTGGACATCGTAGCCGTAACGTAGGTCTGGAGGTTATATTGCACTCGAGCTATTCCACTCAACTTTTAGAGATGTGGCTTGACTCTGATGTGTGTTAGGTGTACAAGGTGCTCGAAATTAGATTTCACAGAGGGTAACAATGGGATTTTTGCCCACGGTGGCTCAGGACGCCCTGATAGTACGAGCAAAAAAACCCGGTCTTCGCACCCGTAATGTACGTCTGGAGGTACGTGAGCTGGTTGAATTTACTTTCAAAAACATGTTTTGACTCTGACGTGTGTTGTGTGACACACGGTGCACGGGATTGAGGGGTACACCGTGAAGCTTCTCGAGGCCGAGTTGACCACGACACTGAGGCTCCTGGAGACCACGGTCGCTCCGGACTCCCCGATGAAAGTTCTCGAGCCCACGGTGGCTCAGGACTCCCTGATGATAGTTGTCGCGCTCACGGTGGCTCATGACTTCCCGATAATACGAGTCAACAACCTGGACATCGTAGCAGTAATGTAGGTCTGGATGTTATATTGCACTCGAGCTATTCCACTCAACATTTAGAGACGTGGCTTATCTCTCTGATGTGCGTTGGGTGTACACAATGCTCGAGATTGAGGGGGTGAACCACGATGCCTCTCGGGCCCGAGTTGTCCACCACGGTGAGGCTCCTCGAGCCCACGATGGCTCGCATTACCCGATGAAAGTTATAGAGTCCACGGTGGCTCACACGCCCTGATGAAAGTTCCCATGCCCACAGTGGCTCACTACTCCCTGATAATACAAGTCAAATACCTGGTCTTCTTTCTCGTAACGTAGGTCTGGATGTACGTGACCTGGTTGAATTTACTTTTCACAAACGTGTCTTGACTCTGATGTGCGTTGGGTGGACACAATGCTCGATATTGAGCCGGTAAACCACGATGCCTCATGAGCCCGAGTTGTCCACCACGATGGGGCTCCTCGAGCCCACGATGGCTCGCATTACCCGATGAAAGTTATAGAGTCCACGGTGGCTCACACTCCCTGATGAAAGTTCCCATGCCCACAGTGGCTCACTACTCCCTGATAATACAAGTCAAAAACCTGGTCTTCTTTCTCGTAACGTAGGTATGGATGTACGTGACCTGGTTGAATTTACTTTTCACAAACGTGTCTTGACTCGGATGTGCGTTGGGTGGACACAATGCTCGATATTGAGCCGGTAAACCACGATGCCTCATGAGCCCGAGTTGTCCACCACGATGAGGCTCCTCGAGCCCACGATGGCTCGCATTCCCCGATGAAAGTTATAGAGTCCACGGTGGCTCACACTCCCCGATGAAAGTTCCCATGCCCACAGTGGCTCAGGACTCCCTGATAATACAAGTAAAAAACCTGGTCTTCTTTCTCGTAACGTAGGTCTGGATGTACGTGACCTGGTTGAATTTACTTTTCACAAACGTGTCTTGACTCTGATGTGCGTTGGGTGGACACAATGCTCGAGATTGAGCCGGTAAACCACGATGCCTCATGAGCCCGAGTTGTCCACCACGATGAGGCACCTCGAGCCCACGATGGCTCGCATTCCTCGATGAAAGTTATAGAGTCCACGGTGGCTCACACTCCCTGATGAAAGTTCCCATGCCCACAGTGGCTCAGGACTCCCTGATAATACAAGTCAAAAACCTGGTCTTCGTTCCCGTAATGTATGTCTGGAGGTACGTCTGGAGGTACGTGAGCTGGTTGACTTTACTTTCACAAACATGTTTTGACGTGTGTCGTGTGGACACGAGATTGAGGGGCTACACCGTGAAGATTCTCGAGGCCGAGTTGACCACGACACTGAGGCTCCTGGAGTCCACGGTCGCTCAGGACTGCCTGACGAAAGTCGTCGAGCTCACGGTGGCTCAGGACTCCCCGATAATACACGTCAACAACCTGGACTTTGTAGCCGTAACGTAGGTCTGGATGTTTGGTATATTGCACTCGAGCTATTCCACTCAACTTGTAGGGACGTGGCTTGACTCTGATGTGAGTTGGGAGCACACGGTGCTCGAGATTAGTTTTCACAGAGGGTAGAATTGGAATTTTTGCCCACAGAGGCTCAGGACTCCCTGATAGTATGAGTCAAAAAACCCGGACTTTGCACCCGTAATGTAGGTCCGGAGGTACGTGAGCTGGGTGAATTTACTTTCGAAAACATGTTTTGACTCTGATGTGTTTCGTTGGGTGGAAACAATGCTGCTCGATATTGAGGGGGTAAACCACGATGCCTCTCGAGCCCGAGTCGACCACCGCGATGAGGCGCCTCCAGCCAGAGGTGCCGCAGGACTCCCCGATGAAAGTTACAGAGTCCACGGTCGCTCAGGACTCCCCGATGAAAGTTCTCGAGCCCACGGTGGCTCAGGATAGTCTCATGAAAGTTGCCGAGCTCACGGTGGCTCAGGACTCTCCGATAACACGGGTAAACAACCTGCACTTTGTAGCCGTAATGTAGGTCTGGATGTTTGGTATATTGTACTCGAGCTATTTGATTCAATTGTTAGGGATATGTCTCGACTCTGATGTGCGTTGGGTGGACACAATGCTCGAGATTGAGGGGGTGAACACCGATGTCTCTCGAGCCCGAGCCGTCCACCGCGATGAGGCTCCTCGAGCCCGAGGTGCCGCAGGACTCCCTGATGAAAGTTACAGAGTCCACTGTGGCTCAGGACTCTCCCGATAATACTAGTCAAAAACCTGGTCTTCGCACCCGTAATGTAAGTCCGGAGGTACGTGAGCGGGTTGAATTTACTTTCACAAACGTGTTTTGACTCTGATTTGTGTCGTTGGGTGGACACAATGCTCGATATTGAGGGTGCAAACCACGATGCCTCTCGAGCCCGAGTTGGCCACCGCGGTGAGGCTCCTCGAGTCCACGGTGGCTCACACTCCGTGATGAAAGTTCCCAAGCCCACGGTGGTGGCTCAGGACTCCCCGATAGTACGAGTCACCAACCTGGACATCATAGCCGTGATGTAGGTCTGGATGTTATATTGTACTCGAGCTATTTGACTCAACTTTTAGAAAGAGATGTATGGCTTGACTCTGATGTGCGTTGGGTGGACACAATGCTCGAGATTGAGGGGGTAAACCACGATGCCTCTCGAGCCCGAGTCGGCCACCGCGATGAGGCTCCTCGAGCCCGAGGTGCCGCAGGACTCCCCGATGAAAGTTAACGAGTCCATGGTCGCTCCAGACTCCCCGATAGTACGAATCAACAACCTGGACTTCATAGCCGTATTGTAGGTCTGGATGTTATATTGTACTCGAGCTATTTGACTCAACTTTTAGAGAGAGACATGGCTTGACTCTGATGTGTGTTGGGTGAACACAATGCTCGAGATTGAGGGGGTAAACCACGATGCCTCTCGAGCCCGAGTTGGCCACCGCGGTGAGGCTCCTCGAGTCCACGGTGGCTCACACTCCCCGATGAAAGTTCCCAAGCCCACGGTGGTGGCTCAGGACTCCCTGATAATACGAGTCAAAAACCTGGTCTTCGTTCCCGTAATGTAGGTCTGGAGGTACGTGAGCTGGTTGAATTTACTTTCACAAACATGTTTGGACTCTGATGTGTGTTGGGAGGACACAGTGCTCGAGATTGAGGGGGTAAATAAACCATGTAGCTTCTCGTCGTCATCGGGTCAAAACGACCCGCGTATTTGCCGAAGCCTCTGTCGTTGTCCTCGGGTCGAACTGACCCGCGTACATCCCCAACCCTCTGCCCTTGTCCTCGGGTCAAAACGACCCACGTACATCACCAACCCTCGGCCGCTGTCATTGGGTCGAAACAACCCACGTACATCACCAAACCTCCGCTGTTGTCCTCGGGTCAAAATGACCCACGTACATCAACAACCCTCGGCCGCTGTCATCGGGTCGAAACGACCCACGTGTATAACACCAACCCTCTGCCGTTGTAATCGGGTAAAAATGACCCGCGTATTACCCGAAGCCTCCGCCGTTGTCCTCGGGTCGAAATGACCCCCGTACAACACCGACCCTTTGCCGTTGTCGTCGGGTCGAAATGACCCACGTACGACACCGACCCTCTGCCGTTGTCCTCGGGTCAAAATGACCCGCGTACATCAACGACCCTCGGCTGTCGTCCTCTGGGTCGATACGTATGCAAGGGGTGGTGAGCACTTGCATACTGCCCCACGTGTGCACGCACTCGTCAAAGGCTCCAGATATAAAGGACACGGGACAGTTTGACCCGCAGGACACGGGCTCTATTCGGGATGAGTGAGGACAACACGAGGGTTAAAGATCCCTCTGAACATAGTAATAAAATAAATCGACATTGGATCCATTTTGCCACCTTTTTGCTTTGTGAGCTCTCAGTCAATAATAATTATAATAATATTTAAATTTTCTATAGCGCTTTTCAAGCCACTCAAAGACGCTTTACATACAACAAAATGAAAAAGGGAACGATTAGAAAAACATCAAAACATCAATTAAAAACAGAATATTTTTTATATAAAAAATAAAACAGGAGAAGCTGAGTCTGGAATGAGTCAAGGTCCCACAGCTGCTGCTTGGCATGATGCATCTCCATCAGCTTTCCATTGTAATCTTTGGAGTTTTCTGGAAGCTGCATTCTGCAGTAATCATTTTGGCAAGAGTCCAACTCCGTGTGGTTAGACAGTGTGGCACCCCGGGGGCTGGGAGGCAAGATTCAGGCACAAAACAGGAGACAGTAGTGGGCTAACAAAAATAGTTCTTTAATAACGAGGCTGGGGAGGGAAACGGGGACTGAAAAGTTCTTCCCGTCCGGGGTTGTGACCTCACGCCTTGGGTGAGTCGGGTCTTCCAGCCTAGGGGCAGAGCAGAGGCGAGAGGTTAATGTCCTGTTACCTCCTGTTCGACGTGGCTCCTCTTCCACAGCTCAGCAGTTCCTTGTGGCCGCCTGTTCCTTTCCCCTCCCCCTGCTTTCCAGCCGAAGATATATTCCCCTGATTGGGGATTTCCTGCAGGTGTGTCCACTCCCATTGGCTGCAGCACCTGCACGGGGAAGTACCTGCCGTTGATTTTTATTTATTTTTTTACCTTTATTTAACCAGGTCGGTCCCATTGAGATACAATGACCTCTTTTCCAAGGGAAGCCTGGCCGTTACTGTAGACACAGTAACGGTGAGCAATTAGGGTTAAGTGCCTTGCTCAAGGACACAACAACCATGGAATGGCTGAGCGGGGTTTGAACCACCGATCTTCCGATTGAAAGTCAGACCCGCTAACCACTGACCCACAGATTACCTCCCCCAGCTGGAGCCTGGGGATCCTCCCCCTGTGCTCCAGCTTTCCCCCTGGGTTGCCACACACCCCCCTCCACTAGCTCCAGGAGGGGGCTGGGAGCGTCAACCCACCAGCATTCCTCTCTCCTGGATAGGGCGTCTGCGTTTCCGTGTGCTTTTCCGGACCTGTGCTCGACAGAAAATTTTGTAACTCCAGGAACCACCGTGTCACCCGGGCATTGGTGTCCTTTGCTGTTGACATCCATTTTAGTGGGGCGTGGTCAGTTACAAGGATGAACTTCCTGCCCAGGAGGTAGTACCATAGCTTGGTTAGGGCCCATTTAATCGCCAGACACTCCTTCTCCACTGTTGAATAGTTCATCTCATGTTTTAGGAACTTACGGCTGATGTAGGTCACCGGGTGTTCCTCCGTTCCCCTAACCTGGGACAGCACCGCACCCACCCCTGATCCTGAGGCATCGGCATGGACGACGAAGGTGTCCCCAAAGTTTGGCATGCTCAGCACTGGCTCTGTGCACAGTGCTTTCTGCAGGGTTGCAAACGCTTCGTCCGCCTCGGCCGTCCAGAGGACGTGGTGCGGGCGGCTGTTTTTGGTCATCTCATGTAAGGGGGCTGCAATGGTAGCAAAGTGAGGGATAAAACACTGATAATACCCCACCAGCCCCAGGAACGTTTTTACCTGCCGTTTTGTGGCTGGCTTAGGCCAGGTGGTGATGGCTTCCACCTTCCGGAGTTGGGGTCTTACACTGCCCCTTCCAATGGTGTAGCCCAGGTACTGTGCCTCTTCTAGGCCAAGGTGGCACTTTTGGGGGTTGGCAGTCAGGCCAGCTTGCCGCAGGCTTCCCAAAACTGCTCTCAGGTGCCCGATGTGGGCGGTCCAGTCAGGGCTGTGGACCACCACGTCGTCTAGGTAGGCAGCCGCATACTCAAGATGAGGTTGGAGGACCTGGTCCATCATCCTCTGGAAGGTGGCGGGGGCTCCATGGACTCCGAAGGGCAGGACCTTATAGTGATAGAGGCCCTCTGGGGTAGCAAAGGCCGTCTTCTCCTTGGCTCGTTCGGTGAGGGGGACCTGCCAGTAACCTTTGGTGAGGTCGAGCGTGGACACAAACCGGGCCGGGCCTAGTCGCTCAATCAACTCATCCACCCTCGGCATAGGATAAGCATCAAATTTGGAGATATCATTCACCTTCCTAAACTCATTACAGAATCTCTCCGTGCCATCCGGTTTGGGAGTCAGAACAATCGGGCTGGACCAAGCGCTATGCGACTCTTCAATGACTCCCATTTCCAGCATCTTCCTCACGTCTTCCTTGATTGTCTCCCTTTTGGCCTCCGGGATGCGGTATGTTCGCAGCCTCACCTTCTTCCCTGGCTCGGTGATGTCATGCTGGATCACATTGGTGCGGCCCGGTAGGTCGGAGAACACGTCCTGGAACTGGCTGGTCAGTTCAACCAGATCTTGTCGGTGGGCGGGCGCCAACTGGGGGCCCAGGTTCACCTGTGCCGGGGCAGGCTCTGGACCTAGAAGGGTTAACACTGGTGCCGGAACCTCGTCAGCGGCATGCCACTTCTTCAGGAGGTTGATGTGGTAAATCTGACATGGTTTCCTTCTCCCCGGTTGTCTCACCTTATAGTTTACCTCACTCACCCTTTCAGCCACTTCATAGGGCCCATGCCACTTGGCCAGGAACTTGCACTCGGAGGTTGGTACCAGGACCAAGACAAAGTCGCCAGGCTGGAACTTCCTCAGTTGAGCCCTGCGGTTGTAACTTTGGGCTTGGGCCCGTTGTGCTTGCTGCATATGTTCTCGCACTAGGGGCCACACTTTCCCCATCCTCTCCTGCATCTGGCCGACGTACTCTATCACGGAGCGGTGGGACGATGGCTGTTGTTCCCAGGCCTCCTTAGCCAGGTCCAGCATGCCCCGGGGTCTCCGCCCATAGAGCAACTTGAACGGTGAGAATCCTGTGGACGCTTGGGGGACTTCCCTGATTGAAAACAAGTGTGTTGCCTTTACGGCATTTTCAATTTCGTTTTTGTTTAATAGTTGTTTATTTAAAGATATAGTTATTAGCTAGGGATGCACCGATACCCGATACTGCGTTAAAATACTCGTACTTCAATTGTCGATATCAAGAACCGATACCACTCAACAGTATTTCGCTACAACAAACTGGTCGCGCTTTGTGGAGAAAAAGATTTGTTGTCCTACCTGACTTCAACGTCTAGGGCAGGGGTCGGCAACCCGTGATCCAGAGCCGCATACGGCTCTTTCGTCGCTCTCTTGCGGCAAGGTGTGTAGAGTTATGCTGCGTTCACATCCAACGCGACGGAAAATTACTGCCGTTCCGCCGGTTTGAATCAAACTGTTGCTGGTCCACCAGAAGTAGCGCTGGCAGCGGCCTCATTCAGCCGCTGTTGTGCGGCTACGGATGATATTATTGTAGCCGAGTTTCTGTTGTGTGTCTATATTTGTAATTATAATAAAATGAAAACACGCTCCAGGGTAACTTGAACCACTTTTTTATCTCCTTCACACACGTATATCCCACAATTCCACTCCTCTTTTCCTTTCCGTTTCTCCCTCCACAATAAAAGCACCGGAAACATAACTTGGAACACAGCTTCCTATATAATTGCTCGATCCCTAATATTATCGCTTACATTATGAACCCGGACACGGGGGCGTTTTATGGTCCGACATTAGAGGGACTTCCACAAGACAAGCACTGGCTCTGTGCACAGTGCTTTCTGCAGGGTTGCAAACGCTTCGTCCGCCTCGGCCGTCCAGAGGACGTGGTGCGGGCGCTTGTTTTTGGTCATCTCATGTAAGGGGGCTGCAATGGTAGCAAAGTGAGGGATAAAACACTGATAATACCCCACCAGCCCCAGGAACGTTTTTACCTGCCGTTTTGTGGCTGGCTTAGGCCAGGTGGTGATGGCTTCCACCTTCCGGAGTTGGGGTCTTACACTGCCCCTTCCAATGGTGTAGCCCAGGTACTGTGCCTCTTCTAGGCCAAGGTGGCACTTTTGGGGGTTGGCAGTCAGGCCAGCTTGCCGCAGGCTTCCCAAAACTGCTCTCAGGTGCCCGATGTGGGCGGTCCAGTCAGGGCTGTGGACCACCACGTCGTCTAGGTAGGCAGCCGCATACTCAAGATGAGGTTGGAGGACCTGGTCCATCATCCTCTGGAAGGTGGCGGGGGCTCCATGGACTCCGAAGGGCAGGACCTTATAGTGATAGAGGCCCTCTGGGGTAGCAAAGGCCGTCTTCTCCTTGGCTCGTTCGGTGAGGGGGACCTGCCAGTAACCTTTGGTGAGGTCGAGCGTGGACACAAACCGGGCCGGGCCTAGTCGCTCAATCAACTCATCCACCCTCGGCATAGGATAAGCATCAAATTTGGAGATCTCATTCACCTTCCTAAACTCATTACAGAATCTCTCCGTGCCATCCGGTTTGGGAGTCAGAACAATCGGGCTGGACCAAGCGCTATGCGACTCTTCAATGACTCCCATTTCCAGCATCTTCCTCACGTCTTCCTTGATTGTCTCCCTTTTGGCCTCCGGGATGCGGTATGTTCGCAGCCTCACCTTCTTCCCTGGCTCGGTGATGTCATGCTGGATCACATTGGTGCGGCCCGGTAGGTCGGAGAACACGTCCTGGAACTGGCTGGTCAGTTCAACCAGATCTTGTCGGTGGGCGGGCGCCAACTGGGGGCCCAGGTTCACCTGTGCCGGGGCAGGCTCTGGACCTAGAAGGGTTAACACTGGTGCCGGAACCTCGTCAGCGGCATGCCACTTCTTCAGGAGGTTGATGTGGTAAATCTGACATGGTTTCCTTCTCCCCGGTTGTCTCACCTTATAGTTTACCTCACTCACCCTTTCAGCCACTTCATAGGGCCCATGCCACTTGGCCAGGAACTTGCACTCGGAGGTTGGTACCAGGACCAAGACAAAGTCGCCAGGCTGGAACTTCCTCAGTTGAGCCCTGCGGTTGTAACTTTGGGCTTGGGCCCGTTGTGCTTGCTGCATATGTTCTCGCACTAGGGGCCACACTTTCCCCATCCTCTCCTGCATCTGGCCGACGTACTCTATCACGGAGCGGTGGGACGATGGCTGTTGTTCCCAGGCCTCCTTAGCCAGGTCCAGCATGCCCCGGGGTCTCCGCCCATAGAGCAACTTGAACGGTGAGAATCCTGTGGACGCTTGGGGGACTTCCCTGATTGAAAACAAGTGTGTTGCCTTTACGGCATTTTCAATTTCGTTTTTGTTTAATAGTTGTTTATTTAAAGATATAGTTATTAGCTAGGGATGCACCGATACCCGATACTGCGTTAAAATACTCGTACTTCAATTGTCGATATCAAGAACCGATACCACTCAACAGTATTTCGCTACAACAAACTGGTCGCGCTTTGTGGAGAAAAAGATTTGTTGTCCTACCTGACTTCAACGTCTAGGGCAGGGGTCGGCAACCCGTGATCCAGAGCCGCATACGGCTCTTTCGTCGCTCTCTTGCGGCAAGGTGTGTAGAGTTATGCTGCGTTCACATCCAACGCGACGGAAAATTACTGCCGTTCCGCCGGTTTGAATCAAACTGTTGCTGGTCCACCAGAAGTAGCGCTGGCAGCGGCCTCATTCAGCCGCTGTTGTGCGGCTACGGATGATATTATTGTAGCCGAGTTTCTGTTGTGTGTCTATATTTGTAATTATAATAAAATGAAAACACGCTCCAGGGTAACTTGAACCACTTTTTTATCTCCTTCACACACGTATATCCCACAATTCCACTCCTCTTTTCCTTTCCGTTTCTCCCTCCACAATAAAAGCACCGGAAACATAACTTGGAACACAGCTTCCTATATAATTGCTCGATCCCTAATATTATCGCTTACATTATGAACCCGGACACGGGGGCGTTTTATGGTCCGACATTAGAGGGACTTCCACAAGACAAGCACTGGCTCTGTGCACAGTGCTTTCTGCAGGGTTGCAAACGCTTCGTCCGCCTCGGCCGTCCAGAGGACGTGGTGCGGGCGCTTGTTTTTGGTCATCTCATGTAAGGGGGCTGCAATGGTAGCAAAGTGAGGGATAAAACACTGATAATACCCCACCAGCCCCAGGAACGTTTTTACCTGCCGTTTTGTGGCTGGCTTAGGCCAGGTGGTGATGGCTTCCACCTTCCGGAGTTGGGGTCTTACACTGCCCCTTCCAATGGTGTAGCCCAGGTACTGTGCCTCTTCTAGGCCAAGGTGGCACTTTTGGGGGTTGGCAGTCAGGCCAGCTTGCCGCAGGCTTCCCAAAACTGCTCTCAGGTGCCCGATGTGGGCGGTCCAGTCAGGGCTGTGGACCACCACGTCGTCTAGGTAGGCAGCCGCATACTCAAGATGAGGTTGGAGGACCTGGTCCATCATCCTCTGGAAGGTGGCGGGGGCTCCATGGACTCCGAAGGGCAGGACCTTATAGTGATAGAGGCCCTCTGGGGTAGCAAAGGCCGTCTTCTCCTTGGCTCGTTCGGTGAGGGGGACCTGCCAGTAACCTTTGGTGAGGTCGAGCGTGGACACAAACCGGGCCGGGCCTAGTCGCTCAATCAACTCATCCACCCTCGGCATAGGATAAGCATCAAATTTGGAGATCTCATTCACCTTCCTAAACTCATTACAGAATCTCTCCGTGCCATCCGGTTTGGGAGTCAGAACAATCGGGCTGGACCAAGCGCTATGAGACTCTTCAATGACTCCCATTTCCAGCATCTTCCTCACGTCTTCCTTGATTGTCTCCCTTTTGGCCTCCGGGATGCGGTATGTTCGCAGCCTCACCTTCTTCCCTGGCTCGGTGATGTCATGCTGGATCACATTGGTGCGGCCCGGTAGGTCGGAGAACACGTCCTGGAACTGGCTGGTCAGTTCAACCAGATCTTGTCGGTGGGCGGGCGCCAACTGGGGGCCCAGGTTCACCTGTGCCGGGGCAGGCTCTGGACCTAGAAGGGTTAACACTGGTGCCGGAACCTCGTCAGCGGCATGCCACTTCTTCAGGAGGTTGATGTGGTAAATCTGACATGGTTTCCTTCTCCCCGGTTGTCTCACCTTATAGTTTACCTCACTCACCCTTTCAGCCACTTCATAGGGCCCATGCCACTTGGCCAGGAACTTGCACTCGGAGGTTGGTACCAGGACCAAGACAAAGTCGCCAGGCTGGAACTTCCTCAGTTGAGCCCTGCGGTTGTAACTTTGGGCTTGGGCCCGTTGTGCTTGCTGCATATGTTCTCGCACTAGGGGCCACACTTTCCCCATCCTCTCCTGCATCTGGCCGACGTACTCTATCACGGAGCGGTGGGACGATGGCTGTTGTTCCCAGGCCTCCTTAGCCAGGTCCAGCATGCCCCGGGGTCTCCGCCCATAGAGCAACTTGAACGGTGAGAATCCTGTGGACGCTTGGGGGACTTCCCTGATTGAAAACAAGTGTGTTGCCTTTACGGCATTTTCAATTTCGTTTTTGTTTAATAGTTGTTTATTTAAAGATATAGTTATTAGCTAGGGATGCACCGATACCCGATACTGCGTTAAAATACTCGTACTTCAATTGTCGATATCAAGAACCGATACCACTCAACAGTATTTCGCTACAACAAACTGGTCGCGCTTTGTGGAGAAAAAGATTTGTTGTCCTACCTGACTTCAACGTCTAGGGCAGGGGTCGGCAACCCGTGATCCAGAGCCGCATACGGCTCTTTCGTCGCTCTCTTGCGGCAAGGTGTGTAGAGTTATGCTGCGTTCACATCCAACGCGACGGAAAATTACTGCCGTTCCGCCGGTTTGAATCAAACTGTTGCTGGTCCACCAGAAGTAGCGCTGGCAGCGGCCTCATTCAGCCGCTGTTGTGCGGCTACGGATGATATTATTGTAGCCGAGTTTCTGTTGTGTGTCTATATTTGTAATTATAATAAAATGAAAACACGCTCCAGGGTAACTTGAACCACTTTTTTATCTCCTTCACACACGTATATCCCACAATTCCACTCCTCTTTTCCTTTCCGTTTCTCCCTCCACAATAAAAGCACCGGAAACATAACTTGGAACACAGCTTCCTATATAATTGCTCGATCCCTAATATTATCGCTTACATTATGAACCCGGACACGGGGGCGTTTTATGGTCCGACATTAGAGGGACTTCCACAAGACGTTTAAAGCTTGGGATAGCCTTCTGTTAATTTTGTACTATAGGCTTGACATAATCTGCAGAGGATAAAATAAAATCTGCCTCGAAATTAATTGCACTTTCATGGAGACCAAATCTAAGAAGTATCGGTATCGGTACTCGGTATCGGCAAGTACACAAATAAAAATACTCGTACTCGTATCGGTTTGTAAAAAATGGTATCGTTGCATCCCTATTATTAGCAAATCATTTTCTTGTTTGTGTCATGTTATGACGTCACTTCCGGTCCAATCACTTCCGGTGTAGTCACTTCCTGTTCCGGTTTAGTCACTTCCTGTTCTGGTTATATGGTGTCCGACCACAGTACTTCGGGTTGAACAAACATTTGTCAATGGACCGCATGCTCCATCCGCTCACATCACGTGAAACTATCCTAAAACAACACCGTGAGTAATGTCTTGTATAAATATTAAATGTATATTTATATACTCATTTTTCTAAATTGTGAAAATGTAATATTTAAGAATATGCACTAAATGTTCGTATTGTTTGTTTGCAGTTTTCACCACAGCATGATTGAAAGAGAAGAGTACAGTAAATAGTGAAAACATAATTCCAACTCTGTCTTGATTGATTGCGACGGTTTAACTCAGTGTTTAGGCAGAGTTTCAACACTGCACGAGAACATTACAGTGAAAAGGTCTTCTTTGGATGTTTCAAACGAAGCAAGATGGCCGCCAACGACAAATCGTCTGTATCCAGCATTAGGAGCAGCAAGACAGCGTCATCGTCGGCTAGTGTGGCTCGCGTTCGGGCTAAAGCAGAAGCTGCTAAGATTAGAGTATCATATGCTACCCAAGAAGCTAAACTGAGGATGGAAAAGGCTGCTAAGGAAGCAGAAATGAAGACAAGAGATGCTCAAGTCCAGCTGGAAACAGTAAGAATAGACACAGAGTTGGAGGTGCTGACGTTACATCGAGAAGCTGATGTGGCCATGGTGGAGGCTCAAGTGCTGGAAGAAGCCGAAGGAATGCCAGGTGAAAATGGCAGACCCGAATCAGAAAGGGGAAAGATTGAACGTACCAGTGAATATGTTCAATCACAAATCAATCTTCGTTCATCTGCTCCACTCTTGTCAGTCTTACCTGTTGCTTCCCCATTCCATGCAGAATAAAATGCCAGCTTTGTAACATGGTATCCATCTGCAAAAGATACTTTACCACCTATCAGGGCGACTGTGGCTCAGTGGTTAGCTTACCTTTCAACCAGAGGACCCGGGTTCAAACCCGCCTCAGCCAGTCCATGTCGTTGTGTCCCTGAGCAAGACACTTAACCCCCAGTTGCTCCCCGGGCGCTTCACGAGGCTGCCCACTGCTCCTTAATACTAAGGATGGGTTAAATGCAGAGGATACATTTCGTTGCTCTGTACTTGTACATGTGTAATGACAATAAAGTTGAATCTTATCTTATCTCTTATCTTATCTTATCAACTACAAGCTGAAGTCGTAAAGAGCTAACAGCGTGCACTTAGCTACCACAAACCTACCTGATCAGCCTATATTAGAGACTAGGCCTGAAGTCAGAAGAACAAGTCCCATTGTGAACATTCATGCTCAGTCATATGTTCCACAACAGATTCCTCCCACTAGCACACCACCTTTGGCAGAACCTTTGGCACAGTATTTAGCACGACGAGACCTTGTCAATTCAGGACTGTACCAGTTTGATGATAAGTCTGAAAATTACCGTGCCTGGCGCTCTTCATTTGACAATGCTGTTGATGAAGTTCACCTCACAGCATCCCAAGAATTGGACCTCACTGTGGGCGGGGGCGTGGCTAGCGCACCTGCGGCACAGAGAGAGAGAGAGGGACGCTCGTCTGGATCAGCTGTGGCGCTCTGGTTGAGGCACAGCTGATCCGGATGAGCGTGGGATTGCGTGGGCGGGGGAGGGAGCTATAAGAGCTCCCAGAGCCACGCAAGGGGGGAGAGCTAGGCAGGGCATGTAAATACATGTGTGTGTAAAATGCCTAATAAACAGCGTAAGCGTGCTATCCTGGTGTCGCGTCTGTGTATGGAGCTCCGTGACTCGCACGGTATCAAGGAACCTGTTCACACTCACTAAATGACTAAATGGCTGGGGATGGAATCTAGGGAACGGGTGAAACGCATACGCTCAGTGTACGTAAGAAACCCCCAACTGGCTTTACACAAGGCATGGGAGAGATTGCGGGAGTGCTATGCCGCTCCAGAAATAATTGAGAGGTCTCTGTTCCAGCGGTTGGATGCAGTTCCCAGGATTTCAGCAAAGGATCCCATCAAATTACGTGAACTTGGGGATTTGCTCATGGAAATCCAAGGAGCTAAAGAAGAAGGTTACCTCACTGGCCTGATGTATCTGGACACATCACGTGGAGTTGGACCAATCGTGGACAAACTTCCATTCGGACTTCAGGAGAAGTGGATGTCTACAGGGTCATGGTACAAAGAAGAGAACCAAGGGCGGTTCCCTCCCTTTGAGTATTTTTGCATCTTTGTGTGCCAGGAGGCAAAGAAGCGCAACGACCCTAGCTTCATGCATCAAGGTAGCATCATAATGACAATGAAGCCAGATAAATTCATTGTAAAGAATGTTAACAGCAACAAACCCATCTCAGTGAACAAAACTGACGTTTCTTCGATCAATAATGACCCTAGCAAGAACTGCCCATTGCACGACAAGCCGCATCCACTCAAAAGAACATTCAGAAACAAACTCCTTAACGACAGGAAGGCTTTCCTTAAGGAGAAAGGAATATGTTTCAAATGCTGTTCTTCGGTTTCTCACCTTTCCAAAGACTGCAAGTCCTCTATAAAGTGCTCTGAATGCGATAGCCCCTATCATGATGCAGCCATGCATCCCGGTCCGTCACCGCAAAGTTTCCCTTACTTCAGAGCCCCTCCACCATCACAAGAGAATGGCGGGGAGGGAGAAGATCATTCTAACACGGCTGATGTTAGAACGAACTGCACGGAAATTTGTGGTCCAGGTCAGTGGAGCCGCTCATGTGCAAAGATCTGCCTTACAAAGATATATCCAAAGGGTTCCAAGGACATGGCTGTGAAAGCCTATGTAATTCTAGATGACCAGAGCAATCGTTCACTAGCTAGACCGGAGTTCTTCAAACCTTTCAGTGTGGAAAGCCAACCAGTCCCTTATTACCTCAGAACTTGCTCTGGCATCGTGGAAACATCTGGCAGAAGGGCAGAAGGATTCCAGATTGAGTCGTTGGATGAAAAAGTTCTCATCTCTCTCCCACCTCTCATGGAATGTCATGAAATACTGAACAATCGATCTGAGATTCCAACGCCAAGCGCTGTTTTACACCAGCCTCATCTACATCACATTGCCAAGAACATCCCACAACTGGATCCAGAAGCACAAATACGCCTGCTACTCGGAAGAGATGTCCTTCGAGCACACAAGGTCAGGCAACAAGTCAATGGACCACATAACGCCCCCTTTGCTCAACGACTGGATCTAGGCTGAGTAGTAATAGGAGAGGTGTGCCTGGGTAATGCACATAAGCCGACAGTCAGCACATTTAAAACAAACGTGCTAGACAATGGTCGCCATGCAATCCTTCAACCCTGCACAAACTTCATTCATGTCAAGGAGACACAGCAGAATGCTAGCTGGCCTGACATGACAACAAAGAGTAGGCTGGGTGAGACAGTGTTCAGTCGAACTGAGCATGACAACAAACTGGCTCCATCAATAGAAGACCTCATCTTCTTAAAGATAATGGACACAAACGTCTACAGAGACAACACTAACAGTTGGGTTGCCCCGCTACCATTTAAGGAACCACGCCAGGTTCTGCTGAACAACAGGGTGCAGGTAGTCAACCGGTTCACATCCCTACAACGAACCTTGAAAAGGAAACCTGAGATGCAGGAGCAGTATGTTGCATTCATGGAGAAAATCTTTGCTAATGGACATGCCGAGATAGCACCGCCACTCAGAGAAGATGAGGAGTGCTGGTATCTGCCAACATTTGGGGTCTACCACCCACAAAAACCCAATCAGATCAGGGTGGTCTTCGACTCCAGCGCACAGTATCGTGGCGTCTCCCTCAATGATGTGCTGCTCACTGGTCCCGATCTCAACAACTCCCTTCTTGGTGTCCTGCTACGCTTCCGGAAAGAGAAGGTTGCAATTCTTGCGGACATTCAGCAGATGTTTCATTGTTTCTTTGTGCATGAAGAACACCGCAACTTTTTGCGTTTTTTGTGGCACAAGGACAATGACATTAATCAGGAAGTTGTCGAGTACCGGATGAAGGTTCATGTATTTGGCAATGCACCATCTCCTGCTGTGGCTATCTACGGGCTGTGAAGAGCGATCAAAGAAGGGACAAAAAAGCACGGTGCTGATACTGTCAGGTTCATGGAAAGGCACTTTTATGTGGACGATGGCTTGGTTTCCCTACCAAGTGAAGCAGAGGCAATCGATTTGCTTCAACGAACACAGGCATCACTCGCAGAATCACACCTCTGCTTACACAAGTTTGCATCTAACTGTCAGGCAGTAATAGAGGCCTTTCCACCTGAAGATTGTGCCTCAGTAGTCAAGAACCTAAATCTGAGCGGAGAAACACCCACACAACAAAGCCTGGGTCTGCTCTGGGAGATCAGGACTGACACATTCACCTACTCTGCGTCAACTACAGTCAAACCATTTACCCGACGTGGAGTTCTCTCCACTGTCAACAGTGTTTTTGATCCCCTGGGTCTGTTGGCACCTATCACGATCCAGGGAAGAGCCCTCCTCCGGGAACACACTTCAGAACGGTCCGATTGGGACGTGCCTCTCCCAGAAGACAAGCAAGGCAGATGGGAATGCTGGAGAGATTCACTCCAGGACCTAAAACAGATTCATATTCCTCGAACATACACAGCGACCTCACCCACTAAGGCAGTGCACAAAGAATTGTGTGTGTTCTCGGATGCATCTGCCAAAGCCATCGGTGCTGTGGCGTACCTGAAAGCAGTTCAAGAAAGTGGGCAAGCCGAAGTAGGATTTGTTATGGGTAAGGCAAAGTTAGCACCCCAGTCTGAGCCTACCATCCCAAGGCTTGAGCTGTGTGCTGCTGTCTTGGCAGTAGAGATGGCAGATCTCATCAAAGATGAGCTAGACTTGAAGTTGGATGCCACCAATTTCTATACAGACAGCAAGGTAGTGCTCGGCTATATCTGCAATGAGTCAAAGCGATTCTATGCATAACGCATTCGTCAGTCCTCAAAGCCTGAGCAATGGCACTATGTACGTACAGAGGAAAACCCTGCCGACCATGCATCACGATCCTTATTAGCAAACCGCCTTGTACAAACCTCTTGGTTTACTGGACCCTCCTTCCTGCTCCAGCCATCTACAGAGGAAATGCAAACACGTAAGAGGTTTGAGCTAATCGAACCTGAAAGGGACTCAGAAATCCAAGCACAAATTCAAACCTGTGCGACTTGCCTGGAAGAACCAATACTAACCTCTGATCGTTTCCAACGCTTCTCCACTTTTGCCTCTCTAGTAAGAGGAGTGGCATTCCTGGTTCACATGGCAAGATCCTTCTAACACTCAAACCAAACCAAACCAGCAAATGCAAAGGCTGGCACATATGCAACTTACCTCGTACTCCAGAGGAAATGGACCAAGCAAGGAATGTTATCCTTAAAGCAGCACAAAGGACAGTTTTTGCGAAAGACCTGACGGCTCTCAGAGTCAACAAAACGGTGTCTAAAAACAGTGCTTTGCTGAAACTCAGTCCAACTTTGGAGGACAATATCATCTGCGTTGGAGGCAGACTAAAGCACTCCAACCTCGCAACTGCAGAAAAGAACCCAATAATTCTACCCAAGGATAACCACATCTCTCTACTCCTCACTCGCCATCACCATGAGCATGTGAAACATCAGGGACAAGCAGAATTCACGCAATTGCTGGCCTATGGCAAGGATTATCGCCACGTTCCCTGGAAAGGATTGGCATGTACGGAAGGTCGAAGTGAAGACTACTGACCAAGGCAGTGCAAAAACCTTTCTTAGACCGATTATAGAGATTGTTCTACTTCTACCCAAGGACTGATCAAGAGTGGAATGTTTCTCTATGCTGCAAGTTTGTAGTGACCTCACATAGGTCAGACGGGGAGTGTGTTGCCTTTACGGCATTTTCAATTTCGTTTTTGTTTAATAGTTGTTTATTTAAAGATATAGTTATTAGCAAATCATTTTCTTGTTTGTGTCAAGTTATGACGTCACTTCCGGTCCAATCACTTCCGGTGTAGTCACTTCCTGTTCTGGTTATATGGTGTCCGACCACAGTACTTCGGGTTGAACAAACATTTGTCAATGGACCGCATGCTCCATCCGCTCACACCACGTGAAACTATCCTAAAACAACACCGTGAGTAATGTCTTGTATAAATATGAAATGTATATGTGGCAGGCTTCCTCCCCACCGGTGGATCAGTGGCTCGAACACATACAGCGGACAGGTTGTTTGCGGGTTCCATGAGGTTTTTATTAGCAGACATCACGCTCACACTCTCTGGATATACGGCTCTCTGCATCTCACTACCTCCCCGACTGCTATCCCCGCCGGGCTTAAATAGCCGGCCCACACTCGTTGGACCCAGCTGTGGCTAATAAGCCACAGCTGATCCGAGTGTTTCTCCCTCCCTTTCTCCCGTCGCAGGTGCGCTGGCCCCGCCCCTACCCCACAGTATATTTATATACTCATTTTTCTAAATTGTGAAAATGTAATATTTAAGAATATGCACTAAATGTTCGTATTGTTTGTTTGCAGTTTTCACCACAGCATGATTGAAAGAGAAGAGTACAGTAAATGGTGAAAACATAATTCTGACTCTGTCTTGATTGATTGCGACGGTTTAATTCAGTGTTTAGGCAGAGTTTCAACACTCTGCACGAGAACATTACAACAAGACATAGGGGATTAGTTGGTCCCAGTTTTTCCCATCCACCTCGATCGTCTTCCTCAGCATCTGCTTCAGCGTCTTGTTGAACCGTTCTACCAGGCCGTCCGTCTGGGGGTGGTACACCGAGGTCCGGATTTGGCTCACCTTTAACAGCTTGCACATCTCCTCCACCACCCGGGACATGAAGCAGGTCCCCTGGTCCGTTAGGACCTCTTTCACAATGCCCACTCTGCTACAGAGGAGGAATAGTTCTCTTGCCACCGCCTTCGCACTAGCGGTGCGTAGTGGGACTGCCTCTGGATACCGGGTGGCATAGTCCATGATGACCAGGATGTACCGGTGGCCCCGGCTGGACTTTGGCAGGGGCCCCACGATATCCATGGCGACCCTCTGGAAGGGAACATCAATCACGAGCAACGGGATCAAGGGATTCTGGTAGTGTACCTTTGGCGCGGTCTTCTGGCACTCACGGCAGCTTCTGCAGTAGTCCTGGACCGCCCTCTTCACCCCTGGCCAGTAGAATTGACTCAGGATCCTGTCATAGGTCTTCTCGACCCCCAGGTGAGCTCCCAACAGGTGTGAATGGGCTAGATACAACACTGTTGGAATATAACATTTTGGGACCAGCAATTGTTCGGTGACAAGGTCCCCCCGTTTAGCAACCCTGTAGAGAAGGCCATTCTTCACTGAAAAATGTGGGAGGGTGGTAACACTCACCCCTTGTACCGGATTCCCCTCGATCACCGCCACGTCCCGTCGGGCTTGTTCCAGGTTGGGGTCTTCTAACTTGGCGGTCCCAAACTTCCCGGGGCTGGCCGTATGTCCCCCTTCCGCCAAGGGGAACTCGGAGAATACTTTGCTCGCAATTCCAAGCCAAATGGCTTGGAATTGCTGGTTAACGAGGTAAGTCCTGGTTAACGAGGGGTCGACATTGGGGTGGTGTCCGGGGCTGCCCGACCCGGGTAATCTGGCGGGGGGGAGTGGTCCCTGGATCATCTTTCCTCGCCCTGGGCTTGTCTCCGGCAGGGCTCGATTGGCCGGGTCGTACGGGCTCGTGTTAACTGCTCCGCACCAGTTCCACTGTGACCTGGTGGTTTTCCAACAGCTCCACCAGGTCATCCACTGTTTTGGGGCTGCTACGGGAGGCGTGTAGCTTGGCATCCCCTGGTAGTGCTCTGATACACCGGTCGATTACAACTCTGTCCAGGGCTGGGGGTCCCTCCCCCATGGTTAACCAGCTGTGGGTCAGCCGCATCAGGGTCGCAACCTGCGGCCGCACTGGCGAGGTGGCATCATAGGCCCAGGCGTGGAACTGTTGCGCCCGGGTCTGGAGGTTGTGGCCATAGTGGGCTAGGATGGACGCTTTTAAGGCCTCATAATACTCCATTTCGGCGGTGGAGAGGTCCCTGCAGGCTTTTTGGGCGTCACCTGTCAAAAAAGGGCCCAGTATCCCCGCCCACTCTGCTTCGGGCCAGCGCTCCCTCTTTGCCGTTCTTTCAAAAATCTCCAGGTAGGCTTCAATGTCATCGTCACCAGTCTGCTTGGTGAGCACTTTACTGGGCTGCGTAAGCCTCGCTGGTTTTACCAGATGCTGACCCAGAGTTGTCATTGCATCCTGTAATGCTCTGAGGCTCTGAGTCTGCTGGGCTTGCGTCTGGATCAGCTGTGCCAGGGCGTTCTCCATGGCCCTGCGTGTCTCTTTCTCTGAGTGCCTATTTTGTCCTGAATCTTTCAGCGATGGATCACAATGCCTACATTCTCCACCAAATGTGGCACCCCGGGGGCTGGGAGGTGTTAAGTTCTAATAGATTAGTGAGCTTGGTATTGCCTGTACATGTGTAATAAAGGATTGTTTAAGTGTACATTACAATGCATAAGAAGGATATGATAAATAATGAAGGGCATTATGAAGGATATGTAATTGTATGTATTAAGAAAGTCACTGTATGTCATATTGTTTAATGTTTAGGTGTGAATGGTTTTTATATATAATGATTCTATAGGAGATAGGAATGTGGGACTGTTTCTTTAAGAAGAAGTAGTTCCTTCATATGTTGCTGGGCGGAAGGCGGAGTGAGACACTGAGACAATTGGGACCGTAAGGACGCGCGCATGGATACTTTGAAGATGGACTATTCCTTTGTCCCTGGAGGGAAAAGAGCCTCCGCCTTCTCCGAAAGCAAATGGACGATCGGGATGTTAAGAATAAGGGAAGGGAACTAACCAATGAGAGGGCCTTAAGCTCCGTGACTGAAAAGTATTTAAACTAACAGCGCGAAACGAAACGGTCTATTTTCTTCGAAAGCAGAGGCGGCAGCTAACTGGGACCAGTCTGTGAGTCTGCTGGAGAGGATATGGCCTCGGTCGAGTAATGTATAACTGTTTTGTTATCATCTTCTATTAAATCTTTTAATTGCACTCATTTGCATACTGAGCATTTCTCCCACGAACTGGCCGGAATAACGAACAGAATCTTTCAGAGGCAAGATTCAGGCACAAAACAGGAGACTCAGAGACAGTAGTGGGCTAACAAAAAGAGTTCTTTAATAACGAGGCTGGGGGGGAAACGGGGAATGGAGTAAGGTTAACACAAAGTTCTTCCCGTCCGGGGTTGGTGACCTCACGCCTTGGGTGAGTCGGGTCTTCCAGCCTAGGGTCAGAGCAGAGGCGAGAGGTTAATGTCCTGTTACCTCCTGTTCGATGCGGCTCCTCTTCCACAGCTCAGCAGTTCCTTGTGGCCGCCTGTTCCTTTCCCCTCCCCCTGCTTTCCAGCCGAAGATATATTCCCCTGATTGGGGATTTCCTGCAGGTGTGTCCACTGCCATCTTCCCATTGGCTGCAGCACCTGCACGGGGAAGTACCTGCCGTTGATTACCTCCCCCAGCTGGAGCCTGGGGATCCTCCCCCTGTGCTCCAGCTTTCCCCCTGGGTTGCCACAACAGAGTGAAAGAGACCTTTTCAAACTCCCCTTGCACTCACTGAAAAGCCCACCGATCCATGTTCTGCTTCATTTTCTGCATTGGAAAAGCATGCCTGTGCATAAATCAGAAGACATAGATTAGTCTCGTGTTTACAGGCAGAAGAAAAGTGATGCTGTGCTGCCGTGATTGGTCGAGAACATCACAGGCCGAAGAGGGTTCAGGGCGCCGTTGGATCAATATAATGAAAGGCCAGGTTCCCGACAGACCTGTGTCACTTCTAATTCTAAATATAAAATGTGATTAAGAGCTGAGCCAGTGGATTAAAGCATCAGAGTCACCAAAGGCCCAGTGGGAGCTTGATATGATGCGACTGCCTCATGTGTTGAACAGATGTACAGGGCGGAAACTTTCTCTGGAAATTGTTTTTCTTTTGGCTAATAGAGAAAAACCAGACTGAAGGAAAACAAACACGGTCTCTGTGTTGACATCATATGTTTCTGAATGTGAGACTTTGAAACTACTGCTTTATTCAGTTAAAATAGTTGACCTCCCCTAAAAAAGAAAGATGACACACCTGTCATCTATGCTGTGGATGCTTTAAATGTGGGCCTTACTTATGAAATCAATGGCTCCACTCTTTGGAAATGCAATTGTTAATGAAGCAACCCCCAAATTGCACAATATTGAAATCTCCAACTGAGGCTTTTGTGGGTTTCCTGTTCCTAGAGATCACGAGAGGAACTGCTTTACTGTCGGCTTGAACATTTACCTGTTTTGTTATGGTTAGGGAGAAATATTTTTCAAATTTTCTTTTTTTTCTGCACTAACCCTTTGCACAAATGTGTCTACAAAATACATATGGGGTTGTGAAGGTGATGTAAAGGTTGTCAGTGAAGACATTAAAATAATTAGTAGTACTGTAGCAACCATGGAAGCAAGCCTTAGCAGAAACAACAATATCTTTCAATTTCTGAACAAATGTTTGGTAATAATTTAAACTTCTGGACAAAGTTAGAATTGAACTTTTTTGATGTTTTTCCAGAGACCAAAATGTTTACCTTGCGGCAGCTGAATTCTCGAGACATAACAAGATCCCGCTCCAATCGCCGAGCCAAAACCATGATTTATAGGATTTAACCAAACATTTTTCCATGCCCTTAACCATACTATATGTGCGCTATTGTAGAACGTATGATTTAATAAATAATTTGCATGGAATGTTAAAAAAAAAGACATTGGCATTAATCCTGCTTTGCAGACTCCACTATTGATGTTGTTTGTTCGGTTATATGTGATGACATCTTTCATTAAACAGGCCACAATCCTGCCGCTAGGAATTCTGGGGCAGCAAACATTTTGTAAAGTCTTCAACTCCATGTAGGACTCCAACTTTTAACATATTTCACTGCATCCAAACCTGGATTGGTTCCATTGAGCGAAACATCATGTGTATATAAATACTTCCAGATGTACTGAGGGAATAAACACTTAGACACTCTGTTGGTACGCAAAAGCAGTCCGATATTTACCTTAGCTAGCATGGACGGCATGCAGTAACACAGTGAGGCAATCGCACACAATAACAGTGAGAAGGAAAGAGAGGGAGGCCTGTAATTGGGTAAAAGGCCAAGCTGGAGTGCTCTTATGTGCCATTATCAGCAAGGTGGCCCCAAACTTAGACACGTCTATTTCTGTTTGCCCTTCAACTCTCTTCGGGGAAGGATAACTCACAGACGTCTTTTGATTCTGTGGAACCTGCAAGCAAAATTAAGCAGGAAGTACAAAAGTATGTACAGTTAGGAGGTTAAATTATACATTTTAAAGTGATTTAAGTTCTCATTTATTTTTTGTTGTCTATACTTTTTGTTCTTAACCCTATACACTAACGTTAAAAATAGTCACACTAACGTCAGGTGATTTTCACCCGATATAAAGTACCTGATAAAAAATACTTCTCATCAGAATATATTAAAATACAAGGCAAATTGAAGTCCTCTTCTATAATTTTAACCAATAGAATTTCTCATAAAATGAAAAACAAACAGTTATCATGGGGGGAACCTGGAAAAAGACTCAAAATCACATGATAAATTAGGAAATCGTCAATAAAACATGATTAAAAACATAAATAATGGAGCTGTGAGTTGTTCTTTGGTCCACATGTTCCTGGGACATGTGAGTCTTGTCCTGTGAAGGAAAAGTCACATGTCAATGTAAAAAAGCATCAACATTTTGTTTTACCCTCTAACACTAACGTCGGGTGAAAATCACCCGAACACGTGTGTTGAAAAACGGCCACTTTCAGTAACGTCAGTGAGAAGCAGGAAACTACACAAGGACCTGCGCAACTCAAAAAAAGCAACACAATGAAAATAACGTAAACACAATTGCTTGGGTGAAAATCACCCGACGTTAGACCGAGTTCATATATCGCAAGATAAGACAATAATGTAGAAATGATGGCGGCGTTCGATATGTTGAAAACAAAAACCTTTGAGGTCTTGACCAAACATCCCACAGTGAGTCTAACCTAATTGTTGTGACAGGCCTAATTCTATTGCTGCAAGGTTTTGGTGTGGTACTTTCCCACCATCTTGCAATCGTGTAGATATACGTGCACACTATAATACCCAGAGGTATTTTAGCTCTTGGGCTAAGACATTTGTGAAACTAAGTATCCTCAGACATGAGAAAACAGGAAACAGATCATCAAAAACCAATTTGTTTGGGCCCGTGCCCATGTGTTGGTGGTTCTGCTGCAGTCGTTCGGCAGGAAGCTGCTGCGAGTCTGCAGAGAGACGGACGGGGACTCTCCGGTTCGCCACCAGCTCAGAATTGAGATTGAGGCTGAAATTCAGTTAGTGGCAACATCTGTTACTCCTTTGGCGTCTGGCCAAAAGAAAGATAAGATAATAGGAACTTGTATTCTTATTGCATTTCAATTGTCAAAGGTTATACAATTTGACTTCCTGTAGCTGCTCAACTATAAGTGAATTTAAAACCCTCACTGGTGTCTGCATTGGTGGCAACGTATGCAGTAGATTGTGTGTAGTGTGTGTGTGTGTGTGTGTGTGTGTGTGTGTGTGCGTGCGTGTGTGAGTGTGTGTGTGTGTGTGCGTCGGTTCCATAACTGTGTGGGATGCATGGACCCATCTGTTAATAAACACAAACTGGGAGGTTAAGTGGTGCTCCACCCCAAATCTATTTTAGTATCAAAATGTTATTGGAAATGTTCAAATTATTAGTCGCCAATATTTCACACAAAAAAGAGATGTACAAAGAGGACTAGAAGAGGACTAGAATTTTGAAATAAACTACTCAACTGTCAAGTTGCCTCCTCTGCAAATGAATGGATGAGCGGCCCGCATGCACCCCATAGGGGTACATTACATTACATTTAGCTGACGCTTTTATCCAAAGCGACTTGCATGATATAGAGTTAACCATTGACACAGCAACGGTGAGCAATTAGGGTTAAGTGTCTTGCTCAAGGACACAACGACATGGACTGGCTGAGCCGGGTTTTGAACCACTGACCCTCTGATCAAAAGACAGACTTGCTAACCACTGAGCCACAGTCACCCCATGGACCCACTAGACTCATTAGGTCACAGCGTGGGGATTCAAAGAAGCAGCAGTGAGAACATTGCTGTCTAACTCTCCTGATAAATGTTAAGTCGTGTTGATGCCTCCGAGTTTCCCATAAGCTCTGATTGCAGGACACGCATGCACACACAGGAACCACAACATGGACGCACATCTGCGCAGAAGAATAACCCACACACGCCTCACATAATCTATCTTCATATAAATAACTCATCTTCATTTAACTGTTTATATTAGGAGTAACTTTCTCACGCGAATCACCAGCCGCAAATCACCAGCCATGAGCAGCATAATTACAACTTATGAGGGATCACATGCTGCAGCAATAATTGTCTTTCACATTTTGCCTCAAAGATCAAGGTTAAGTTTATTCCTTCTGTTGAAGAATATCTTTGTTCAATTAAACAGCCGTAGCTTTACGACAGTGGAAGCGGTTTAAAAATCGTTTCCCGGAAAATATAATTCACGCAGAGAACAACGGGATGGGATCTCTAAACAGGTGTTCTCAAAGATAAAAGTTCAAATGGCTTGACCTCCCGGTTTCACAGGAGACTAATGTAGCAGTGGGTCAAGCGCCATATCAGACATTCACTTGAAAGTGCAATCAATCTGGCTCACTGTTGTGTTTTTCCTGTAACAGTAAATCAGATTTAGTACGTAGGTCCGCCATGTCGGCGATGCCCTGCTGAGCTACAGTAAATCTAACATAAGATAAACATTTCAGAGAGATGGCTGTATGATACATACCGCATTGGATATGCTGCAAGTGTAACGTAAACACACTGTGTAGCTGCATTGCTCACTCCATCTCTTTCTCTTACATGACCACGAGCATATTTTACAAGTGGTATTAGACTATGAAATATACACTTAACGGTCCCATGTGAAGGACCAAGGTACGCATGAAAGTGGGAGGGCAGGTAAAGGTGGGAAAAATAAGGATTTTATTCACCCAATAATATTTACAGGTATTAGAATGGGGAAAAGTGAGAAATAATAATAAATAAGTTCAACATAATTTAGTTAAGTTTACAAAAAGCATAGAACTTAAGACACTTTATCTTATCTTAATTTTATATTCTACTGTGCAATTGTAAATATTCATTCATTCCCATTTTTTGCACTCTGCTTACTGTTACAGTTTTTCTTGATTGCTTTGACCTGCTTAAAGAAACTGGGATCCACTCGTTTTTCATCGTCACTGTCTCAGCAGAGCACAAGACACCTCTTGCAAATGTGTTAACCCTTTCTCATTGGATTGACACATTTTCCCCACCCTTTTGCAGAACAGTTAACACGGATGTCATTCAAGCAGTCCAAACTCTATTGTTTTAGCTATGGTAACCAAAAAGAAACCATCTGTTCCTAACTATTAGAAACTACCTACATCAGTATGAAATCACTGAAGCACCTGTTTGACACTCCTTCAATTAGCAATCAGTCTGCAGGCCTTAAAAGGTGCAGCGTCTGGGTTGTTCTTTGCCAACATGGATGGAAGAGGTCTAAGACAGATGAGTGAGAGTGAGAGTGAGAGTGAGAGTGAGAGTGAGAGTGAGAGTGAGAGTGAGAGTGAGAGTGAGAGTGAGAGTGGTCCGAGGAAGAGGAGTGCGAGGTGGAGGTATAGTTGGAAGGGCTCAGGTTTCTGATGAAATTCGGGCAACTGTTATTGATCACGTTATCAATCATGGTCTTTCACTGAGAGAGGCTGGACAAAAAGTCCAACCTGTGCTAAACAGAAACACTGTTGCATCCATTGTCAGAATTTTTCGACAGGAAAACAGGAAATGTTGCTTTACAGTATATACAGAAATATCCTCAGTGATATACTTTATCTAATTGTTTCCTCACTCCCATCACATGCTGTTGTGGCACACAATGCCATAAGGCTGCGTGAAATCAGGGCAGCCGTGATCGCAGATCAGGGCATGTTTAGGAACACAAACAACGTGAGTGTGACCACCATTGACCGCATCCTAAGAAGGAACCATATGGCCATGAAGCAGCTCTATACAGTTCCATTTCAAAGGAACTCTGACGTTGTGAAGGAGGCCAGATGCCAATATGTGGAGGTAAGGAAACATTACTACAGTATACTGTAATGCCTTGTCATATCATGCAGTTAGTCAACTGAAGTCCCTTTTCATTGTCATTTTGCCTTTTTTTACTTAGAGAATAATGGAGCTTGAAGCTGTCTTCATTTATGTTGATGAAGCCGGCTTCAATCTCTGTAAAGTGAGGAGATGTGGAAGGAACCTCATTGGGTAAAGGGCCACTATCACAGTTCCGGGACAGAGGGGCACCAACATAACCATGTGTGCTGCCATCTCCAATGATGGTGTCCTATGCCATATCCCCACTATTGGCCCATACAACACCGACCGCCTCATAATATTCCTGAATGCACTTCATGACAGGCTGATCCCACCTGAGGAGAGAGCGCTGTTGAGGCCTGGCATGCCACTCTTCGTCATTATCTGGGACAATGTGGCGTTCCACCACTCTCGCCTTGTCAATGAGTGGTTTGCAGTACACCCTCGAATGATGATGCAGTTCCTTCCAGCATATTCCCCATTTTTGAATCCCATAGAGGAGTTCTTCAGTGCTTGGAGGTGGAAGGTTTATGATCACCGTCCCTGTGCGCAGATGCCCTTGCTGAATGCAATGACTGCTGCTGCCCAAGAAATAGGTGCAGAGGAATGTCAAGGTTGGATAAGGTATGCAAGAAGATTTTTCCCTCGGTGCATTGCAAGAGAGGATATTGAATGTGATGTGGATGAGGCCATGTGGCCCCATCGTCAAGACAGAAGAGACTGAGGATCAATAGTGGCTATTTCTTATACTTTACTGTAATATATTTTGTTTTGGTTTACATGTATTTTGTGTAATATTTAAAGTGTTTCAGCAACAAAGAAAAAAAGAATCAATGAAATCAATAAAATTTGCATCAAAGCATTTCTGATTCTGGATCCAATTCTTTGCAACAAGGCAAATTTGACAACAAATGGCACTGGCATGAAAGCTACATACAGTAATTGGCTACAATGACAAGCAATGGTGCACTGATTCGCACTGAGTGCTGTATTTTGTATTTTGTTGTCCACTGTGTAATGGTTGATTGGAAGAGCTCATACACTTGTTTGCAAGTTGTGTTGTTTGAAGGCAACATTTGCTTTTGTTGCATATTTTAAATGTTTTGGCACGGTTAGAGACACATTTTGTTTGCAAAAGGCGTCATTTCGACTGTTTCGGCCTGTGTGTTAACTGTTTTGAAAATGTGGAGTTTGAGTTGACTGCTGCATCAAAGCAATCAAGAAAAACTGCAAATGTTAAACATTATGCACCTTCCACCTGGACAAATTCCTTGAATGTGAAAACAAACATATCAATAAATGATTCTGACTCAAAACAGAATGAGGTCTCCATGGAAGCAGGAGACCCTCCTGAGACATCTGCCACTGCAGGATATACAGCAGTCGGTGAGTACGTGGTTAATTGGAATTGGAGGCGACCTCCCTCGTTAGCCAGACACCCCTCTGGCTGAGGTCTCTCTGGAGGATCGTCTGCTGCAGGTAACCGACAGAAACTGTTAGCGCTTGTATTACATCCACATATCTACACCGCTCAATAAAGACAAGGGGATGAAAAGGGTTTTTAGGTCCTTTAAAAATGTTTACTGCAGAGACCTAGAAAACCTCACCTTCAATTGGGCCTGTCGCTGTTACGGCCGTCACATCCCATATTTCCTGTAGGCTCCATGAGTGTTGTGATGCAGGTGTTGTGATAATAATAATAATAAGGAAGATCCCCATATTTTCATATGAATTATTTATATATATATAATTTTCATACTTCATGCGTCATTGAGCAACCTTTCCAGTCTTCATACTGTACATCCTTGATGTATCTGAAATATTTCAGTTTGCACCTAAGTGGTAGACCAGCAGATAGACTGACTCACAGATTGAGTCACACTGCTAGAAATACATTTCTTAATGAATGGAGCCTTGAGCAGGGACGTGCACAAGGCCAGGCTAATGTTGCCCGAGCTACAGCCTATTTGCCCTGTTTGGCTTATCTGCCGCTTTGGAGGGGGAAAAAAAACATTTATTTCAAAAATATATATGAGTAGCCCGTACTAGAGTTAGATCAAATTAAGTCCCCATATCTTAAACCATTCCATCTGTTTTCCAAATGAGGAGTTGACTTATGTGGTATACTTAATATACATGAATACATATCTCCTTATCAGGATTGTGGGTTTCTTGTTTTCTACAAACCACACATTGCGCAATGTTATGCCTATATTAAGACCCGGCAAATGTTAATAAATAAATGTATATGGGAAAAAGTATAATATTAACACCTGAGATGGAGTGGAGATATACTGTAAATGGTTTTAAAAATAACTTGAGAAAGATTAGTTCAAAATTTCAGCTTAGCACATTCCACCACTGTTAACCTCATATCTAATAACTATGTATCACCAACAACTGCTAACATTTTTTAAATCCAATTCACAAATGATCTGGACAGTAAAAAAATATATATTTTGAGGTTAAGACATGAAGACATGTACTTTGAGAGTATGTAAGGTGCCACAGTGCATTAACAAGTATTTAAATGGAGCTTGTTTATAAAAAAAAGATTCCTGGGGGGTTGCTTTTTTATGATTTATGGCATTATTACTGTGTATTACTGTAGGAATCCAAAATGCATAGAGATCTGTGGAAGTGATACTTGCATAAAACAGGATCAGACTTCCACGTCTATGTGAGAACAGACGGTCAACCCTTTAAGCCCCAGGGTTTAACAAAAAAAAATGAAATGTATGTTTTATCATCCATACTAAAATGAGTGTATCTGCTCAACCACAAGGGCTATTTGAATACTTTTGGTGTAATAACAAAGAAAACACTTGTGTGCTTAGTTCAGATGTGTAAATATCAGTCTATATGTTACTGGTTAAGAAAAGAATGCAATGGCACACAGCACAAATTAGAAAAAATGTTAGGTCCGCCTAGAAAAAAAAGCACTTTCAGGATGATTCTGCCCTTTTAGAATGATGGTATGAACAGTTTTGACTCTATATGATCCTAACACAATATGTGAACAGTCTCACTGCACAGTTTGAGTTTGAAAAAGTGAAGCAGAACAGGATAAAATAGGTTTTTTAGTAAAGAATTTTTAGGCGAGGTCTCCAGAATTAGCATTTCGGCACATTTCGGCACCATATGTGCCGTTTGCATTTTCTCATGTCCAATACTATATATTTCACTTTTATATTACAAATAGTGTTCAGTACATGTAGTAGAGTACAAATAAAGCATTTTTTTTAAAAACATGCATGTGTGTGATAAATCCTATGACATGTATAAGACATGTATAAGACACGTAATAGACATGTAATAATGTAATAGACATGTATAAGACATGTATGCAGAGAAAACACAGTATCCAGAGGAATGAAGACCAAGCAAGCACGCACGCACAATTATTATATATATTATTATATTTCCTATATTCCCCTAATAACCAATAAATATATAAATTCATAAACATTACATATATAAAACAAGCAAGATTGTAAAACTTTTGGGTTTTTTTTCCCGACATCTTTCACAAGATGAATAACAACAAACTACGGAAAACTCAATTGGAAAACTAATAAACATGGCGGAAAAAAGTTGCTCCTGTGCGTTGCGCTTCCAGCTGCGTAACGGTCACTCGTCACCTGGGTGGATCATGAAGACTACGCATGGGCATATCTTTTGAACCCATTGGTCGATTTCAGTGGTTGAGACCTCCTTCGAATCGTCAGAGCCAATAGAATTGATTGGTATGAACCAAGACAAGATTGACAGCACTATGAGCCAATAGCATGCATCAAGGCGTCGTCAATTGTGAATGGAAGGATCTGATATGCTGAGAGTTTCTTCCTTTACCTGGTCAGAAAAGCGCCTCGGCATGTCTGGAATGATTTGAGTCAGACACAGGATATCCTTTGAATATTTATTAGTGTGGATTTGCCGGGAAAAATGCTTTTTCTTCATCGAATCTTCAAAAGGTAAGCAGATTTAGCTGACCATAAAGCGATGAAGCGATTCATGTTGCTGTGTTCTTTGGCTTGTATCTCGGTGATGCTTTGGCTTTAGATATATTTAGATATGTGTGGATTCTGTGTGAAATTCTCTTGCTTTTGGTCGTCTTGGTTTTCCGGCTAGCACGTAGCTACGGGTTGCTAGGTCAGGAGAAAGTGCCAAGTTGGCTGACTTATAGCGATTTATAGAAATGATATCTTTGTGATTATTTTGGTATTGTTTCAGTTGTGTTTGGCGCATTTGAAAATGGCTTACGGATTATTGTAGCTGAGATTCTGCTGTTTAATTTGATATACAACATTATTATATTCGAGTTGATAACAGTTACTGATAACTAAACTACTGAACTACAAGTTATAGTTCGACCCAAAATTGGGGTAGATGGGGCCTATACGGTCTCGAGCATCTCTATGACTCATTGAGAATGTGGGACCATTAGGTCCAGCATGGTTATTTCTGTCTGTACAAATTATCTACGGCACTATTTTACTTTTTAAGAAAACAATAAAAGTAAAAGATCATGTGGTAAGACCTGTTCAAATGATATTTTCTGCTACGTTAGTTTAGAATCACATATTTGTAGGAACGCTGCACATTGTTAATATAACCGAATAAAATGATGTTGCTTTTCAACACCTGAAGTGCAATCAATGTAAAATTATCACAACTTTATGAGGTGGTTGGAAGATTGTGTGGGGAGTGGACGAGATCAGCCAACGATATCTGTATAATTTATGAGGTTAGAGGTCCAGCTTTTGTGCTTTTTAAAACAACTTCTTTTTTACAACTGACCTCAGATACAAGCAGTCACTGGATGGATGTGCTGTCGTAAATACCAGCTTCGTGAGGGTCGTAATATACAGTTTTATGGAGATTGTGTAATTCTGTGTCTGTTTATTAAGGGTTTAGTTTTTGGGTTTCCCAATACTGCGTGTCTTTTTTATCTCTGGTGATTGATGGCGGCGGTACAAAGCACTGCCAACAATGGCGCTTTGATTAAGGGAAGGCTCTTGGTTTAAGTTGCTCTTCTTGTTACCCAAAAGTTTACTGATTTAAAATGAGTGTCATTAAAATGATTACCAAACTTTTTGTGTGAGTTACTCTTGTCTCTTTTTGACTACCTGAATAACCCTTTGGATAAAACACGTTTGTTTTTAATAAATCATTTAGAATAAGCATACATTTTTTTATATTGTCACAGACTATATTACACTCCCCCAAAAAAGAAAAAAAATGATGAATGACCTAAAATTGGAAAGATAGATCTGTACTTTTTTACAGTTTCATATAAAATCTCTGGTAGATGTTTTACTACTTGCCCCAACAGGGAAACTTCATTTTCAAGCATGTCCTCAGAGGTCATACAATGTAAAAATAACAAAAAGAGGCCATATCTAGTGCCAGCCTTATACCCTGGTGCTCCCCTAGGGAGGTTCCCAGTGTAAACCCATATTACAGATAGCTGAAGCTCCATTTGTCTGGTTTGTTTGAATTATATATTTATTTTAAGAAACAGCTGCATGACATGCAACCAGGCATTCATCAGGGCCTGGACCTTTTCTTTTTAACTTCGGCTCTTCTGCCAAAACGAGCATCCCAGTGTATACATCCAAGTCTTTCCAACTGTCCCCATGCAGTTCAAGTGGGGAGAGGGACCATGATCTCTTCCATTATTTGCAAGGCAATACGTCCACGCTTGGAGGCTGAGCGAGAACAGAATGGGATGGAGGTTTGGAGACAACAGGAAGGTCAAACACAGGGGTCCCGTCCCGTTCAGTCTCCTCAGAGGATGAAGCCTCATCGTGGTCCTCCTCAACATTCTTAGTCTCAGACACAATCTCCTGGATGTCGCTTTCACTGTCAAAGGACTTGGCTTAGAGGTTATTTTCAACTGAGCATAAAGAGAGAGCACACTGAGCCCCAAGAGCTTTAGAAAGCTGCCGTGCAATATCTTATGTTTGTTCACCAATGTGAACAAACGAAAAAGATTTCAGGCATTTATTTAGAGATGCTAAACATTAATTGGGATCAAATTGACCTCGAGCATAACGGGAGTAAACATATTGTGTGTCATGGTAAAAATCACTGTTGATGTTTCAATATCAAACCAAGACTTGAGGAAGTTCAAAGATAAAGCGTTTGGAGGGAACACAACTGAAATGCACTGACAGCAAACATGTAGCTGATATGCTTTTGCAACTTATTAGATTCCTTAATTAGCATCTACTCATTTTGTTGATAAGAATCATAATCACGGTGCAAAACATATTTGCTGTTGCAGATTAGTAATGCATAAAAGTAATTTCTAGGAGACGGCATTGGCTTTCGGCATGGTGGCGAGTTGAAAAAGGGCGAACCCCGAAAGTGGAACTAAGCAGATCAAAGGATTGTAGATAGAGGTGTCAACATGTTTGTTTTTACCTCCTGTTGCTTTGTATGATGCATTTTACCCCAGCTGAGTGGAACATGATTGGGCCTTGGCAATTTTCACCAGGACCGACCCCATCCCCAGAAAGGAAAACACTCAAAGCTAACAGCTCAGTAACTACAAACAGCACAGAAATACTGAAATGAACATTAAAAAAAACTCACCGCTCTAAACTAAATTAAATAGAGCGGACACGTTTCAGCCATGTGCTTTGTACAGCATTGGTGGCTAGCTAGCTAGCTTTGTTCAATTCCTCTTCATGCTAGCAGGATTTTGCGAGGCATTGGCATTATCGACAGTAACAGTGTCATTTTTAAAAATAATAAATATGTTATCTTAAAACCTTTTGCAGCATCAGCTGCAGCCTTTTTTTTCATCTCTCTGACCTTTTCCGCTACTGTTTTTCAGTCCATCACTTATTAATGTAGAATCTGCAAATTAATGCAAATCTTTACCTTCTTGAGAAGACAAATTTACACACGCTACAAGCACTATGTTTCTAGAGAAGAGATTTCTTTCCGAAAATGTAAAAATTGCAAAGGGCCCCTCATGGAGGGAGACTGGTTTTGCTGGTCAACAGAAGCCCAAGGCATCAAATACTTCCCTGGTTGGGTTCTGATGGGAAGATTAACAGAGGCTGGGATAATTGAGAAAATGTAATCATGCCACTAAGCCAGTTCAACCGGCCTGTCGAAAATGTTTAAGTAAAGAGGCCCCAGTTTGCACTACCGACTGCGAGGGCCATCGGAAATGAAGGAGAGGCGGTCTGGACAGTGACTTCAATGTAAACGCAATAAAGATAACTATTGTCACTATCAGCACATGGATCAGATGAGCTTAAAGGCTGCCGGATACCCACAGCCAGTTGGCAATCATGTGCTTTCGCAATGGAAACTGTAATAAGCAATTCACATTGTTGTAGGTCACTTGGAAACTGAGGCGGCGCTATAGATGCTGAAGCAAATAAGTGGCTAGACAAGGGTGCAACCACGGAGACTGGAAGGATACTGTAAGGAAGGGAGGAAAGAGAGACTGAAAAAAGACAGCGCTCATGTCAAATTAATAAATATTAAAGACATTCTGAATTGAAATGTGTTCTGCTTATTGTTAATTCACTTGGATGTTTGACTTCCACTTTGCAGAATGATGTGTGTGCAAATATAGACACTTAAGGCGGAAAGGGGAAAGACTTAAATGGGACGTATCATGAAAAATAAATCACTGTTTAAGTGCTTGTTAACATACATTTGGGGATCTGGAGTTCCTGCTAACCCACAAACTGGGAAAGAAGACAAACCAGTCCGTTTTGTTGGGACGCCTAGACCAGACAACATGTGTTCAACAAGCCATTCAGATTGGGCTCCTCTTCCAGGCTCTTTAGAATATACCGAGCCCCATCCGAGGGTCTCCACCCACGGCTTGAGATACCTTTGTGCAGGTGCAGCATATTTTTTCTCACAAGCCAATCACAGCAGATTGTGGGAGGAGCTTAAAGAGACAGTGTTTCAGACTGAGGGTAAATACAGGTATATTCAAACAGACAGAATGAGAAAATGTAGGTGTTATTTGAGCAATAAAGCAGGTAAACATGTTCCAGTAGAAACCTAAAATAAAAAGATGAACCTGAAAATGAGCATTGTATCCTTTAAGATGTACATTCACATAATTTGGGGACATCACAACTAATTTGGAAGCCAATACACTCCAATACAGTGAAGTCCAATGCAGTTTACACACGTGTGTGAAAACTTGAAACCTCTCCCACACATACAGTGAGAAAGCACTTTATATGGAACTTTTGAAATATTTGGGGAAAATGAGCTGATGTAATAAAATATGATAAAAGACAAGCATTGGATGTATGTTTTAGAACAGATGGGGATATTTGTGGGTTTCATGGAGATATGATTGAGGGTCAATTAATCCCAAAACAATAATTTCTCACTTTCTTACCATGTGATGTAGCCAAGAGAAACATTCTGATATGAGATTTGGTATGCAGACAAAATGAAAATAAAGGAAACTCAGCTTACGAACAAACACTAAACATCTTATTTTAACATGACTATTGTTAAAAAACAACTTCTTGGAGCTGGAATAGTCTATTCAGTGAGATTTTACTTTGAATAAGACACACCCTGGATAAGTCAGAGCTGGTGATTCTTTGAGCAAAGCACTCAAGACAAATAATTTAAAACAGTTTATCATTGCGCAAGGCCTTTCTCAGCCGATGCTAAAGCAAACAACATTCCAGTGTGTTGGTCAATGCAGGAAATGCAGCATCACAACTAAAGAGCGGCATTAGAAATGTGTTTATATTTTCTAAGTTTATGGGAAACTTTAATGCAAACTACTTTCCAAACACATGGCCCACTTTGTGAGTGGGAGGACTTCGTGTGATGTGGAAGTTTTGTACACTGTGGGGTACTTTGCCATCATAATTAACTTAAAATTTGTCCCAAAGCAAGAAGAAGAAAAAAATACTTGTATTATAATTTGTTTTGTTTTTACAAGTTATTTATTGTCTTTTTAATGTTGCACTGCAATGGTGTCAATTGCAGTGCAATTCCATGATAATGCATCTTCAAACTCATTCATTTGCACTAGAAACATGAAAGTCAAATAATAGTACTTCATTTAAAATGTCCCTCATTCTTGTCATATCCTAAAACGCACCTGGGAAAACAAGTTCTAGGACTTGGCATTACGCCAAAGACTTTTTTCCTGAGGAATTTTATTTTTTGCAGTGTTGCTCATTACGCACACGCTGGCTGAAATTTGATTTGAGTTTAAAAAGCAGCGGCAACAGCCACAAGCCAGAAAGCAGCGGGCTCGTCACTGTGTGCAACAAGTAGCGCCATATACGGATTGGAGAGGCACCTCGCAGCCCCTCTGGCACTGAATCCGCTAGGGCGCACAGAGGGGCAGTGCCATGCACACTCCCGACTATGCGATGCTCCTGAGCGAAGGCAACCAGTCTCTGGTGTTCAGTCCCTCGGATGAGCCAACGATGGAGGCGCCTGGAAACAACACCGACCACGCCAACGATCCACGAAACGAGGAGGTGGCTCAGATCGAGATCCTGGTCCTGTGCATCACCTTCGTGGTGGCTGTGATCGGGAATGTGAGCGTCCTGCTGGCAATGTACAACACCAAGAAGAAGATGTCTCGGATGTACCTTTTCACCAAACACCTCAGCCTGGCGGACCTGGTGGTCGCCTTCTTCCAGGTGCTGCCGCAGCTCTGCTGGAAGAGCTGCTACGCTTCTACGGCACGGACTTTCTCTGCAAGATCGTCAAGCACTTCCAGGTGATGGGGATGTTCGCGTCCACCTACATGATGGTGATGATGACCTTGGACCCTTCATCGCCATCTGCCACCCACTGAAGACCCTGCAGCAGCCCACGCAGCGCTCCTACATCATGGTCATCTCCACGTGGATGTGCAGCCTGGTGCTGAGCACCCCGCAGTACTTTATCTTCTCCCTGAGCGAGAATATATAGTACATTCCCGCCAGCAAAAAATAAAATAAAAAACACTTTAAAAATAAAAAATTACAATCAGCGTTGAGAAGCTCCGCGCGTCATTACTGCTGTCCTGCCAGTGCTGAATCAAACTGCTGCTGGGCCGTCATTCAGACGCTGTTGTGCGGCTATGGATAATATTATGAACCCAGACACGGGGGGGGGTTTGATGGTCCGACATTAGAGGGACTTCCACAAGAAGTTTAAAGCAGAACTAGTGGTTAGTTCAATGGTGGATGGGGGAAACGGTACTGTGTTTACGGAGATAAGCCACGGAGATAAGCCCCGCCCCCTTTCAGGCACGAGTAGAGCCAGTAGCAAGTAAACTCACGCAGTAATGGCGTGTTCATACCATTACCATGAAAACGCATAAATTGCGTGTGGTTGTCATTGTAAGACCGGCTAGTGGATGAAGGGACCTGTGAGGAATCGTCACTGAAGCGCATGCGCAACTCTATGGAAGCCCATTTCCGCAAGATATTATTTATTTTATTTTTTCTGGCAGAAAATCTTATTTTATTTATTTTTTTGTGATTTTTTAATTTTTTTGCTGGCAGTAATGGGCTTCCATAAGATCAAGAACGGCTCCAACGTGTCCGACTGCTGGGCGCACTTCATCGAGCCATGGGGCGCCAAGACCTACATCACCTGGATAACTGTGGTCATCTTCCTCGTGCCCGTGGTCATCCTCATGATGTGCTATGGGTTGATCTGCCACAGCATATGGAAAAATATAAAGTACAAGAAAAGAAAGTCGACGCCTGGCGCTGTGAGCCACAGCGGGTTCATTGGGAAGAACTCTGTCAGCAGCATTACAACGATATCAAGAGCCAAACTGAGGACCGTTAAAATTACTTTTGTGATAGTTTTGGCGTACATCGTTTGCTGGGCGCCGTTCTTCACAGTGCAGATGTGGTCTGTGTGGGATGAGAACTTCCAGTGGGCTGGTGAATGCTGAAGAATTCATAAAACAAGTGTTATTTATTACTGAATACAGCTTCGGGAATGATGCGGCAAACTACCAAAACATATAGTTGCCAGGAGAGAGCACTTGGTCAAACACATGGGCCGTGCGCAAACGCGTGCGCGCAGCCTTTACGCATGGGTTCATGTGTAATGCAAACCCCAAACCATGCGTAAATGGAGTAAAACATTAATAATAACCACACAAGTAAATTAAATAGCCGAGTGCATCATAGTGAGACTTCAGAATTAAAACTGTACTGCAGAAACGGTCTTATTAAATCTTATTCTCGGGAGAATTTCAGCCCATCACCTCATCCCATGTGTATTATTATATTCTGTAATTGGGTGATCTGTGGGGATCCTGGAAGCACCACCGCCAGGTGGTGCTTCCAGGTGCCAAACTATGCCTTACAATCACGCAGATGCAGGACAGCCGGGAGAAGCGCGCAGCTGCTCGTCATTTCCTCGTTTAGCGGCGGATAAAACCAGCCCTCTCCCGGACCTCTGCGTCGGGATATTGCCTGCGATGCCTACGCACCCACGAGAACGATCTTCTGGCCGACCTTCACGAGGCAGCGCCACGAGCGCCGTCACGAGCCAGCGCCACGAGCGCCGTCACGAGCCAGCGCCACGAGCGCCTTCACGAGCCTGCGCTACGAGCGCCTTCACGAGCGCCTTCACGAGCGCCTTCACGAGCCTGCGCCACGAGAGCCTTCACGAGCCTACGTCACGTGGCTGAGTATCCTCACCGTCTTTCTTCCTCTGCTCCACCTGAGAATAAAGACCCACCATTTTGAAACTGCCAAAACCCTGTTGTGTCTTCGTCTTTGCTTTTGGGTCCAGTAAACAAGCGTGACAGAATATCCCGACCAAAGACATGGACCCAGCGAAGCCGGAGACGCTCCAGGAAGCCCTCAGCGCGCAAGGAGCCATGCTCGGGAGACACGACCAGGAGCTGGGTGGAATCCTGGAGACCCTCCGTTCCCTGGCCCAGAGCGTGCAGCAGCTGTCTGTGCAAGTCGCCCAGCTCGCCGACCCCTCTCCGCCTGCCGCCGTGAGTAACGCTCCCGTTCTCCCTACCCCGGAGCCCGCCAGGGAACCGCGGGTCCGCCTGCCGGAACCATATGCGGGGGAGCCCGGTTCCTGTGGCCGGTACTTATTAAATTGCACGCTCGTTTTTGACCTCCAACCCCATAGGTACAGCACCGATCGGGCAAAGATAGCGTTTTGCATTAACTTGTTGCGCGGGAAAGCGGCCCAGTGGGCTACGGCGCTGTGGACCAGCCGCTCGCCCCTTCTGTCATCTTTCGTAGAATTCTCCACGGAGCTTCGGAGGGTGTTCGACCATCCAGTACGGGGCCGGAGTACTCCGGAGTACTGGGACCTGGCACCGGTATTCAGTAAGGACCTGGCGCAGGCTTTACCCCCCCCCCCCCCACCGCCCTTACGTCTGCGCCATTGACCTCCTGCCGGGCGCTCCCCTTCCCACTAGTCGGCTGTTCAAATTGTCACGCCCGGAGCAGCTCGCCATGGAGAAGTACATCCAGGAGTGTCTGGGGGCCGGGTTGATTCGCCCGTCCTCTGCCGGGGGGCAGGGTTTTTCTTTGTAGAGAAAAAAGATAAATCCCTGCGGCCGTGTATTGATTACCGGGGCCTCAACCAAATCACGGCCAAGAACAAGACCCCGCTGCCCTTAATTGACCCTTCCTTTGAACCCCTTTGTCACGCACAGGTCTTCACCAAGCTGGATCTGCGGAGCGCATATCATCTGGTCCGGATCCGGGAGGGAGACGAGTGGAAGACGGCGTTCAACACACCCCTGGGGCAGTTTGAGTATCTCGTGATGCCTTTCGGTCTCACCAACGCCCTCGCCGTCTTCCAGACGCTAATGAATGACTTGTTCCGTGACATGCTCAACCGTTTTATTTTCATTTACCTGGATGATATTTTGGTGTTCTCCCGGTCTCTCGCAGAGCATCGCCAGCATGTGCGGTTGGTCCTTCGACGGCTCCTGGAGAACCGGTTGTATGCCAAGCCCGGAAAATGCGAATTCCACACCCGTTCCGTCAGTTTCCTGGGATTCGTCATCGCCCAGGGTCAGCTAGAACCGGACCCAGCCAAGATCCAGGCGGTGGCGGACTGGCCGACCCCCGACAACCGGAAGGAGCTGCAACGGTTCCTGGGTTTCGCAAACTTCTACCGGCGCTTCATCCGGGACTACAGTAAGGTGGCTGCGCCGCTCACCCGGTTGACCTCCCCGAAGACCCCGTTCGTCTGGGGCCCCGAAGCCGACGGAGCCTTCACTGCCCTCAAGACCCGCTTCACCAGTGCCCCCATCCTGAAGCACCCGGACCCGTCCCGCCAGTTTGTCGTGGAGGTGGACGCATCAGACACCGGCGCGGGGGAAGTGTTGTCACAGCAGGACCCCGCCACCCAGAAGCTGCACCCCTGCGCTTTCTTCTCCCGTCGCCTGAGCCCAGCGGAGGGGAACTACGACGTGGGGAACCGGGAGTTGCTGGCGGTGGTCCTGGCCCTCCAGGAATGGAGGCACTGGCTAGAGGGCAGCCAACAGCCGGTTCTGATATGGACGGATCACAAGAACTTGGCCTACCTCCGTGCGGCTCGGCGGCTGAACCCTCGTAAGGCCCGGTGGGCACTGTTCCTTAGCCGTTTCGACTTCGTCCTGACGTATCGGCCCGGTAGCCGGAATTGGAAGCCGGACTCCCTCTCCCGGCTCTACCCCGCGGCCAGGGGCCCCGACCCTGCCCCATCATACCCCCCACGTGTGTCGTGGGGGCGGCCAACTGGGAGATCGAGGCGGTGGTTCAGAAGGCTCAGAAGGACAGCCCGGATCCCGGGGGGGTCCCCCTAACCGCCTGTTTGTGCCCCCGGCAGCCCGCTCCCAGGCTCTGCAGTGGGGGCACTTGGCATGTCATCCGGGAGGTCGTCGGACCAACTTCCTCCTCCGTCAACGGTTCTGGTGGCCTGGCATGGATCGGGACGTCCGGGAATTTGTGGCGGCGTGTTCGGTCTGTAAGGCCAGTAAGGCCTCCCACCAGCCGCCCGCGGGTCTGCTACGCCCCCTGCCCATCCCCAGTCGGCCCTGGTCGCACATCGCGGTGGACTTCGTGACCGGGCTACCTCCGTCCGAGGGGAACACGGTGGTCCTGATGATTGTGGACCGGTTCTCAAAGGTGGTGCATTACGTCCCTCTCCCCAAACTGCCATCTGCCTTGGAAACCGCAAAACTGCTAACGCACCATGTGTTCAGGCTCCACGGCATCCCCGTAGAGATCGTGTCGAACCGGGGTCCGCAGTTTTCGTCCATGGTGTGGAAGGCGTTTTGCAAGGCCGTGGGTACCACCGCCAGTCTCTCCTCGGGGTACCATCCCCAGACTGACGGCCAGACGGAGAGGGCCAACCAGGACCTGGGGACTGCCCTCCGCTGTGTCTCAGCCCAGCAGCCCACGTCCTGGAGTACGCTCCTGCCGTGGGTGGAGTACGCCCACAATTCCCTCTCCTGAGCGGCGACAGGTATGTCCCCTTTCATTATCTGCTTTGGGTTTCAGCCTCCCGTGTTCCCCGCCCAGGAGGCAGAGGTAGCAGTCCAGTCCGTGGCGGAGCATCTGGGACGGGTTCGGGCGGTGTGGAAGGAGGCCCGGGCCGCCCTCGCCCGGACCGCGGCGAGGACTAAACGGCTGGCTGACGCGCATCGCTCTCCAGCTCCGGAGTACAAAGTCGGGCAAGAGGTGTGGCTGTCGTCCCGGGACTTGCCCCTGCTGGCGGAGTCGCGGAAGTTGATGCCCCGCTACGTGGGGCCGTTACCGATCGAGAAGGTAATCAACCCCGCCTCTGTCCGCCTCACCCTTCCAGCGGCCATGAAGGTCCACCCGACTTTCCATGTCTCTCTCCTCAAACCGGTCGCGGTCAGCGAGCTCAGCCCGCCGGCCATTCCCCCACCGCCCCCCCTGTTGATCGACGACCACCCGGCCTACGAGGTTTCCAAGATCCTGGACGTTCGGCCCCGGGGACGGGGGTTCCAATACCTCGTGGATTGGAAGGGGTACGGTCCGGAGGAACGGTCCTGGCTTCCCCAGCGCATGATCGTGGGCCCCACCCTGCTTCAGGAGTTTTACCGGGATAACCCGGGGAAGCCCGGTAGGCTGCCAAGAGGCAGCCATTGAGGGAGGGGGGGTACTGTGGGGATCCTGGAAGCACCACTGCCATGTGGTGCTGAACTAACCCGGCTTCGGCCAAACTATGCCTTACAATCACGCAGATGCAGGACAGCCGGGAGAAGCGCGCAGCTGCTCGTCATTTCCTCGTTTAGCGGCGGATAAAACCAGCCCTCTCCCGGACCTCTGCGTCGGGATATTGCCTGCGATGCCTACGCACCCACGAGCACGATCTTCCGGCCGACCTTCACGAGCCAGCGCCACGAGCGCCGTCACGAGCCAGCGCCACGAGCGCCGTCACGAGCCAGCGCCACGAGCGCCTTCACGAGCCTGCGCCACGAGCGCCGTCACGAGCCAGCGCCACGAGCGCCGTCACGAGCCAGCACCACGAGCGCCTTCACGAGCCTGCGCTACGAGCGCCTTCACGAGCCTGCGCCACGAGAGCCTTCACGAGCCTACGTCACGTGGCTGAGTATCCTCACCGTCTTTCTTCCTCTGCTCCGCCTGAGAATAAAGACCCACCATTTTGAAACTGCCAAAACCCTGTTGTGTCTTCGTCTTTGCTTTTGGGTCCAGTAAACAAGCGTGACATGATCATTACTCATGCTTCATTAGTTTGCTATATACAGATACATTCAATATAATAAGGCAATCAAAATTGATCCAAAAAATCTTCAAATCAATACAATTTTCAACAGACCCTAAGTATTTGAATATGTGCATTTGGCATTAGGTTTAGTGTTTCAACACCAGATGAATTGACTACGACGGGCATTTGTGCGCCAGATGTTTTGCAGATTAATCATCCCTTCAATCCTTCCTCTCCCTGTTCTCTAGATTCTGAGAACACAGCGGTGACTCTGCCTGCGCTCCTCGCCAGTCTCAACAGCTGCTGCAACCCGTGGATATACATGATCTTCAGCGGCCACCTCCTCCAGGATTTCGTGCACTGCCTCTCTTGCTGCTTAAAAATGAACACCAACTTCAAGAAGGAGGACTCGGACAGCAGTCTCCGCAGAACCACGTTGCTGACTAAGATGACCAATCGGAGCCCGACGGGCAGTTCAAGCAACTGGAGGGAGCTGGACAATTCTCCCAAGACCTCCATTCAGGCAGAGTAAACATGGAGTCAGGCACTAAAAAGCCTGTCTGAGAGTGGCATCATGGTACACACGATATCAACTCATCTTAACTTTGAGCATGACTGAAATGACCCCCAAACTCCAAAACTATTAAGCAAATCATGCTTTTTCTTTTTGCACGGAAGTCAAGAAACGGTGGGATGACATATAGTAGATTTATCCTTTGACGGAGAGAATATGGAAACATCATTTGAAGGCTTCTTGCTGGATTCTGTGTGCAAACCTGCTCCGTTTTTTCCCAACTTCTGCAAGACATTAGAAAAACTTCGGGAGAGGAATTGAAATTACAAATCTTTGCTTCAGATTCATCAAGTTGGTATATCACCACAGTCGTTCTTTTGACTTTATTTTGTTGAATTCAATCGCAATTCTTGAAAGTGCAGCAGCCCTAATGCGGTCCAGATTCCCGATGTGATTTCTTTTTGAGAAAACCCTTTTCCAGGAATATTGATGCATGCTTTTCCTGGTGGGTTTCTGCCATAATTAGGAGCTTTCACTTCAAACTGATGTGAAAAAGAAGGATTTTTAATGGGAGGCAACAAGCTGTCCACCTCCGCAGATATTATAATAACAGATAATAATAACGCACTTGTAAAGTTTGTGGATTGAAATGTTTCTCTACTGTGACTTTAAAGACTCAAAATAAAACCCAATCTGCATGGTTCCACACCACTTTAGTAAGAAAAGTATTTCTATAATTTGGGTAATTGGACATCATGAGTGCGGCATCATTTTTAATTTGACAAGTGAACACTTTTTATCACTCTGGTTACTTTAATCCATTCTGGTGCAATATTCTTGTAATATTTGTAATTTTTTATATTCAATATTCTACTGTACATTCAATTTCTTCTTTACTGTTTTATTATGTTTATTACTGTTTATTTATATTACTTGATTTTTTATCTTTTACGTACTGAGCAATGCTGCTGTAATCCTGTAATTTCCCCACTGTGGGACTAATAAAGGATTATCTTATCTTATCTTATCTTAATACTATTGTCTAATGTAGTTATGTTTATTGCTGAAAAGATGCATTACACCTCATGAAATCATAATTGTGTAATGAAATAATGCAGTGTTGCATCATCCAGGAAGTCTTATCGTCTTGAGTGCATCAATGGATAATTAACAATAAAACAATGTAAGTTTATGAGTAATTACACCAGTATGGCACAGTATGCCGGTAATATTGTTCCGAAGCGCTGACAATATCGACCGGTTTCCCTTAAAGGGATTAAACCCCCCCCAGCTCCCTTCATCCTCTATGGATCAGTGTATCTCTGACCATCTGACCTCATAACGTGAAGGTCTGGTTGTCTTATCAGGAGACGTATGGGGAGTCTGACGGGAAATGATGTAACCCCTTTGGATAGAGCACAGAAAGGTATATGACCTACCACGGAGCTGCTCGTTGTAAACAATAAAACAAAGCTGACTTTATCAATTTAGGCAATCCCGGCTGATATGGGATTATTACAATCTCCATGGAGTAGTGCTGTGGCTCTGTTGGACGTATCTCAAATGTCCAGCACTCGCTCTCCCTCTTATTAGACATGCCAATCATTATGGATAGCGTGCCTCTGAAAGGCTGGCCTCGATCGCATGAGCTATAGGCTAAGGTCATCAGTCAGAGTCTAGACTAAGCAAATACTTCAGGAGGCAGGGGTTGAGTTCCTCCAGAGTCCAACTCCAAGTTAGGGAGCCTGAAAGCAGACGATCTAATTGTAAAAGGGCTCATAAAGCAAGTATAAAAGAGCCATAAAAGAGGCTGTTTTGTAGTTCAGCGATGCATTTTCTGCACATAAAATAGACACAATGCTTTCGTTTAATACGTTTCTGTAATGGAGGGAGAACGGGAACACAATATTTACTCTCCTGTTCATTCAATGTGTACTGAGCTGCTAGGGAGATGAATGCAGGAAGGTCCTCTGTGCAGGAAGGTCCTCTGTCCTTTCTCAGAAAAAATAAAAAATACAATGATAATGGGAAGTGAGAGGTGGGAACAAAGAAGCAGCAGAAGATGTGAGCTGGACATACACATGCAGGCCATTGTTCCCAACCGCACACCTCTGATGAATCACTCCATCACCTTCACTCCATGCTCTCTCAGGAATTAAACACCACTTCAAGGGTCTTCCTCGGCAAACCCCACCTCTTTTCAATTGGTTCAGAATGCCAGGAATGCCATGGCTCAAAGAAATGTCCCTCTACCCCGCAGAGCTGGATGCAAGATTGCTTAATGGCGAGCTCTCCTGTGTATTCCTCAGACAAGAAAAAAATGGGAATTGCCAATGGCGTTGGACCAGTACCAACAAGATCTATGCTTCCTGTTAGCGAGTATTATATTAAAAGTACTTTATGATGTCTGAACATTCTGAACTTGAGGTGTAATCATGTTGATGGAGCAAATTAAACTTCTTCAGCGTGTATACATCTCAAACACATTACAGGCCTTCAGTAGGTGATTTTGATTTTTGCATAAGTGGAATTATTATTAAAGAATATATTGGTGCCGAGGCTCATTGAAATGCAAGAGGTTCTGACTAACCACTACAAAGTGGTATTCCTGCTCTGTACTCTCATGATGATGTGGGCCAATGAAGCATATGGAGACACAACGACGAACAAAGTGATGACAATGAAATAATGAATTACATGAATATGCATACAAATCAATATATAAATGCATCAATTGAGATACATTCCCAGCATCTTCCCAGACACAGATTGTTTAATTTATCCAATGCCTTCATGCGGCTGTTTGGGGATATTGAAAGCAGTTTAATAACAATAGTTTTCCACCGGGTCGTTCTGCTTTCACTGAAAGTAATTTCCATTGAAGACTCAATTGATTTCACACAGTTGTAATATTCTTTCATTTGATGCGTTCTCGTGATGGCTCACTATCTTTGTTTGAGCTTCTCATAGCTGTAGTTTTGGATGAGGCAGGCAGTGTTGTGACTTCTATGAAAGCAGTAGTGAGTAGAAAAGTAAAATAACATCACTGAGGTCCTCAAAAGGGGGAGCCAGGAATCTGAATCCAAATAAAGATTAGGACTGTAATGGGTTTGACAGGGTGGTAAGGACATACAACTTCCTGTTCTTCTTTGCTAATGGAACTACGGCTAACGACTGAAGTATTTATGAATTAAAGTGAGATACAAATAGATAAATATCATTAAACAAGAAACCTCCCATGATCTGAAGCTGAAAACTGGGAAGACTGGGAGTCATTTATTAATATTCAAAGTCCATCCTTACCAATAGTAAGGTCTTACTTTAGTAAAAACATGTTTGAGCGTCTCATAATGTAAGATACAAACACACAGTACATGTAGTTTTGGATGAGGCAGGCAGTGTTGTGACTTCTACAAATTAAGTTTCAAAAGCAGTAGTGAGTAGAAAGAAAAAAAACATCACAGATTTTTGATAAGCAATCTCCCTCTTCAGTTTTAAGTAAAGTAAGAAAATGTGTTATCGGTGAAAGTGCCTGTGACAGGGTTCTTCGTTCCCAGGGAATCTACGGCCGCATGAACCACAGACCACTCGTACAGAGTATTGATTTAAGGATCTTTATTAGCAACACCCGCCTGGAGGCCACTCTTTGCCTCTGGTCTCCAACCCATGCAGCCGCTACTGCGGGGTTTAAATCCATGCACACACAGCCACACACACACAGCCACAGGTGCGGCTCATTCTCCCTGATTGCCCGCACCTGTTCCCTGAGCCGCCCTTCGCTCTCCCCCCTCTGCAGCCGAGCTTAACCACGCCCTTGCCCCACAGTGCCCTACAAAAACAACACATGCATGTGAATGGCCTTGACAACACCTCCTGTGTCCTTGTATCCCCACTGGAAAACACTAGATGTGACTTTTCAGGAGAAAAGTGAAGAAGGCAACAGCAGAGACAAATGGTCAAAACATCTTAACACCCACCCCCCTAAACCCTCTCTGGACCCTGGACACCCATAAATCTCACACATTCACAGTTTATTTCCAGCAGCAGACCTGTTGGTGTTGGTGTGTGTGTGTGTGTGTGTGTGTGTGTGTGTGTTATTCCCTTACTGCATCACCCAAAAACATATTGTAGATGAGTTTGGCAATGTGTGAGATACATTCAGCACACGTGTACAATACATACAAATACATACACGCAGGAACGTACATTATTATGCATAAGGCAAAACACACACACACACACAAACACACACACACACAAATGTTGAACTAATGCTAATAACCCACATCATAATATATATCATAACATATTCACATGGTGGTAGGATGTCAACAAGTGGCAGTTTGCACAAGTATAGCTCAACCTTCTCACACACACACACACACACACACACATTTACAATAAAGTGGTCAGAAAGGGTTTCCCTTGAAAGGTTCTCAGTACGTTGGTGACATCTGCTGGTAAGACATGAAAACAACAAGCTGCCCTCTAGACCTGGGCCCCGTTCCTCGTACCTGGCTTACTGAGTTAGCAGGATAATTTTCAGGATAAGATTACATAACCCAGGCTTTTCGGTTCCACGAAGCAAGTTTGGAAAAATCACCATAGCAACACATCCATGCTGCGCTGCTCGTAAAGTTGATTTGGAGCTTAAGAAACTTCTGGATGTGTTCATTACATTCATGTCCGAGTACATGCAATCAAAGAAGGCTCATAATTATATGACAGGGTTATTAGTGCACCACAGCATATCATTATTGTAGAAAATTATTTAGGTGGACTCATAAGAATATAGAGAATTTTCACTGCTTCAATTGATTGAATTTCTGATTATGAATACATACAAACATAGATTCTGATCCGCCCATAAACAGATTCACACACACGTATTCAAACTCCCAGTTGTATATAATGTACACATATAGTACGTTACATCAGCGCATACAGTACATATACAGTTAGGTCCATAAATATTTGGACATTGACACATTTTCCATTATTTTGGCTCTGTACACCACAACAATGGAGTTGAAATGAAAAAAATCAAGATGTGCTTTAAGCTCAGACTTTCAGCTTTAATTTGAGGGTATTTACATCCAAATCCGGTGAACGGTGTCGGAATTACAACAAATTCAAATGTGACCACCCTCTTTTTAAGGGACCAAAAGTAATTGGACAAATTAATATAATCATAAATCTAATTGTCACTTTTAATACTTTGTTGAAAATCCTTTGCAGTCAATGACAGCCTGAAGTCTGGATTCCATAGACATCACCAGACGCTGGGTTTCGTCCCTGGTGATGCTCTGCCAGGCCTCTACTGCAACCGTCTTCAGTTCGTGCTGGTTCGTGGGGCATTTTCCCTTCAGTTTTGTCTTCAGCAAGTGAAATGCATGCTCAATTGGATTCAGGTCAGGTGATTGACTTGGCCATTGCAGAACATTCCACTTCTTTGCCTTAAAAAACTCCTTGGTTGCTTTCGCAGTATGCTTCGGGTCATTGTCCATCTGCACTGTGAAGCGCCGTCCAATGAGTTCTGAAGCATTTGGCTGAATATGAGCAGATAATATTGCCCGAAACACTTACGAATTCATCCTGCTACTTTTGTCAGCAGTCACATCATCAATAAATACGAGGGAACCAGTTCCATTGGCAGCCATACGTGCCCACGCCATAACACTACCTCCACCATGCTTCACTGATGAGGTGGTATGCTTTGGATCATGAGCAGTTCCTTTCCTTCTCCATACTCTTCTCTTCCCATCATTCTGGTACAAGTTTATCTTCGTCTCATCTGTCCATAGGATGTTCTTCCAGAACTGTACAGGCTCTTTTAGATGTTTTTTGGCAAACTCTAATCTGGTCTTCCTGTTTTTGAGGCTCACCAATGTTTACATCTTGTGGTGAACCCTCTGTATTTACTCTGGTGAAGTCTTCACTTGATTTTCGACTTTGACACAGATACACCTACCTCCTGGAGAGTGTTCTTGATCTGGCCAACTGTTGTGAAGGGGTTTTTCTTCACCAGGGAAATGATTCTTCTGTCATCCACCACAGTTGTCTTCCGTGGTCTTCCAGGTCTTTTGGTGTTACTGAGCTCACCAGTGTGTTCTTTTTTCTTAAGAATGTACCAAACAGTTGATTTGGCCACACCTAATGTGTCTGCTATCTCTCTGATGGTTTTGTTTTGATTTTTCAGCCTAATGATGGCTTGCTTCACTGATAGTGACAGCTCTTTGGACTTCATATTGAAAGTTGACCGCAACAGATTCCAAACACAAATACCACACCTGAAATGAACCCAAGACCTTTTATCTACTCCTTGTAAATGAAATAAACGAGGGAATTACACACACCTGACCTTGAAACAGCTGAGCAGCCAATTGTCCAATTACTTTTGGTCCCTTAAAAAGAGGGTGGCCACATTTGAATTTGTTGTAATTCCTACACCGTTCACCTGATTTGGATGTAAATACCCTCAAATTAAAGCTGAAAGTCTGCACTTAAAGCACATCTTGATTTTTTCATTACAACTCCATTGTTGTGGTGTACAGAGCCAAAATAATGAAAAATGTGTCAGTGTCCAAATATTTATGGACCTGACTGTATCCTCATATTAATTCGTATCAATTAGATCCTCTTTGGGCTCGTTTTTATCTACTTGTTCTGAAAGAGTTGAGATCATTATTTTTGCTATAAGATCTCATTTAATGATGCATATTATTAAGCCTATTGCCAGCAGGCACATTTAAATAAATATAATCTGATTGATTGGAGTGATGAGATATTAAAATTAGCCGATACATTTTCCCAACATTTACACATTTAACTTGTGTGATATTTTGCCCTGCGTCTTGTCTAGCCCTCACATCGGTGGCGCTGTAAACTAGATTTCGCCAAAGTTATGGTCTTGAATTCCTCAAATGCGTTCATGATCATCTTCTGCTCGTCAGCGGAGAAAAAAGAGGCTCTTCTTTTGAGTTTATTTGCCGTTGTACCGTTAAACAATCATGGTTTCAGTGATCGACGCTTCCCCCTTTTGAAGATGGACGGGCACGCGCAGTCATCCTGATTACTGACATCTGGTTCGAATTAACGAGACCGTTTGAGCGCGGATCAGCCTTTGAGGAACCGAGTTAGCCTGATGTCAATCATCGGGTTGATTTAAGCTGGATAATAGGACATTTGATCGACTTAGTTGAACCACGTACGAGGAACGGGGCCCAGATTATCGTCTGGTACGAGTGTGTCCATCTGTGAGCCAGTCACCAGTTGGACGAGCAGGCCGATTAGACACACACACACACACACACACACACACACACGCATGGACGGGTATGACAAAGACATTGTTCAAGCCATGTTGACTCTGTCATCACCGCCATAATCTTGTGAGGAACAAAGCCGAGCTGGAGGGAGACGATGCAGCGAGTGGAGACGTATAGAAACCAACCCAACTTCATCGACCAATAGAGCAGAATGATGTAATCTGGCATGGGGAAAGGTCTCAAAACTCATAATGACGTCACAACAACAACAACAACAACAACAAAAGAAGCTCAGGAGCCACAATCAGAGCTTCATGTACACCGACTGATCCATGCCACACAGGATTTTTTAATAAAAGATATTTTATGCTTTTGTCTCCTTGGTGGCCTGCAAGCTATGTAAGTGATTTTCAAAGTACTTCATATTGTTTTCAAATCACTTGTTCATAAGTTGTGTTGCTGACAGATCAGATCATTCTCTCACATTAGTTCTTCCTCTCTCCGAGACTGAAGCCTCTGGTGATGCTGCACTTAAATCATACCGCAGGAACGGCCTCTTCTGAGATTTGAGGGCGTGCTCTTATTGTGAAAAGGGTTCAAAATTTGCATTTTTTTTATGTTACAATGATAATGAGCTGGACACTTTATATATATATATATATATATATATATATATATATAAATATAAATAAAGGGCTTTAAGTAAACCTTGATTGGTTCACAGTGATGTTTTGGGAATTTTTTTTTTTTTTTTTTACAGAAGATTACTTTATTTACTTTATTAAGGTATTTCTTACCTGATGTGTCTCTTAAGAAATGTGATCGTTAAATTGTTTGGTTTGATCTTACATTCGGTTTCTTACATAACAATTATTTTTTCTTCATTTTAGTATTTTTTTAACCTCTCTAGCTGCACTCTGTCTTTCTGTCCAATGAAAGTACACAACATGTCCAAACGTTAACACCAAACAAAGTGGAAACCGAAGCAAGCGAGCTCTGGCATTTCCTAAAATGATGGTCTAGAGAACATCATCTCCTGCACCCCGGCTCCCAGACTGACTTGTTGTGTAATTGGGTCAGTAGATCTCTTTGCTGGCAAACTCATGAATTATTGATTGGATATAGTCTGCCAATTTGGCAACTCTACTTTCATTGGAGTTCATTCATTTTCACTGGAGACGTTCTGTATAATGAGTGAGATCTCGGTTTTAATGGGCATGTGAACTTGTGTTGGGGGACGTAAATTAGGCAGTAGCTTGTTTTTTTTATACTTTTCTGAGAGTTGCAAGCTGTTCACTATTAGAAACAATCAAGTTCAAACCCTCAGAAAATTTAGACGTGAATATATCACATGGAAACTATATTTAATTATTAGAATTCACAAGGACAGCTCGTAATTAGTGTCTTCAATCAGTTATGCTTGTGATTATGATGCTATGTGAACACCGATCAGACGTCTGTCTGCCAACTTTCCGTCGACTCGAGCAACATTTGGCGCCAGGCTTGTTGACAGGAGCAGAAAGTCCAAATTGCAACATTCTTGTACTAAAAGGCTTTGGATCAATTCCCAGATGAGTCCAACAGTGCCCATTTGTGACAATCTTCCAATCATTAAAAGTAGTGCAAATAAAAAAAAAGTTGTTCTTGATCTAATGGTGATTTTTGAAACGTCACCTCTCAACGCTGCATGAACACAAAGCAGCCTGTGAGTCAGGACTGAGGGCTGGTTGCTATAGAGGCTGCGGTGTTGTATAACAGATCATTTTGTGCGGTTCGCTTCCCCAAAATGCAGCACTAAGTGCGTTTGAGAGTTCAGGATGTCTAGACACGCATCCTGGTGTGCTGGCTGACCGCCCAGCCAATCCGATTTAAACCGACTCACGGGCCAGAACAAACCGAAAAAAAGATTTGAAACAAAGAGAACGGCAAAGGAACGACCAAAAGTGATATTCCACAAATCTGGCCAGATGTGTCATAACTGAGGTCACATTTCTGGTTTAAACTGAATTATTGTGGCGGATGTTTAACCTTTCTTTTCATATATACAATATATGTTGTATATATGTGTTGAATGAGTATAAAAAACCTGATTTGTTTGAAGCTCCAGTGGGAGGAAATGAGACAACTATCATGTCACAAATCTCTTCTCACCAACCAGAAGTCTGCAACCCCCATGAAAAAAACTTGTTATTTTCAAACGGGGGCTTTTGTACGGATTACAACTAATCAAAATAAAATGACATTGTCAGAGTAAGTGTATCTTAACACACGCTGGGTAAACTGGTGATTTTTGGAGTTTAGAGTCTAACTCCTGCAGATGCACGGTTGCCGGGCAGATTACTATCATCCACCACTTTCTCTTAAGCCAACAGATTCCCTCAAAAGGGCGATGGACTCGTTGTTTGCACTGAGGGAGATCTGCAGCCCAGCAGGGGAAGATACAACAAACTGATGGAGTGATGCCAACTAATGGTCAAAGGGCACAGAAACTATGCAACGCTGGTCCGACTCCGGCCCTCTCTGCTGAAAAATAATGAGAACCAGACAGCTTGCATGAATATCAAGTATTACATTTCTCTGTACTGTGTCGGGATATTTGTAAAGAGAAACACACAAAATAATGTAGACAGATTTGTACAATAATGAATAAACGTGAGATGTTTTGAACGACAAATCCTTTCTCAGAAGCTCTCAAACAACAGAACATATAAAATAGTGCATTTTATTGCATATTATATAATGTTGTATGTTTATAATGATTTCCCTGACTAGATCTGTGTATGTTTGTGCTCTTCTGCATGTAACAACTATAGCATTGATTTTATAAATGTTCCAGCATTAATGTTCAAATCTGGACTCTCTGGTATCAAAAAGGTTTGGTGGGCTGTGCAAAGTATTTCCAAAACTAATGATATTGGTGTTGCTCTTCACTTGTTAGATTCATTGAACTAAAGCTCAGTTACTGGGACCAAGTTGTATCCACAAATATGATAACATGAAGAAATATGCACCAAATTCACCAAATTTAATAAATTTAAATTATGATAAAAGGGAGAAGGGAGAAAATATTTATTGATGGTGTGCTGGAGGCCCGGGCAGAGATGCTCTTGACGCCAGGCCGGTTGGTGGAGCCTATCTGGAGGTTGTGATGTAGGCCGGACCTCACAGGAACACAGGCTGGGAGATGCCGCTGGTGTTGACTGGAGGATAGCTGATTGGGGATCAGCATGGAGGCCAGAGTGACAGCCTCACGGGCTAGCATGTAACTTCCACCTGGCAAACTCTCAGTCGTTGAGCGCCACCTGGATGTGATGTTATTAGGCAGACAGACAGGAATAACTGAAACAAGTTCAGCTTACAAGAATTCAAGGAAAACTTGACAAACCTTTGCCAGAGCGGAGCCACCACAGTGGTTGAGATAATGATCCGGCACCATGCGTGTGAAAAGGAAATACCGCAGGGCTGATGAACTGATGAGAGACAGGTAGGCAGACTGGAAGGGGACCGGCTGATGGCAAGTGTTTGCAGGACTTGGAGCCAGCAGCCAGGCCCACACACGGAGAGCCAGGTGCTGGAAACACAAGAAACCCTGAGAGCTCTGCAGAGACCATGGACACAGCAGTGACTGACAATACTGATGGCAGTCATCACAGACACACACTAAAACCACACAGGGATGATTATCCATCAGTCAAAGTTACAACTCTGGACAAATGCAAGATGTAAAGCAACAAATTGACATTAAATATTGATTACCTGGGCAATATGGACATTTAGCTGGAATGAAATGATTGGACGGGACACCTGTCTATATATCTGCCCTACTGCCATTATCATGTAGACACATACGGTGAGCAATTCGGGTTAAGTGTCTTGCTCAAGGACATCGACGTGGACTAGCGGAGCCAGGGATCGAACCACCGATCCTCTGATTAAGGACCTGCTAACCACTGAGCCGCAGTTGGATACTATTTTAAATCTTGCGAGTTTCTCAACATTACCAAGACTCCGAAGTCTCCTTCTGTAACTACCTCAACAGAAGACACAGGTTGTATTTAAGAAAACATCAGTAATATTAATAATGGATCAACTCCTGTGATATGTGTTGTTTTGAATGTGAATGAAGTGGACAACACAAACATTGCTCCTTATGACTTATAACTCTTCTATAAAGCATGAATAAAGGGTGTCCTATTAGTAGAAGCTAGACGCTGCATCCTGGGACAGAACAGACAGGACATCAGTCTTAGCTGCTCACTGCATTTAGTGTCAAAAACACAAGGAAATGGAAAATAAATGGAGAAACACATGAAAGGATAGGACTGTATTACAGGTATGACTATTCGAGTATGTTTAAAAGAAAAGACTACAAAAAAGAAACATTGCTGAATTTAGAAAATTGCCCAAAAATGTCTCAGAAATCTGCTTAAATGTTTTTTTAGACATAACATCTCTCTGTCATAGCCATGCTGCAGCCTGCATGTCTGAGTTATGACATTTTGGCAAACCAAAGACAATATTCGTGCATAACTATGGAAGCCCGTTTTCCGCCACTGTGATAAAAAAAAATGTAGATCCTGTAAGTCATAATTATGAGATACTAAGTCATAATTATTTGTCAGATGCTAAGATGCTATCTCATAATTATGACTTAGCATCTCATAATTATGACTTTGAATCTCATAATTATGACTTAGCATCTCATAATTATGACATAGCATCTCATAAGTGTGACTTAGCAGGATCTACTTTTTTCATCACAGTGGCGGACACGGGCTTCCATACATATCCCTGAGATATGCAACATAAAATATCTGCGGATTTCTTTTTTTTTTTACAATTCCGGGACCTTCATGAAACGCGCAAGGAGGTGGGCGGGTCGATGACGGCACCCATCTGCACTGCTGCACCTTGTCCAAGGAGGTAATTCGTCACTCCGGGATTACGCACCTTTGACCTCCAGCACTGTCAACAAGTAAACTGCTCACCGAGATGCCAGTGCGACCAAATCCACCAGCAGCAACCGGTTCATCACGTGACCAGCGTGCAGCTCCCGCTTTGCCCCGAGAGAGCGTCTTCTATTTCCGCGTTCAACCGAGGGGAGCGCTGGGCTGAATGCGTGTTTGCGGCCGCTCCGAGTCCAGCTTTCACGCCGCGTAACTGCGTCGCCGTGCGGGGATCAATCGGGCGGGTGGGGTGGGGTGGGGGGGAGACTCGCGCAATCGCATCGCCTGGACCCACGCTGCAGCGGGACCATGCTCACGCGGGTGAAATCAGCGGTGGCCAATTTTATGGGAGGCATGATGGCTGGCGGCTCTAACGGGGATCACCACGGCGGCTCGGATCTGCCGCTGAAATACCCGTACAGCAGACCGGACTTCCTGGGACTGTCGCCGGACGAGATCGAGTGCTCGGCGGATCACATCGCGAGACCGATCCTCATCCTGAAGGAGACCAAGCGGCTGCCGTGGTCCACCGGCTACGCAGAGTGAGTAACCTGTATGCGTCCATCTTTGCTCGCACAACATACAAGAGCATCCTTTTTCTTTTTTGAAGTGCGGACCCCTGAGATCATGCGCTGATCGAGGCGTAAACATGAGCATCCAGCCGCTTTAATTATGATTATTATTATTATGGAGGGATTCATATGGAGCCAAGATTAGAAATAGGCCAAGGTGAAGCAGCTGTTCCTTCCCGATATCTTCCATCAGTGATAAACATCACAGTTTCCTATAGGACGTAAACACACCTCCATCAAACAGATAAGCTACAATGTAGTCCATAAGGCAGTGCTTTATTATTGTGATGGAGTAATGATGGAAACAATGCCGTCAGCTTAATGTAGTTGCAGACTCATTGTGTGTTTTTTTATATTTAATATAATGAGATAAACAAACTGCACCCTCAAATTGAAGGTTTTATTTTGAATGGCAATAACGTGAGTTGTGTGTAAGGAAAGCTCTCACAGATATAGGAAGAATATCACAGAGTTTGTTTCATTGCCACATTGTTTGCATAGTATTAATAGCCTCCAGCCCTGAGTTTCAGTAAAGCCGGTAAAACTTGACCGTGTACTTTATATGTGCAGTACAGGAGACACAACAATCACTTGTGGAGATCCGGTTTTAGGTGTTCTTGCTCATGTTTTTTTTGTCAGGCACTAAAAGTCATCCTCTTCCTTCTTGACAATTGAGAGCAGAATCACAACCGGACCTGAGTTCATCTGATGTATTATTAATATTACAGCTTGTGTTTTGGGTGTTCACAATCCATTTGGCTCCTCGGCAGCTTCCTGCCGAGGCTCTAATGAGGACATCTTGTAAACTGCATCCAGCGCAGCAGCTTGACTCATGCAAAGCAAAGTTGTTCCTTTTGGCTTCTGTAAACTGTGTCAACAGCACAGGAGTGCCGCTGCAGAATGAAAAAAAAAAACTATGTCAGAACGTGAGAAAATGCAGACTTAGTGGAATATTTTCCCAATGGCAATAAAAACAGGAGACTGAGCAGGAACGGCTTCGTTTGCATGCCGTACACCTGGTCAGGCTTGAACCAGACCTGCACTACACAAACAAAACCCCTTTTATTTCACTTCATGTGGTTTAAGTTTGCCTTTTACATTACATTTAGCTGAAGCTTTTATCCAAAGTGACTTACATGCTGTACAGTAGACAATGGTGAGCAATTAGGATTAAGTGTCTTGCTCAAGGACACATCGACATGGACTACCGGAGGCTGGGATCGAACCACCGATCCTCTGACGGGACTCGACTTAAAAGTAGGACAAACACTTGCTCTCATCATCGCCTGACGCCTCAAGAGCCTGGAGTCACAATCGCTTCTACTCATGCATCGAAGTGTCTCGGTGGTCTGGTGGTTAGCGAGGCCGCCTCCTAACTGTGTGTGTGTGTGTGTGTGTGTGTGTGTGTGTGTGTGTCCTGAATCCTCACATTCTCAAAGAAGAGTTAATTTGTTCTGTTGTCTTCTCAGGACATGAAGCCTCGTCATCACGCTGTTATGATAGAGCGCTGCTTCCTGGAGCTTAATCGATGTTGTGAGACATTAAGTGAGAACGCTGCATGCATGCAGACACTCCCCACGTCTCTTTGCATCTAATGTTTCAACTTTGGCCGGTCTGCTGTGAACCCGACTGTGTGCAAAGTCTCGGTCATCTGAAGTCCGCAAGGACTTCCACACAACTGACCCTGTGGGTCTCAGTCCCTCGGGCAACTGTCTGAGAGAGTGATAAAGAGAGAAGAGGTTAGGGCTGCAACTGAGAATTATTTGAAGCGTTGATTTATTTGGTGGCTACTCCCAGATCAATCGCTTGGAACTAACCCTGTCTCTACAAATTGACGTTCCCATTCAACAAAACTGCACTCTGAATTACGTTTATAGAGGAAAACATGTTTTCACCCCGAGCTCAAAGGTGACGTCATCAAAATGCTTGTTTTCGTCTAATTAAAAGTATACAAAACACACAAAAAACAGCAATTCCTCAGATTTCATAGAGTGGAACCCAACAAGTATTCATACATTTTGATAGATTCAGTCCTTCAAGCTGTTGTTGATCAGACGTCTATTGATTGGCTAACTGGCCGTGTCAATGCATGGTGGATCTATATAGTCTCAGCCTGAAGAAAGATTCTCATACTCGCCCTCCGCTACTCTTCCTCAGGCTAATCTGCCGTGAATAATTTTAAATCTCAAGACGGAAAAGAAAGGAAACCGTCACCCACCTCCTATGTTCTAAAGTAGGTTGCATAATTTTAGTTAAAATGCTAATCCATATCTATATATAGCTAATTGTGCATTTCATTATTAATTCATAAGGATTGCTAATTTAGGATTAAAACCCAATTATTACACCGGGGTTTCGGTTTCTTATTTAAATTGCCATACTTAAACAGAATATATAATTATACTGTGTGTGCGTGTGCGTGTGTGAGATCAGCCACAGGACTGAGCCGGAGTGGGTATTTTCTCAGCAGCTGGCTGACCAATGGGTTTTGTTGTTGTGCCTACCACAAGCGAAGGAGTTCAAGTATCTCGGGGTCTTGTTCACGAGTGAGGGTAAAATGGAGCGGGAGATCGACAGGCGTATCGGTGCGGCTGCAGCAGTAAAACAGGCGTTGCACCGGGCCGTCTTGGTGAAGAAGGAGCTGAGCCGGAAGGCGAAGCTCTCAATTTACTGGTCGGTCTACGTCCCAACCCTCACCTATGGTCACGAGCTTTGGATCGTGTCCGAAAGAACGAGGTCGCGGATACAAGCGGCCGAAATGAGTTTCCTCCGTAGAGTGGCCGGGCTCAGCCTTAGAGATAGGGTGAGGAGCTCGGACATCAGGAGGGAGCTTGAAGTTGAGCCGCTACTCCTTCGTGTCGAAAGGAGTCAGCTGAGGTGGTTCGGGCATCTAATTAGGATGCCTCCAGGACGCCTCCCTTTAGAGGTTTTCCAGGCACGTCCATCTGGTAGGAGGCCCCGGGGAAGACCCAGGACACGCTGGAGGGATTATATCTCCCAGCTGGCCTGGGAACGCCTCGGGATCCCCCAGAATGAGCTGGTAGATGTTGCGGGTGAGAGAGAAGTCTGGGTCAGCCTGCTTGACCTGCTGCCTCCGCGACCCGACCCCGGATAAGCGGTGGAAAATGGATGGATGGATGGATGGATGGATGTTGTGAAATCTTCCTGCCAGTGGATAAAACCAGTCCATATGAGATGATGAAGGGGTTAACGGGTCAGATGACTCTGGGTCATCTGTTCGGGTCGTTTCCACATCCTGCCTGCTGAGGTCCTCCTGGCTTACAGAGCGGCTCCCTGTGGTGACAGGAAGAGCTTCTAGACCCTGGTTGCCCGTCTCTGAGAGGCTGCTCTGTCGGGTCCAGTGAGCGTAATCATTTGAATGGATCAGTGAGTGTTGCTCACCGCTCCCTCTTCACTGGCGCTGCCTTCATACTTCCTCTCCACTCGTTTTCCACCCATCACGCACATCAGCTCAGGCCGCGGATGATTCCACCCCTGTGCACCCTGGGAGGGGCCGACCTCGCTGTGTCCATGAACTAAAATGCCAAGTCACAGTTAACATACCTTTTTTAATAAGGTCATAATATTTGTTTTACTCTCTTATATCACCAAATTCCAGTTAGTGTTCACCAAGTAAGTCACTCTCACTTTAAACCTCACTCCGGGTCCATTCCTCTGGATTCTTTTGGTGCAGTCAAATGAAGAAGTGATTTATTAATCAAGCCTTCTACTTTCAGCCTCAGTTAACCTGGTCTAGGTTCCTCATCATTTCTGCATGTTTCCATTGACATTTGGTTCCTGCCTCTCCGACCTTGTTCGCTATGTTCCAGGAGGAGGAGTGATGTGACGAGAGCGGTGGCCTTCACCTGATGTGTCGCTTTTAGTTTTGATAAAAGTGAGCTTCAAGAATAACTCCAGGCCGGCAATGAGCATAAAACACAGTCGACAGAAATCTCTCCAGAAACATTAGACCTCCCTCTCCTCCACCTCCTCCCTCGCATCACCTCCTCCAGCATTTGTGTTGTAATGGGAGAGCCGCGGCAACGAGTTGTGACAAAGCTGTTCCCCCAACCTCTCACTCTACTGACCCAGGACCAGCATGGCCCGATCAATACTGAATCGATATGCGTCTGTAAACACACCGCGTGTCTTTGTCTGCAGGCTTTGGCTTCTTCAGCATTGATATCCAAAAATGCAATGGTTTCATAACTGTAAACAACAACAATGGACACAGTGCATTTCACAAGACCGTGAAATTTATATTACAAATGGCTTTGAGGGCAATACAGATCAGGAAGTAGACGTGAAGCTGGTATTGTTGAATACACTTAATGAATGTTCAGCCTTCTATTTTTAAATCCTCAATTACGTCAACGTTCCCGCTCAGCTGTGGAGAGCGAGCGCATGACACAGCTCGCCACGGCTTGAGTCACATGACGCAGCACATGTTTCTGCTGCGTCGACACGCCACACCGCTCTGAGGCCGCGTCCTCAACCCGTAGCTTCACTATGAGTCAACCTTGAACCTCGTTATCCTTTTCTAAAAGGACATATTTGTGACAGCTGAGATGCTGCAGCAGAATGTACAGTTGCAAAAAGAGGAATATGGCAAAACATTTAAAATAGATAATATAGATACAAAACGGTGGCAACATTTTTGCAATATAAAGCACGGTGTGTTTCATAACGTCCCTTAAGCGACCTGCTGGTGTCTGACGCCTTGGAAGTGTTTTCCCGAGAATGAAAAAGACGGCTCACGGTAGTGCACAGCTCTGACGGAGTAATTAGGGTCATGCCGTTGTCTCTGATGGGAAGAAGTGGAATTGGGTAATTGGGCATGACGGCCCTGCTCTCGTGCTCATCTCGTGCCTCGGGGTCTGCAGGGCGTCTCCTCTCACATCGAGTCTTTAATCTCGTGACCGCTCGGGGTCAGGTGACCTGCAGGGCTTCGGTTCCAGGCTCACATGATGCCGTCTGAGGTTTGAGGCCTCTATTCATCAGAGGGAGTTCAGGGGATAGACACATGGCATACTGTACACTAACATCACGGGACCACTTTACAGACCATAGCATCGTTTCATGGACGGATTTTAAAAGCTTGTGTGAAAACTCAAGCTGTGACATCAACTTCTAACTGCTGCCTGGAAGTGGATAAAACAGATACATGTGTTTTTTAAATCTAAAGTGTTTCTCTGTACAATAAAACAATCCAGAATTTGTATATTTATGACTAAAGTTGCCACAGTTAGCGGCAGTATAAGTATAAATGAAAATACATCACCTCTTTGCACTAGGAGAGAGAGACATTCCACTGCTTGACTTGTCAAAGCAGGGGGAACCAATAACATTAACAATGGTCGTGCTTCAAGCATAACTTTATCTCGAGGGGAACATGAGGAGGAACACAGAAAATTACCCAAAGAAAATGGGACCAACAAAGCAAGAAAACGAGCCAGAGAATGACTAATATTACAGAAACAAATAAGGCATCAGGGTCTCCGAGGACAAAATAAACAAAAGATTCAAGATATTTTTATTGTCATATGCACAATTAACAGCTACTCCGTAGAATGCATGGTACTCCTTCCACACAGAATTACAATAAACCTAAAAAAAATAGAATTAATAATACAAAAAACAGGGTTATATATGCTAATAAAAATATAATGACCTCCAGTAACTAGAAAATAAATTGTATAAATAAATGATTCTACTGAATCAATCAAAAAGACCATAATAGCCACCAAACATTAGAAAGAGAGAACCCACACAAGACTTCCTTAATAAAGTCACCAGGACTAACAGAGCTGTATCAAGGTGCTATTAAACATAATACAAAATACCAGTTTCACTAGTTAAACCACAGCAAGAACAGCTCGTATGGCGTCGGTGTGAGGTCCGGGTCATGGATCCATTCAACCCCACGAGGACGACAAGGAACCGGATCACGGTTTCCAGTTCGGGATCGGATCCCACTGGGACAAAAGAAAAAAATGGAGCAAATATCACTTTTAGAGATGCTCCTGTCTTGGTGTTTTGCCTCCGATATCCATTATAGATCATCATAAAACAAATAGTTCCATCCCTGTCCTAAATGTTGTCCTTTTACTTTGTTATAGGCAACTATGGTGGTTATTTGCATAAAAACAGTGATACAAGATAAGGAAATTATTATTATATTTTTTTTTTTATTGATAAGAATAAGATTTTGGAATTAGCTGTTTTAAATGATGTATTATAAGCAATACACTTTCCGAAAAGAGGAACACTTTGTCATGTAAAGGAGTTGAACCTCCGTACGTTGGCTGCCGCTGACTAGAAAGCATTAAAACATAAAATCTCTTGATCGCATATTTTTGGGACCGACGCTCAACCGATGACGATGGTCAGTGAAGCTCAGTTTCCCACTACGATGGTTAAACTGATCCACGCGGCTCACCGATCCACTACGGTCCAGTACACCACTGCCGAGTCGGCAAAAATGAAGTGATTCATGTAAACCCGCCTGATGGCCTCGCCACACGGAGTGTGTGTCTATTATTATATTCCAGGACAGAGAAGGGGTGACTAGCCCGTTGTGTAAGACTCCAATTAAAAGCTCTGCCCAGTCAATATCCTGCCATCGCCTTTACAGCCCACGGTGTTGTCTTCGCCGGAGACGGAGGGTCTGCAGCTCGCCATGTTCATCCCCGGGACCAATTAGGATTACTTACATAAGATCCTCCACAGGGAAGTAATCATGATCGGCTCTCATATCAACATGTAGCGATTATAATGTCTCAATTATTGGATATGACTCACTTGAGACTTTGCTTAAAGAGACACCCTACCAGTGTCTCAGACGACTGTCTGTTGGAATAAAAAGTGGTAGACTTAATATTTACATACCCGTCTAACTTCCTGAGCTCTAATTTTGATAAGATGCCTTGTGCACAGTTTTATTGGGGCCGCAGTAGACTTATCGTCTCCTACGTTGTGGCTAAATCAAGAAGTATTGTGCGTTCACGACTGCAGCAGCAGCAGCACAGCATCTGCCAGGTGTTGTGTAACGCAGTGTTTCTGCATCCTTCTGTCCTCTCACCTACATGCGTGGGTCTCACATGGAAATGTGTATTTAAAGAGCGTGTGTTTGCTGACTTTGTCTCACTTTGATTATACAAAAAAAAAGGATATGCTGCCATGAAGGGAGACTCTTCCGCATTAATTGAGTTTGGAAAGGGGTTATGTTCTTAATGTGATATGGATTAAAGGTCATTAAAGGAGGATATTCAAGCCCTTGAATTACCTGCAGCTGTGTATCACCTTTCACCGCCAACATTCAGGAAATTTGAGATCTTCGTGGAGTGATAAAAGCAAAAGTTGAATCCAACACGGCTGTTACATTACTTTTTTTGTTGGAAAATGATGCGAGAGGAGATGGTTAATCCCTTAGACCTCCTCCCTCCCGGAGGCTTTATCTACCGTCCTCTCTGATACTATTAATGTGTTCTTTTCATGTGCACTGTCGTTCAAAGGTTCGGGATCACCTGTTATATTAATGGTTTTCTCCTTTCCTTCGATAATGGCTATTTTAACAGATGTTATACAAAGAAAACTGTATAATTCTGACACCAAACTGAAATAGTTTTAGTCCCAACAGAAGAAGAAATAAATAATTAGAACTTCCAATTAGGTGATGTCCTCACAGTGTTGCATGCCAGGGGAGAATACTGTTTTTTATTTTCAAGTCCAGAAAAGCGAACCACAATTGGACTCTTAAACGATAAAATAGGTTTACTGTGATTGGTCAGTCCAGAATGAACAGCTGATATTCTCTGATCCATATCCAATAGTGCTAACCCTAAACTAACCTATTTCCTTTTGAAGTCTTAAGTGCAGCTTTGCTAAAACATTCTTACCTGTTAATATTTCAGCTTGTTATATACATTATTGTAAATCTGTCAATTTATATGACAAATGGCTGGTGGTTTCTTCTTTTCTGATTTAACTGTTGCTCAGAGGACTTTGTCTCTTAACCTTTTGTAAAAACAACTTTCTACACCCTAGAAGCATGAAAGACCTTTTAAAAGTATTGAGTAGTCTTTGACATCACAGATCTTGAGGCATCATCATTCCACATATCACTACTAGATTTAGGGATTTCTTTCAAACAGATATTAGCAATTAGTTAATTTATATGGTCTAAGCCGGCATTGTAATGTATGCAGTGCAATATAAAGCTTTTTATTGCCATATCTTCAATTTCTTTGATATCTTGTTATATTTCGTAATTAATAAAAAAAGAAGTTGTTTATTTATCTTTTATCCTAGGTGCCCTGTTAAAATTCCCTGTTTTGTCTCCTTCTACATTTAGGGTGATCAATGCAGGGAAGAGCACGTTAAATGAGGACCAGGCCTGCTGTGAGGTGCTGGTGGTCAAAAAGAGACCAGCAGGAAGCTTCACCCCCAACCGGACCCCGACGACCCGCAGGAGGTCTTCCCTGCCCAATGGCGAGGGCCTGGGCCCCCGGGAGAGCCCGGTGAGTCACACAAACGGGTCCAGCCCCATCAGGACATATCCGCCTTCCACATTTTACAACCACGGGAGGGGATGAGTTGGGACTGGAGGACCAGTGTGCAGAGTCCCCGTTGGCATCGGGGGCGCCTCGTGCTCCAGTTCTCATGCTGAAGTCTTGCACAGGGCCAATATGCAATTGTTTTCATGGATGCACGTCCATGCAATCAACCGGGCTTTACACACACACACACGCTAATATCACTCACAATGCGGCCACTCGCACAATCGCTAACTAGTTCACCAACTACACAACTACCCCTTGCCACAGAATCCACACGGCACACGTACCTCACTCTCACAATTCAGTCACAGCAAACATGTGGTAAAACATTATATTTTACCAGAAAGAAATCCACGTTTAGGTTTTATAAACTGCACAATATTTGCATTGCAACAATGGAGGAAGGCCTTGCCAGAACCAACCTGGTAAATGGCAATTTAACAGGAAATGGCACCATAATATTTTTCTGTATACATTTATATTTGTGAGAAAAAAAAGTGCTGCAATTTGAATAATGCACTGCTGCTAGCAGTCAAAGACTGTTAAAATCAAATGCTAATCCTGAGCCACCTTTTTGACACAGACTGGAAGCTTCCACATTTTTAGCATTTCTTCACTGATGAAACCCAGGTAATGGTCCGAGTGGATGTAGTCCTTGAATGCCCCTGGGGGCCCTGCTGTTGGGCCTCGCCGTCCCCTCATCCGGTCCCATCAGCGGTTCACTGGGGTGTGCAGCCCGGCGCCCTTCACCCATCACAGCCTCGGCCTCAAGCAGCTCTCGCCGGCCACTAACATGATACAGAAACACACAGAAACACACACACAGGCTTCAAAGTTAACCTTCTGCAAGTACAGCATGTTGTGTACAATGAAGTAATACTGCTGCAAACATTTCTCCTCAGCCCACCAGTACTTTGCTCAGGCCCAGCCAGAGCCTGCAGCATGCTCATGCAAGTACCCCATGACTCACTGCTGCAGTGATACTAGAGCAACACGAGTAGTGTAGAGCCTGTGTAGAGCCTGTGTAGTGCTTCTCTGCTCACTTCATAGGCTCATGTGGTAGAACCTGCCTGCACTATATTTAGAAAATTAACGCTTTAATGTGTGCAGACATATATGCCAGCTATGATCTACACCCAGTGACAAAGACAAATGCAGGAATAAGTCCTGCAGAAGAAAGCAGCCCACCGGTAAACTCAAAGATGTGCACCGATTGATCTGGATCACAGGCCACTTTGTCTAAACATTACGTGGGAGGCAGCACTTTGTAGCCTCTGGAACACACACACCCCCTCCGCACTGAGGCATTGATCCCAGAGCACACATTAGCATCACAGCGGACCGGGTTGGGCCTCCGCTGCATGAAGGGCGCTTTCAGATCAGAAGACGTCACTGGATGAGAGGCTGAACGCGTTCCCTCTGAACACCTACAGTAGGGATGCATTTAGATGCAGTGGCAGTGGTAAAGTTTGTGCAATGTGTGAATCACTGATGTCTGTGTGAGTCAGCGTCTCCCTTCACTCGGGGCTGAAGTTGGTCCAACCGGGTATTGAACAAGTTTCTATTGTTCTGGTCACTGAGACAATACACATCAGTGGTTCCCAACCTTTTTGCTCGTGACCTTCTACACAGTATCTAATAATTACCCGCCACCACAAGTCGCATACTAAATGTTGTGTGTTCCCCGACCTTGTAGAGTGCTTAAGAAGTAAAACTACCCAGTATAGCTCAATAAAAAAATAAAAGAAACGCAGATAAGAGAAAAGCCATAATGAGCTGAAAAATCTTCTCTTTTTCTTATTTCCTATTTCTGAAATTTACAGTTTCTTGAGGTTGGTGGATCCCTTCAGGTAAGGAACCACAGCAGACATTTTGGATGATGAGTCGTTATGTTTCATTCATTTTTTATAATAATGAAAAATACTCGCACAAACCGACCTCTTGGATGGTTGGATGCAGCTGTGGTTGCAAGCATCCATTTAGATTGAGATCCTTATTACATCTTGGATTGGCTCATATCTGCTTCTGTCTGATTATTAGAGAAACTGTTGACACAGTTATTATTAATAAGGAGCCATGACACTGATTATTTAACTTTTTTGTGGATTACAGGTGACAATAAAGTCAAAGCTAGTGTTCTCAGCTGACACTAGATGATGTTTTATGTAGAAAATCAACATATTTCAGTCACTAGTTGGTTAAAAGTGAGAATAGAAGGACACAATGGATGAATGTGCCGCCGTCTAACGTGTGTTCGATTCCTCTCTGTGTCCAGGAGAGCTCAGACAGCCTCACCTTCCACTACTGGGCGTTGTTCGACGGCCACGCCGGCTCCGGGGCGGCGGTGGTGGCGTCCCGCCTTCTGCATCACCACATCGCCCTGCACCTTCAGGAGGTGATGGAGATCGTCTGCAGCCCAAACCTGCAGCCCCCCACGTGCTTTGGGGAGGAGCCGGTCAACCACCACCTGACCCCGACGTCCCAGCGCGCCCTCACCAGGGCCGCGTCCCTCCGCGGGGCGGCGGGCGCCCCCGGCTCGCCCAGCACGCTGCCCACGCGCTTCTTTACCGAGAAGAAGGTTTCGCACGAGAGCCTGGTGGTGGGCGCCATCGAGAACGCTTTCAAAGACATGGTAAGGGGCGTCAGCCGTGGAAATACCATGTGCACCATTAACACTGCACACCACAGAAAAGGTTTTCTTAATGTTCCTGAGCGTACGGCTGCTTCAGTTAGCGATGGCCCAGAATAACACTGGACACCCCGTTATATGGCCCAGAGATGTTGCCTCCATTGCTGGTTTGATGTGTATTTGGAGAAAAAGGCTAGGCATGCCCTTTTTTTCAAAATGAAAAAAATAAAAATTTCCAGCTGCCTTGCTTGGAAGCAACGATATGCTGGAAAAATGAAAGACACAGAAATGTCTGTTAAATGCAAGCCTACAATCAAAACTGTCAGCATTGATCTTAGGTTTTTATGTGTGCCATTTACTTGACACCCACATTATAACAGAACTGGGAAATAACTGCACAATTGTATAGATATTTTTAGAAATTCTGAATTATTTATCCCTTAAACTCAGTAAAATGACTCAACAAACTAAATCCAGGACAACATTATCAGCGCTCACACCATGTGAGAGCTGTGGTATGATTGCGGTGTGATCACACATAAAACAGACACACACACACACACACACACACACACACACACACACACACACGTACACACACACGTGTGTACACTAACACACCAATCTGCTATCCACACTGACAATGCATGACTGTTCCTCTCAACCTGGACGCACATGGTGGCAAATCTTTAACACATGAGCACCACATTGTTTACAAAAGTACAGTCCTTTATAGATCCAACCTCTTATTATTGCACCAGATTTGTGCATTTAGCTCTAAAACTGAACTTATTCAGTCTCTCAAAGTCCTGCATGAACGTCAATAAAACAGATGAGAGTTTGCACAAAGATATAATGCTCCACCTACAAATCAACTAAACGCAGTTATAATAATTATGATTGAGCGGCACCTCACAATTGTATTTATTGTAATAAGATAAGATAAGATAATCCTTTATTAGTCCCGCAGTGGGGAAATTACAGGATTACAGCAGCATTGCTCAGTACGTAAGATACAATAAAAATCAAGTAATATAAATAAACAGTAATAAACATAATAAAAGAATAAACAGTAAAGAAGAAATTTAATGTACAGTAGAATATTGAATATACAAATTACAAAATATTGCACCAGGATGGATTAAAGTGACCAGAATATACATTACAGTAATCCACTGATTTATTGTCCTGTAATAATTGCCCATCTCGAGTTCCCAGAGGCCATGGTGGCGTGACGTCTTGTTTGGTCCGACCAACAGTTCAAAACCACACACATCCAGTTATTCAAGAGAAGAAGCTATTCACAATTAAGAAACTTGACACTGTATTTCTTCTCATTTTAGTAAAAAATAAATAAATAATGTAAACAAAGAAATGCACAATGAAAATAGCAGATTTTACATTTTCAATTGATTTATCAACTAAAATACAAACCTAGTCAATATATAGTGTATTAATGAATAAAAGTAAAACGTGGGGCGACTGTGGCTCAGTGACTAGCAGGTCTGTCTATGAATCAGAGGATCGGTGGTTCAATCCCGGCTCCGCTAGTCCATGTCTACTGTATAGCATGTAAGTCGCTTTGGATTAAAGCGTCAGCTAAATGAAATGTAATGTAATGTAAAAAATGAAAATAAGCAATATACATGGGTACGACATAAAAAAACTATAAAAAATATTAAATAGATCTATTAGATGGCTACTTTTGATGTAATCTGTGTTGTCCTGCTGCCTCTACCACACACACACTGCATCATCCTCCAGTGACCAAGGTCAACACACAGCCTTTGTGTTCACTAAGCAGGTTCATTATGACCTTGATGGAGGGAAGTGCAGCTTCATCGAATGAGAAAAGTCCACAGAGCATCCCGGTGTTTCCACCTCGTCACCACTAGATGGCAGTGTGTGACTACATTCCTACCAAACTGCATGGCCATAAAAAAATAAGAAATAAGAGTATTGGGGCACTTACGCGTGTGTAGGTGTAATTTATTATTGTATAAGGATCAGTTAATTAAATGAGTGGTCTATTGTGAATTTATGGTTAATGATGATGGGATTTTGCTTCAGAGCCGTGAGGATTATCTACAGTTACACATTGTTGTTTTGCCACAATACAATTTGCTGAATAGCATGGTAGTCAGGTTTATTTAAACAGGATTCAGCATCTGGATTCAAATGTTACTGAAATTAGGATCCACTTTGCAGCGTCTGTGGTTGTCTCTCTTATCCTCGACAGAATCTACCCACAATGCCTAGCTATCAGTGAGCCTCTCACTCCCTCTGCTTCCCGTCTCTTCGCTCTCACCCTCTCCGACTCTTCATCGCGCTGCTCTCTTTACTCTGTGTCCCCTTGTTCTGTCTTAAAGGGGACGCTGCACTCTTTACCCTGTGTCCCCTTGCTCTGTCTTAAAGGGGACGCTGCACTCTTTACTCATTCCCCTCGCTCTGTCTTAAAGGGGACACTGCACTCTTTACTCTGTGTCCCCTTGCTCTGTCTTAAAGGGGACACTGCACTCTTTACTCTGTGTCCCCTCGCTCTGTCTTAAAGGGGACACTGCACTCTTTACTCTGTGTCCCCTCGCTCTGTCTTAAAGGGGACGCTGCACTCTTTACCCTGTGTCCCCTTGCTCTGTCTTAAAGGGGACGCTGCACTCTTTACTCATTCCCCTCGCTCTGTCTTAAAGGGGACACTGCACTCTTTACTCTGTGTCCCCTTGCTCTGTCTTAAAGGGGACACTGCACTCTTTACTCTGTGTCCCCTTGCTCTGTCTTAAAGGGGACACTGCACTCTTTACTCTGTTTCCCCTCGCTCTGTCTTAAAGGGGACGCTGCACTCTTTACCCTGTGTCCCCTCGCTCTGTCTTAAAGGGGACACTGCACTCTTTACTCTGTGTCCCCTCGCTCTGTCTTAAAGGGGACGCTGCACTCTTTACCCTGTGTCCCCTCGCTCTGTCTTAAAGGGGACGCTGCACTCTTTACCCTGTGTCCCCTCGCTCTGTCTTAAAGGGGACGCTGCACTCTTTACTCATTCCCCTCGCTCTGTCTTAAAGGGGACACTGCACTCTTTACTCTGTGTCCCCTTGCTCTGTCTTAAAGGGGACGCTGCACTCTTTACTCTGTGTCCCCTCGCTCTGTCTTAAAGGGGACATCACAATTACAAAGCTCTCTACTGGGGGTCTCCAGTAGTTCTTCAGAGAACTTCACTTTGCACTTCATTGTTAAGTGTCTCACTAATTGTAATTAGAGCCCCGTAAAAACAGCATCTACTTTCCTCCACAGCTGCCATTTATTTTCAGTATTTTTTTGTAACAACTGCAAACTGGTGCACATGGTACACATCTCCACGAGGAACCCACAAACTGTCACTTCCACTTTTGCTGAGTAAACTACCCAAAAGTTGATTTTGGCAGCATCCCCCCCCCCCCCTCTAAAAGCCCCCTCGTCTTTTTTTTTTTTAATGAAGCTCATTCTTTGGGAGAATGGGAAGTGTCGAGAGAATCCTGGGAAGGTTTGGTATCTTTCTAAATCTTTGTCTGAGAGTTCACTGAGTCTCTTCGTATCTTATCAGCAGGATCCGCCTTTCATTTTGTCTCTGACACGACTCACTGTGTGTGTGTGTGTGTGTGTGTGTGTGTGTGTGTGTGTGTGTGTGTGTGTGTGTGTGTGTGTGTGTGTGTGTGTGTGTGTGTGTGTGTGTGTGTGTGTGTGTGTGTGTGTGTGTGTGTGTGTGTGTGTGTGTGTGTGTGTGTGTGTGTGTGTGTGTGTGTGTGTGTGTGTGTGTGTGTGTGTGTGTGTGTGTGTGTGTGTGTGTGTGTGTGTGTGTGTGTGTGTGTGTGTGTGTGTGATATACGTATATTATGATGTGGGTTATTAGCATTTTGTTAGCTTAGCACAAAGACTGGGTAACAGCTAGCCTGACCAGCCTATGAAGCTCAGTATGTCTCACCGTGTCTTGTTTAAATAATCTGGACTGAAACTCAAGTCTTTTCATCGTGGTGAGGTTGCCTGACACTGCAGAGCATGCGGGTCGTAGCCCGGTAGTGATCTCCTCAGAATTAATTTAATTCATGGGGAGAAACTGAAATAAATACAATAGTTTGAAGAAGATGTTTTCACAGCAATGTAAACTCAGAGCAGTTTATATTCCATAATTACTACTTAATTCTTAATTGAATCCCTAATCACTTTTTTTTAATAACACACAATGAAAGGAAGGGAAACAACAAGTACCTTATGTACAAATAAGAGATACTCTTTCAGTTGCAAGAAATCAAAAACACAAATAACCTTTTAAAACAATCATATGCTTCTATTCAAATAAGCAAATCAATGAATTTCTGGAAAACCAAACTGAATGGGCTTATCCCTAAATAATAACCACACACAACTTAAATACTTTCGGGTCTCTCTAGTAATCTCACCTCTTTTCCCCTTCAGCAAACTGAGCTCAATGACACTCCTAACCTCCCCGAACCCAAACGCACAACTCTCACGCACTAAAATAAGAAAAGTCGGGGCGTTGCTCGGGTGCGGCCGACAGACTACCTAACCTCAATACAGCAAAAACACTGAAGTCCAACTCGGAGCTCAGCGTCAGTCTGGAGAGACCAGACGCAGCAGAAAGCCCTCGTAGCGCCTCAACTTCCTGACTTCATCAGAGGACCTTGAATGCAGCGCCAGGTCTTGTCCACTATAACACAAGCTACCTTAAAGAAACAGCTCCTAGCTGATGCTACGTGTTGGTGTCTTAACCGATTAACGTTTTTCATCCATCTTCTGTTTCTCGTTTTTGTTCGTTTTTTATTTGTCCCGCCCCTTTGCTGACCTTTCGACCAATTACCACAGACTGACTGATACTAAAACTTTTGTATACCACACTGTTGACCTTCAATGTTGTTTAGAACTGTTTACTCAACTATTTGCATCCTACCTGTTTGTTATGCAATATGTTAAAGGTGCTTTATTCCATATTCAGATAATTACAAACTACCTGCTATGTGAAGATAGAGTGCTGCAGGGATGATGCATTTTTTTGGAGTCCAACCCGGACGTTGGCATCGCCCTGACGAAGAGTCTGGATTTTTACCATTGAATTCTGAACCATTGCACAACATGTGTGTGTTACTCTGTTTTAGCTGAAGAAATGTGCCCCACGGTCTGGCCCTCAAACAGGTGACGCACCACTGATTTTGGTCATTAGTTAAAATGATGGATTCGGTTAATTACCGTCGGCTAATTAGAGTTTTCCATCTTTTCTGACGTTGGACCTGTTTTTCCTGCCGTTGCTCTCGTTTTTTCTTCTTCTCTGTTTTCAGGCCCAATAGCTTTAGGCTTCTATTCTGTTAACTCGCTAACGATAGCACAGCTAACAGCACGGAGGAGGCTCACAGGTCGTAAGCTGCAGTCAAACCTCTTTAAAGATGGCGGCCATCAAAACAAAATGTTGAATACAATAGTTGATACAAGCTATTAAGCATTCACTCACATCTCCTATGAGCGTACATTATTATTTTCATTTTTTAGAAATACATATTCTTTAGCTGGTCAAACACGTCACTTAATTGTCTTTCGCTGGTTAAAAATCTACTCTAACAAGATGTTTGTGTCTATGGTGTTTTTTTTAACATGTCCCTGACTTTTTATGTTTAAGTGGATTTCAGTTATAAGTCAAGACTACCGGTAGTTATTTGTGTTGTGATGGATGATGTGGTCATGTGGGACGTCCCGTTTTTTTACATTTTTTCTTATTTTTTCTTTCCAGGTAACAATGAAAAGTTTAATTAGAAGAAGTGCAGAAACCTCTTTGTCTTGGCCTGCGGGTTATTATATATATATGCATGCATGCACTCCATCCACACACGCACACACACACACGCTCACAGAGTTGTGATCTGAGAGGCGACATGCTTTCGTTGGGGTGACGTCCCTCTGAGGAAACAGGCTTGCAGGATGGCCTTGCTGCAAATTTGTTCACCAGAATTTTCCTTCCCGCTCTATTTGTTGATGCTAGATGGCAAAGGAGGCGCCAGAGGGGTCGTGCATTTTTTCCGGGACTACTTCCTGCTTCTGTTTTGCCATTAAAGGGCCCCTCGGGAGCCGTTCGCATCACCAGTAGCCACGGAGCGCATCAACGGGTTAAACCACGTGCGAGCAGCTTGGTTAAAATTGAAGTTAGCCGTTTGATTAATTTTCTGACAGGTTGATTATTCATCTAATGAATGCCTTGATACAGTAGCATGGCTTTTTTGGGGTTTAATTAGCAACAAATTAATCTGGGCTAATTAACCGGTGTAATAACCAGCGGCCGCTACAAACTTTCTCTCCGATCCCTTTTGGTTTCCATTCCTCTTCATTGCTCCTTGATGCTATTGATGAAATAATTAATTATGCTGCTATAATTAATAATGGCATCACGGCGGGTTTTAAGTACCAAGGTAATATTTTACTCTGTATCAGGTTTGTGGCGGGAAAAACTTTTTTTTGAAGGCTGTGATTATGTGCAGAGGATGGGTTTGGATTGTGTGTGTGTGTGTGTGTGATGATATACGTATATTATGATGTGGGTTATTAGCATTTTGTTAGCTTAGCACAAAGACTGGGTAACAGCTAGCCTGACCAGCCTATGAAGCTCAGTATGTCTCACCGTGTCTTGTTTAAATAATCTGGACTGAAACTCAAGTCTTTTCATCGTGGTGAGGTTGCCTGACACTGCAGAGCATGCGGGTCGTAGCCCGGTAGTGATCTCCTCAGAATTAATTTAATTCATGGGGAGAAACTGAAATAAATACAATAGTTTGAAGAAGATGTTTTCACAGCAATGTAAACTCAGAGCAGTTTATATTCCATAATTACTACTTAATTCTTAATTGAATCCCTAATCACTTTTTTTAAATAACACACAATGAAAGGAAGGGAAACAACAAGTACCTTATGTACAAATAAGAGATACTCTTTCAGTTGCAAGAAATCAAAAACACAAATAACCTTTTAAAACAATCATATGCTTCTATTCAAATAAGCAAATCAATGAATTTCTGGAAAACCAAACTGAATGGGCTTATCCCTAAATAATAACCACACACAACTTAAATACTTTCGGGTCTCTCTAGTAATCTCACCTCTTTTCCCCTTCAGCAAACTGAGCTCAATGACACTCCTAACCTCCCCGAACCCAAACGCACAACTCTCACGCACTAAAATAAGAAAAGTCGGGGCGTTGCTCGGGTGCGGCCGACAGACTACCTAACCTCAATACAGCAAAAACACTGAAGTCCAACTCGGAGCTCAGCGTCAGTCTGGAGAGACCAGACGCAGCAGAAAGCCCTCGTAGCGCCTCAACTTCCTGACTTCATCAGAGGACCTTGAATGCAGCGCCAGGTCTTGTCCACTATAACACAAGCTACCTTAAAGAAACAGCTCCTAGCTGATGCTACGTGTTCAGAATCAGAATCAGAACCATTTATTGCCATGTATGCTTACACATACAAGGAATTTGTCCTGGCGGGAAGGTGCATACATTTAACATTTAACAATACACATTTAACAGTTAACGCAGTGCAATAAATGAGGATGAATGGATGAATGAATATCTACATTGAGACAGCAGCATAACAAAATACCAAAAGTAAGATAAAGTGCATGGAATGTGCATGAGTGTAAGTGTTGTGTGAAAGTGGCAAGTGCAATGCCCAGGTGTCAAGTGTATTCAAGTCAAGTATAAGTATAAGGCTATGTGCAGGGGAGTGTCCGGTGGGAATTGTCTGGGGGTGACAGAGTCATTAGAGTCAGTGGGGGACCCGGGCTCTGTTGATGAGCCCGACGGCAGACGGGAAGAAACTGTTTTTGTGGCGTGAGGTCTTGGTCCTGATGGACCGCATCCTCCTGCCAGAGGGGAGGGACACGAACAGTTTGTGTCCAGGGTGAGAGGGATCAGCTACAATCTTCCTCGCCCGCTTCAGGGTCCTTGAAGCAAACAAGTCCTGGAGGGACGGCAGATTGCAGCCAATCACCCTCTCGGCAGAGCGAATGATGCGCTGCAGCCTGGCCTTGTCCTTGGCAGTGGCTGCAGCGTACCAGACGGTGATGGAGGAGCAGAGGATGGACTCGATGATGGCAGTGTAGAAGTGCACCATCATTGTCTTTGGCAGGTTGAGTTTCCTCAGCTGCCTCAGGAAGAACATCCTCTGCTGCGCCTTCTTGGCGATGGAGCTGGTGTTTAGTTCCCACTTGAGGTCCTGGGTAATGCTGGAGCCCAGGAAGCGGAAGGACTCCACAGCTTTGACGGGGGAGTCACACAGGGTGAGAGGGGCTGGTGGGGCTGAGATCTTTCTGAAGTCCACAACCATCTCCACTGTCTTCAGAGCGTTGAGCTCCAGGTTGTTTTGGCTGCACCAGGTCACCAGGTGGTCAGTCTCCCGCCTGTAGGCGGACTCGTCCCCACCAGAGATGAGTCCAATGAGGGTGGTGTCATCCGCAAACTTCAGGAGCTTGACGGACTGGTGACTGGAGGTGCAGCTGTTGGTGTACAGGGAGAAGAGCAGAGGGGAAAGAACGCAGCCTTGGGGGGAATCGGTGCTGATGGACCGAGAGGCTGAGACGTGTTTCCCCAGCCTCACGTGCTGCTTCCTGTCAGACAGGAAGTCTGTGATCCACTTGCAGGTGGAGTCGGGCACGTGCAGCTGGGAGAGCTTGTCCTGCAGCAGAGACGGGATGATGGTGTTGAAGGCAGAGCTGAAGTCCACAAACAGGATCCTGGCGTAGGTTCCTGGGGAGTCCAGATGCTGGAGGATGGAGTGGAGGGCCATGTTGACTGCATCGTCCACAGACCTGTTGGCTCTGTAGGCGAACTGCAGGGGATCCAGGAGTGGGTCGGTGAGGGTTTTGAGGTGGGACAGGACCAGACGCTCAAAGGACTTCATGACCACAGAGGTCAGGGCGACGGGCCTGTAGTCATTGAGTCCTGTGATCCTAGGTTTTTTGGGGACGGGGATGATGGTGGAGGCCTTGAAGCAGGCTGGTACGTGGCATGTCTCCAGAGAGGTGTTGAAGATGTCTGTAAACACCGGGGACAGCTGATCAGCACAATGCTTCAGGGTGGAGGGGGAGACAGAGTCCGGGCCGGCTGCTTTGCGGGTATTCTGTTTTTTAAAAAGCCTGTTAACGTCTCTCTCTTGGATAATGAGGGTCGTCACTGTGGAGGGGGTAGGGGGCGCTGTGGACGATGGTTCAGAGGCGTGAGCCCCTGATGGGCTGGGGGAGGGAGGGCTGGTGGTCTGTGGCTGGTTGGTGGGGCTGTTGGGGATGGCGTCAGGACTACTCCATTGTCTTTCAAATCGGCAGTAGAACTCATTCAGCTCGTCTGCCAGGCGGAGGTTGTTCATGGAGTGGGGGGTTTTGGGCTTGTAGTTGGTGATCTGTTTGAGCCCTCTCCAGACCGACGCAGAATCACTTGCTGAGAGCTGGTGTTGCAGTTTCTCAGAGTACAGTCGTTTAGCGTCCCTCACCGCCCTGCTAAACCTGTATTTTGACTCTGTGTACAAGTCCTTGTCCCCTCTCCTGAACGCCTGGTCCTTTTGCAGCCGTAGTTTTCTGAGTTCCGCTGTAAACCAGGGTTTGTCGTTGTTGTAGCTCACCCTGGTGCTGGTTGGAACACAGCTGTCCTCACAGAAGCTGATGTAGGAAGTCACAGCCTCTGTGTACTCATCCAGACTGATGGTAGCAGTCCTGAAGACATCCCAGTCAGTACAGTCCAAGCACGCCCGAAGATCCCCCAGAGCCTCACTGGTCCACTTCTTGAACTTCCTCACCACAGGTTTGCAGAGCTTTAGTTTCTGCCTATATGCAGGAATCAGGTGGACCATGACGTGGTCAGAGTGACCCAGTGCAGCTCGAGGGACGGCGTGATAGGCCCCGCTGATGGTGGTGTAGCAGTGGTCCAGAATGCTCTCCTCTCTAGTCGGGCATTTAATAAACTGTTTGTACTTAGGGAGTTCATGTCTGAGGTTTCCTTTGTTAAAGTCACCAAGAACAATAACTAAGGAGTCCGGGTAGGTCCGCTCCACACCCTGTATCTGCTCGGCGAGGGTCCGTTGTGCCTCCTGCACGTTGCCCTGCGGTGGCATGTAAACTCCGGCCAGGATGGTGTCTTAACCGATTAACGTTTTTCATCCATCTTCTGTTTCTCGTTTTTGTTCGTTTTTTATTTGTCCCGCCCCTTTGCTGACCTTTCGACCAATTACCACAGACTGACTGATACTAAAACTTTTGTATACCACACTGTTGACCTTCAATGTTGTTTAGAACTGTTTACTCAACTATTTGCATCCTACCTGTTTGTTATGCAATATGTTAAAGGTGCTTTATTCCATATTCAGATAATTACAAACTACCTGCTATGTGAAGATAGAGTGCTGCAGGGATGATGCATTTTTTTGGTGTCCAACCCGGACGTTGGCATCGCCCTGACGAAGAGTCTGGATTTTTACCATTGAATTCTGAACCATTGCACAACATGTGTGTGTTACTCTGTTTTAGCTGAAGAAATTTGCCCCACGGTCTGGCCCTCAAACAGGTGACGCACCACTGATTTTGGTCATTAGTTAAATGAAAGTGTGTGTGTGTGTAGGATGTGCAGATAGAGAAGGATAAGGCCGTCTACAACGTCTCCGGTGGCTGCACTGCTCTGGCCGTCGTCTTTTTGCTCGGGAAGCTCTACGTCGGGAACGCCGGAGACAGCAGGTGAGACGCTTGGGTTGACAAAACGAGTGCACCTGCATGAGCCAGTGTCCCAGTTAGAATAAACAGAGATGTGTCTGCTCCTCTCCCTCAGAGCTATCATTATCCGGGCCGGGGAAGTCATCCCCATGTCAGCAGAGTTCACTCCGGAGTCAGAGAGACAGCGACTGCAGTTCCTGGTAAGAAGGAGCGTTTCTCGGCACAGCTGTCAGATGTTAGCTTGCCTCCCGTTGAGATACACCAGCTTTCCTCCGCTCCGTCTCTCTTACGCTGCCTCCTCTCATTGCCAGCTTAATAGACTGTGGAATTGTTTTTCCTATCCCCATGGGCATGTCAATCTTCTTCTTTTTTCTGTTTCTTTCCATATCCAAGGCCTACATGCAGCCCCACTTATTAGGGAACGAGTTCACACATCTGGAATTCCCGAGGAGAGTCCAGAGAAAGGAGGTCGGGAAGAGGATGCTGTACCGTGACTTCACCATGTCCGGATGGTGCGTGACTGATTTGTTGATTATAATTTTTTTTGGACTGACTTACCCATTTTAATTCATCCCGTAACGTCAAATACAACGCACAAGGATTTCATTTCTTAAACTTAAACTTCAAAATAATATGCCGAAACATCCCTTTTTTTTTAGTATCATCTGCGTTTGAGTGATTTCCAATAATGTACCCAATCTCCATCCTATTGAGCGTATAAAGCCATTCAAAGCGTCACTGTCAGAAGGAGCTCCTTGCCGTGGCCTTGACATGCCTTCTGTGCGTGAGAGGGAGGGAAGAAGGAATGTGTGGGCACATTAAAGACGGCTCTCTATCTTACCGGGCAGAGACGGGTCGAGTAAAATACTGTGAGAAGGAAGAAAAAAAGCCAAGTGCATAAGGACTGAAGTACAAATGTAAACGTGGAGGGGAGATGAAAGAAAGAGAGGATAAAAAAAGGAAAAGAAGAGGCCAGGGAATTGAAGCGAGGGAGGGAAAGAGCGCACATGCAGCTTTAAGGGTAAACTGTATTTTCCCTTCAAGTAGAAAATTGGATTTTAACCTTTTAAAGTAAGCTACACACGCTGCTACTGAGGTCACTCAAGGTTAAATGATTGTTGGAAACAATCTCAGCAAACGAAGAGGTTTAGCATTCAGCAGTCTCTGTGCACAGATTCAACTTTCCTCCATAGTAATTTTACTCCCAGTAATAAGACATAGTTGTAAAAAGTGAGTGTATATATTCAAGCAATATATTTGCAGACAGATCGGACATTCTCGGTGTGTAGATTTCCTGCTACTTCTACCACGTATCGCAATGAAATATCATACTTTTTACGATATTTATTTATTTGACAGCCCCTTGAGGCCTCTTTCCAAAACCTCTCTCCCAAAATGATCATATGTACGTAAATATAATAATGAACGTAAACACACACATGGCTATTGTTCAACGGGATCTCACAGAAATATGTGGAATAACCACAAGCTCATAACATTGAGCATTATGTGACGGTGTCATCGGCATGTGTCACATGACCCCACCCCAAAAACTATTAGTTACACTTTATGATAACTACACACTATTTAGCATGAGTAAAAACTTAATTCATCATTTATAAAGCATTGTTACAACATGAACTCATTAGTAACTCATTAATATGCAATTCATAAACACAGTGTGTAGTTATTATAAAGTGTTACCAAACTATTTAACATTATGTTTGCAACAAAACCACTGAGTTAGATTTAGGAAAAACATCATGGTTAGGCTTAAAAAAAACTAAGCAAAATATGTAAAAATGTCACATTGCAATAACTGAAGTTTGGGACACGAACACGGGTCTAGAACAAGGTCTCCTGGTTGAAAGTCCTGTGTTTGTTTTTTTCAGCATTTTATTCATTGTTTGCTGTCGGCATGTCAAGAGAATTTAAAAGAAATATAACAAAAGAGGTTACTATAATACATTACCTACCAAAGCTTTAAGCACAGTGCATGAGTACTCTGGTTATGAAGTTATTTAAAAATGTAGTAGTATAGTTTTAATTCCCTTGTAGGAGAAACTTGTGCTTATGAGTGGGAGGTGCAGGCCACTGAGGAGAGGCAGGTTCAGCAGATGTAGGTCAGCCATGACTCCTTATCGGGCCCAGAACTCTCTCTCTCTCGCTCGCGCGCAGACGGCCTGTGATGTATTATTAATCAGGTTCTACCCATAACCCAGCTCTGCTCGCATCACCCGGACTAAGTCTGGGTCTTAAATTAGTACCCTGTCAGCCGGCGGGGCGGACTGATGTGCGTGGGTGTGACATAATTGTGTCATCTTCTTTAGGTGCAGTTCAGACGCTCTATAGGTACAAAGGATCTTTTTTTCAGCTTTCTGGTGAGGCTGAGGTGCCCACATGGTGTGTGTGTGTGTGTGTGTGTGTGTGTGTGTGTGTGTGTGTGTGTGTGTGTGTGTGTGTGTGTGTGTGTGTGTGTGTGTGTGTGTGTGTGTGTGTGTGTGTGTGTGTGTGTGTGTGTGTGTGTGTGTGTGTGTGTGTGTGTGTGTGTGTGTGTGTGTGTGTGTGTGTGTGTGTGTGTGTGTGTGTGTGTGTGTGTGTGTGTGTGTGTGTGTGTGTGTGTGTGTGTGTGTGTGTGTGTGTGTGTGCGTGTGCGTGCGCGCTGAATCCTCACATTCTCAAAGAAGAGTTAATTTGTTCTGTTGTCTTCTCAGGACATGAAGCCTCGTCATCACGCTGTTATGATAGAGCGCTGCTTCCTGGAGCTTAATCGATGTTGTGAGACTAAGTGAGAACGCTGCATGCATGCAGACACTCCCCACGTCTCTTTGCATCTAATGTTTCAACTTCGGCCGGCCTGCTGTGAACCCGACTGTGTGCAAAGTCTCGGTCAGCTGAAGTCCGCAAGGACTTCCACACAACTGACCCTGTGGGTCTCAGTCCCTCGGGCAACTGTCTGAGAGAGTGATAAAGAGAGAAGAGGTTAGGGCTGCAACTGAGAATTATTTGAAGCGTTGATTTATTTGGTGGCTACTCCCAGATCAATCGCTTGGAACTAACCCTGTCTCTACAAATTGACGTTCCCATTCAACAAAACTGCACTCTGAATTACGTTTATAGAGGAAAACATGTTTTCACCCCGAGCTCAAAGGTGACGTCATCAAAATGCTTGTTTTCGTCTAATTAAAAGTATACAAAACACACAAAAAACAGCAATTCCTCAGATTTCATAGAGTGGAACCCAACAAGTATTCATACATTTTGATAGATTCAGTCCTTCAAGCTGTTGTTGATCAGACGTCTATTGATTGGCTAACTGGCCGTGTCAATGCATGGTGGATCTATATAGTCTCAGCCTGAAGAAAGATTCTCATACTCGCCCTCCGCTACTCTTCCTCAGGCTAATCTGCCGTGAATAATTTTAAATCTCAAGACGGAAAAGAAAGGAAACCGTCACCCACCTCCTATGTTCTAAAGTAGGTTGCATAATTTTAGTTAAAATGCTAATCCATATCTATATATAGCTAATTGTGCATTTCATTATTAATTCATGAGGATTGCTAATTTAGGCGTTGCGAGAATGGTGGTCGCCGTCCAGGACGGCAGGCGGTGTTGTACCGAGTGATGGATGGTGAGCGGTCGGCCGTGTTCGATGTGATCCAAAGAGGAGGAGAGGGAAGAGGGGGTGGGCCGGAGAGGAAAATTCTCTCTCGGATGTGAAAGCGCTCAGTGTTGTGGTCAAACACTGCGGCCCCTTGAGCAACTCTCCGTGCTGGGTTTTTTTTGGACTCCGTGTCCTTGAGCGGGGACGCAGGTATCATAACAGGATTAATGTGCATCCCTCTCTTTCTGTCACACACTCGTTATCTCAGGTCTGACAGGATGGATTGGCTGTAAACACAAGTTTCTAGAGGGAGACTGTCCCCGACAGCTGACTGGGGATTTCACCCAATACCTATTTGAAATAATGACATAAAGAGACTTCACTTCTTGAAGGTGAAATACTCAAATTAAAGAAGTTTTGAAGTGATGTGACCTGCACCAGATTAATTAGATCCTCTTTTAAAGCTCAGTTTTGCATCATCAAACTGCTGTTTTTCCAACACCATGAGGTTTTTCCACACCATGAATATTGCAAACATTAGTGAGGAAACTCGTCCACGGCTCAGCGCGTCTCAGGCCTGCGAACTGTATTTCTGTGTTTGCGGGCTGCGCTCGCTGCTACAGTCCTCGCTCTGCACTCTGTTAAAAAGTGCTGAGTGCAGCAGAATAGTGCTCGCCTAAGGTGGAAACATATGGTCTCTCTGAGTGGAACCAGCGGTAATGCAAAAAGCATCCAGGTCCCGGCTAATCTGCTTCGCAGCAGCTGAAGTGCGTTGGATAAGGTGTGTGTGTGGGGCGAGCCTGGGTCACATGACGTCTGCAAATGACTCTTTTATTTTAATCCTCTTCTCAGACTAGATAGCTGTCGTTTCTTTACCTTCAAAAGCATTACTTCAAGACATGTGTATGCCATTTCTTCTTTCATTTCCTGCAGTCTAAAATAAAGAATAATTTCTAAATGTTATTTGATCCAAGGTACGTAGGCCAGATTTCTCTAGTGTGAGGAAAACTTTGTGCTGGCAGCTCTTCTGGAAATTGGCTCACATTTGTAATGTTTCTGGTGCTTTACAGTAACACAGCTGCTCCTCTGGAGTAAAACTGTACTCCAGCCACATGAGCCAGAGTGCATGGTTTCTGAGCCACAGGAATAGAGGTGAAAGTGTATCTTAATTAAGACTTGGCATGAAGACTTCCAGCATCATTCAGTCTTTTTCCCTGTACTGCAGCTCTGTCTGGACCCGATCTGAAGACTATCCATTATTCATCAGTTGGGGAAGTTTAAACACTGCTCTGAGAGCAGGGGAATGTAAACGTGGATACTCTTGCATCATTTAGCTGCTTTGTATCCAGATCTTCACACGCGCACACACACACACACACACACACACACACACACACACACACACACACACACACACACACACACACACACACACACACACACACACACACACACACACACACACACACACACACACACACACACGGTCTTAAAAAAAATCCAACCGTAAACCAGGAGTGTCTCATACATGCATAGACGTCTCTATTTGTCGCTGGGGAGACTTTTACAAGATCGGCTTTTAAAGAAAAAAACTATGCTAAGTTATGCTAAGGCTCTGCGTCGTTCCCTGTGTGATGTCTGGCTGGATGTTTCTCTTCCCTCCCAGCACACTCTTTCCACGGGGGGGGGGGGGGCGCGGGGGCGGTGTGTCTCCGGGGGCATGCGTACGCTGCCTGCCATAAAGCAAAAACCCATTAAAGTGTCCTCTCTCCTCTGCGCAGGGCGTATAAAACCATCGAGGACGATGACCTAAGGTTTCCCCTGATCTACGGCGAAGGGAAGAAGGTAAGGAGTGCTGGGCGGCCGCTTGCTGACAGAGTTATTCCCACAGACTTGTGCCTGTAATCAAAGCTCACAGGGGCACCATTAGTCACCCAGCTCCCTTCTCTCACTGTGTGGAGGAGCCAGCCAGTGGAGGGCCTTCCCGGGCCTCTTTTTTTTTTTTGTCCACAACGATTCACATCCTGCACCAATACAGGTGCAGAAAACACCTCCAGTTCTAATGGACTTTGGGCTCTTATGTTCCTCAGTAGGTAAAACAAAGTACTAGCACAGCCAGGAGTCAAAAAGGTGGAGCCACCCCGTTAGATGGGATGAAAAGTGACACATGTTAATTGAAATATAACTTTGCTGAAGCACGGACTTGCAGGACAATCTCGTTAGCGCCTCGACACGTAGCACAAAGGAAAAGGTCGAGCTCTGCATCGTGTCCGTGCATTGGAAAGGTCAGGGAGGAGACATGATGGATGTGAACATGTTCTCACCGTGGCCTTCCCCAGTTGTTCTCTTTAACGCAGGCAGACAGTAGACTGCCTGTGACCACATTCGGGTTTACCGTGCCCACGTCGCGCTCCTCTCCCCTTTGAAGTGAGGCACAGAGATGGACGGCTAGATGGAGCGAGGGGGCTTTGTGCGAGGCAGAAGGACGCCAGAGCACTTCAAAGCCCGGCGTGCAGCCCGCTGGGCCCCAGCGCTCAACAATTAATCCCAGGATGTTTCCCATTTCTCCGCCGGAGGAGCTTTTTGAAACGCTCTCCCTTCTTTCTCTCTCTCTCCAGTCCTACCAGGCCTGACTCGCCCTCAAACTCCTATCCTCGGCCTTATGTGCTGCCCTGTACAGTGGATTCAATTAGCCCAGTTCCCCAGCCCTTCGCCAGCAGCCTTTAATAGAGGCGGCGGTGGCGGTAGGAATCAAAAAAGGAGTTTTGCACGACTTACAGATGAGTTTGATGGCGTCTGGGGCCTGGGGAACAATCGTTAGGCGCTCACAAAACTGGAAGATGCTGAAGATGAGCTCGTTTTTATCTTCCTAAATATTGCTCATCCATCCAGATGAAGGATCCCACTGGGAGCAGCCTGTGTCTGTCCGTGTAATGCCGCTAGGGATGTGTCACCAGGTTATTCTTTACAATTATCAGGGATGAATGCAATGGGCTCACTGAAGCCATATTGTATTTTAATGAACCAAGTCTTAACTTCGTCCCAGGTGCAGTAAATGTGATCTTAGTCAAAAATATCCTGCTTCACAGTTGCACACACATATATACGCAGATATTTCTGAAACAAATGCTAGAGGTTCCTGAGAGGTTTGGGGTGAAATGTGCACAGGAACACATGCAAAGCCGTTAAAATGGCCCTACTCAACATATCAGACACTGTTAAGTCTACAGAAGCAGTTTATTTAATCTTGGGTCTTATATTTGTAGTGTCTTTCATTACTTTCGGTAATTAGAACATCACAAATGAATTGTGGGAGCGCAGTGACATCACTCAATGAAGTCAGGCCAGAAACACAAGCAGTCCGATGAGCAGATTTCCAAAAGGGACACGTCGTGAAACTTTAACATGCCTCTGATCTCCTGCAGGCGCGCGTGTTGGCGACCATCGGGGTCACCAGAGGTCTGGGGGACCACAACCTCAAAGTGCACGACTCCAACATCTACATCAAGCCCTTCCTGTCCTGCTGCCCAGAGGTAGGAGGGAACGCTGTGCTTCTTCACAGCGACATGACTCATTCACATTTTACTTTCTTCATAACACGGAGAGGCTTCTCAAACGGCCACTTCAGTCATCGACTGCCTTGATCTTCTAGACGAGATGCTTTTTGTTCCCAAAGAAAAGGTGGATGGAAAAACACTTGTGTTCAAAAACATATAGTTTTTTAACGTAAAGTAAGGATGAACTGGAGGGTAGAACTCCATATGTACGTTACATTACATTTAGCTGACGCTTTTATCCAAAGCGACTTACAATAAGTGCATTCCACCGTGAGTACAAACAAGAATCAGAACAACAAGAATCAAGAAGGTACAATTTCATCAATAAAGTACGACTACAAAGTGCTATCAGTAAGAGCCATTCCAGTGCTACTAAAGTGCTACTCTCCTTATTCAAGGTATAGTCACGTCATGTATAATTATTTTTACATTAATGCTACTAAAACATTTGAGCAAATTAAAATTCCAATTCACATCATCAATGAGGTGGATCTTTCTTTTTGTTTCCGCTCATTCCTCCGGCCTCCTGCAGAGGTTACGAGGTAGAATGCCGTTGGCCGTTAACGGTCCACACCGTGGTCAACATGCACGTTAACATTCCCAAACCGGCCGCCGCTCTCAAATGACTCCTTTCCTCCACGGTGTCCACCGCTCTCGATCTCAGGAGTCAGTCAGCATGACTCCTCTTGATCTTTAATTCATGGCCCTATGAGTTCAGTCACAGTTCAGACTCCTTTTTTTTTAATGTTGTTTGATGCTTGTACTCACTATTATTTCAGAGAGTTTCAGAAACATTATTCAGGGTTCATACGGTCAAGGAAAACCTGGAAAAGTCATGGAATTTGGTATTACCAGGCCTGGAAAAGTCCTTGAAAAAAAATAAAATCCCAAAGGTTTTGGAAAAGTCATGTAAATGTGTTATATTCATGTGTTCATGTTGTTCATTTACGCTGAGTTTGAAATAATTAATATGCTTTTAAAAGAAAGACTAAATATAAGCAGGCATACTAAAACTAAGGCAGTTTTTTTCTTCCCAAAGCCAATGGGCATTATTTAGCGTGCTAGTTCAGGGTATGCTTTTTCTCAAGCATGGACATGTGAGAGATTGTGCCAGACAAGACCTTTTTTTGATTGAGGGCATCAATGACTTCCAGAAAATGTAATCAAGAAAGATGAGTCAAAAAATTGTTTTTTGTTGTATTATTTATGGTGCTCACTTCTTTACAAAAACAACAACAATATAAACGATAACATGTCCTTCTAGAAACGGCATTCCTGTTACTCTGAAAACACACATTTTACTGTGGACAGTTTTCATTCAGCTTCAGAATCAGAATCATTTATTTGCTAGGTGTGGTGCATACATTAGAAATTAGACAAACAACAACAATCAACAATCAACACAGTGCAATAGAAACATTATTTACAATAGTATATCAAATGCAATATAAAATAAAGTTTTATCAAACTACTTTCTTCCAAATAACAGTGAGGTCTGGATTATCCCGACACTGGTTGATATTAAGGTCTAATTCTGAGACTGAAATATAAAATGTGAGCTTTCAAGTTCCCCATGTGATGAATCATTGTGCTTTTGGTGATTTTAATGGTTTATAACCAGTTCAATGCAAAGCTTTAAACCCTGTTGTACTCTAGCTGTACGTGATAATTAGCAAATGCTAACACGTGGAACCAGCCATAATCTCCTATGCGTCAACTTCATAGAAACTTCATAAAACTGGTCCAATGATTCCTAGAAATCAAGCACCTCTCACCCCTTACCTCCCCCTTCACCTGCAGGTCAAAGTCTACCCTCTGGCGCAGTGCGAGCACGGAGCTGATGACGTTCTGGTGCTGGGAACAGACGGCCTGTGGGACGTGCTCTCTAACCAGGAAGTGGCTGAAGCCGTCACTTCTTTCCTGGCGAACTGCGACCCCGACGACCAGCACAGGCATGTTCATCACACAGCTGCAGCCACCCGCCGGGGCTGAACTTCCTCTCACCCCGCTCTCACTTGGAGGGAATGAACGCTGTTATCTTGTCGTAATTATGCAAATTTCCAAACATTGAGATAAGCAATTTCTCTAATGTCGAGGAAAAGCTTATAAGACTGTTAAGGAGGCGCTCTGACTCCTCTTCTACTGCGAGCGTAGTTTCCAAAGTTCACCATTACATTTTATTTTTTTTAATTTTTTTTCTAGCTGTCAGCTCTCAGATGGACTTAGTTAAATATTGTGCTTAATTATAATCAGATTTGACCATTTATCTTATCGTTCATCGCCCTGCTGTGACTACGCCTTAATCGTTCATCACTTTTATTATGGCAGGTACACAATGGCGGCCCAGGACCTGGTGATGAGAGCACGGGGGGTGCTGAAGGATCGGGGCTGGAGGATATCCAACGACAGATTGGGCTCCGGAGACGACATCTCCGTCTACATCATTCCCCTCACGTACGGCAACAAGCAGAACTAGCAGAGCTACGAAAAAACAATGACCACCGCAGCGTAACCCCGCCTCGACCTCCGCAGTCCCCCTCTCCCCTCGTGCTCTTTTTTTTTAAAGTGCTCTAGTGTTGACTTCCTCGTCTGGTGAGGGATGAAAATGGGATTTTTTTTTTTTTTGTCCAGGCGGTTTTCCCGTTGATCATCCTCAATCAGGGTGATCTCTTTTTGTCTGGTCCTTTTTTTTATAGTAAAGAAACTATAAAAAAAAATAAGAAAAATAGAGCTGTTGAAGAGTTGAACTACTGATTCCCCCCCCCCACCCCACCCCCCCAATCCAGACGCTCATGGATGAGATGGTGATGGGCATCTCAGGATTGCAGTTACTAACTAATGCACACTATTTATAAATGTGAAAATGTAAATACTCCAAGGTAAAAAAAAATAAAAAATGTGATAAGTGTGTTTTGTTTAAACACCTGTACAGTGTAAACAAAAAAAACTAAAACACTAATCGGGAGACGGATGCCCTGCGTATATGAATCACACCTCCTCTGTTTCATGTAGAGCTTTTAAATTAGCCGCGTTCAGTCGTCTGCAGTTGTGAGTCTGTCATCCAAAAGAAAGAAAAACACACATGAAAGCCCATAGGTAGTATGTCAGCTGTTTCCCCTGATGCTGCATATTTGTATTAATTTGAACGCCTCGTATTTGCAGTACGGTACTCGCCACTGAAGAAAATTCCTTTTGAAAATGAAGAAACACGATTATGAAGAAAGGCTCTCATCATAGCATTACATGTCATTCAGTTTTAAAGGTGGAAACAAAGAAGTCTTGCTGTTGCACTCATTCCTCATTATCCATCTACCTCATCATTTACTTCCTTTTTAATGTACTACGCGTTGTACTCTGAGTGGCTGTTTTCATGCTACGTCAGCAGCTGCTTCGTGCGCCATTATTCAGTCATAATTTGCTGTACCTGCACGATTTGTCTACATGTTTTCAGAAAAGCACTGAAGGAAAAAAAGCTGTGTGGGAATAGTGTACTATATATATATATTTGTATACATGTGCTCAAAAACCCCTTTGTCATGCACTCATGCTTACCTTTTCTCAGTAACGGTTGGATATGTTGTCCCTATTAATATGAACCCATTCTTATGAATAACACGACCACTTCAGACAATTAAATATACAACGCTTACGCTATGTGTCTGCAATCGATATTGTTCCCTGATTCATTGGTTTCCCACATTTTAGGTTTGTTTAGTTTTAGATTTCAGCTTCTACTAATTGTGGCAAATATTCTATCTTAACTGCGAGTGGCTGAAGCTGGTGAAACATGGAACCGAGTGACTTAATTTAAATGTAAAAATGTAAATACTGTTTTCAGTGGGTACTTCTCTCCTTTCTCTTGCTGTAAGCGGTGCACATCTTATGGAAACAAGACGTACATTGCACTGTTTTGGAAACCAAGGAACAGTGTAAAAAAAAAAAGCCTAAATGCTCTCTTTTCTGCTCTATTAAAAAAAAGTCACTTTTTTTCCACAATACTCGTTTTATTGATACATTGTTAGTGTACTCACTGTATAGTAGACAGAAAACAACAGATTTATTCTGGCTAAAGGATGCACACCCTTTAGAAAGGGGCATTTATTTGATTTAACAATTCAGTGTCCTGGTCTAGGCCTGCCTGTCTGCCTGCACTGTGTTAAACTGCGACTTATATTTATTCAAATCCAGTACAAATTAGATTTGATGGTCAATTCCAAAAGGGAATACAAAAAGCTTAAAAGACATTCTGCCGGACTTGTGATTGCTCAGCTTAGACTTAAACTTAAGTGTGTAGAATAAGACCATCACACTGACTTAACTAAGTGTAGAATAAGACCATCACACTGACTTAAGTGTAGATATTAAGACCGTCACACTGACTTAAGTAAGTGTAGATATTAAGACCATCACACTGACTTAAGTAAGTGTAGATATTAAGACCATCACACTGACTTAAGTAAGTGTAGATATTAAGACCATCACACTGACAAACTGTGTCAAGTGAGCCCCACCACAACATGATGAAGGGTATCCGTTTGCAGAATAGCCCGACAGAGGATGGAATGGAATGGAATCTCAGGCTGAGTTAGCGGTTAGCAGCTAACGGTGCTGACAGAATGCTCTGAATATCAAATTTAGCACCTTTTTAAATAAGTAAAAATGCATTGTAACATGGCAACTTCCTCCATTTGTTGGTGAAACTTGAGGTGCAATACTTTCGTGATACCAGATACCCGAAATCAAAGATGTGAATGAAATCGCAGGCTAAAGCTTTCAGAGCTCATGACACGGCGGAGGAACCATATGAAAAACTGTGTCTAAGGGTTGTGAGTAAAAGGAAACTAGATATTATTTTTTGGGGGGGTTCACCGGGCAATTTTCAGATAAAAACGAAGGTTTTGTGTGAGACAGCAGGATGCATGTGCTGATTGGGGCAGTAGCTGGTCCAAGTGGGCCTTTTTCCCAGCAGGCATTCTGCCTCGTCGCAGAGGGGAAAGAGGTGTTGCTCATCACCGATGGCTCCGGTGCAGCTCACCAGCAGTCCCGGTGAGCTGTGGCGGTGTGAGGGTGACCCAGCATGCACCACACCAGGATCCCCACAATGGAGCAGCTACATGGAGCTCATTTAAACATTCACACCTGTGCGGTGACACCTCAACATGTCTTGTTATAAAAGACCTGCATGGAAGAGCCTTGGTTTGTTTTATTCCGAGCAAAGATATAAAAAAAGTTCTTCTTTATGCCGGGGAAGATTAGCTTTCAAGTGGTCCACACGTCAGCAAGCCTAATCAGTGAGACTGTTTGCACCTGAGACCAATTAAGAGGCACAGCTGCGCAGTACAATAATTATGTGCAGTTATTACTGCATTTTAGATGAATAAGCCTTTACCATTCATATTGCAAAATGCTTTGTTATATTTTCACCCCTTTTAGTTTATCAATTGTTTTTATCTTCCATTTATTGACTTTTCTTGTTCATATTTTGCCTTTTTAATGAAATTAGTTAGCAAAAAAAAGAGACGATGGAAGAAGTTAGTGCTCTGAGGGATGAAAGGTTTATGGACCACCCATGTACATCACAATAAACAATCCCTTTTATAACTGGCTCAATCTCCTACACCCGCACAGGAACAGAGTTTATCACACAAAGATACAATAATGGAAACATTTACACACTAAAGATGGCCACAAAGTGCCGTTGTGGGAGCCTCACACTCCTGGGTCCTCCGCAGGAGCCGAAGGGCCATCTGGTCCCCACGGGCCAGCGCCGCATCCTCCTCCAGTCGGGCCAGCTCTGATCAGGCACCCCACTCCTACTCGCCACACATGTACGTGTGTGTGTGTGTGTGCGTGTGTGTGGTCCAGATTGCATGACGTCAATGATGATACAGTCATTCCTGTGGGCGGCTGTTTTTTTTTTCTTTCTTTCTCCCAAGGTTACAGCACTCCCACCCCTCCGTGGATAGATCTGAGGAGGATTCTGAGTGGGCTTGCAGAGAGAATCCCTTGTGCTGGAAAGGTGAGGCGCTGCTGGAGGCCACAGCCTTCAAGCCGCCTTTCATAGAAGACACTGTTCTTTAGATCAGGTTTTTTTTTCTTCTTGATGGATCTTTCTCTCAATATGTATTGGTCTGACTAACTGTTCAGAAACTAAAGATATGTAGAAACATCAAATATTTGGTATTTTTGCTTTATAAAAAAATTGCTAGACAATTGTGTGTTCTATTTTTTGCTGATTGTTCTGTTGATTGCTTACAAAGAGATTAATAACTTGTGATTGTGAAAAACAACCATCCCAATTTGTCTGAGCCCAAGGTGACAACGTCAGATGGCTTCTTTTTGTCCCCAACCAGCAGTCCAAAGATAATCAAAAACTACAATCAAGGCTGCAACGATTAGTTGATTGATTGAAAACAAATCTGCTTTTCAAATCAATAATTGTTCCGTCATTTTGGAGGTTACAGAAATGTAATATTTTACTGCTTTTCTTGATCTTATAAATTATAATTACTTGAAATATGCTTTGGGTTTCTGACTGCTGGTCGGATAAAACAAGTAATGTAACGTCTGACCCACCGAGTCCTCTAGGATATTTAAAATGGGAAATTATCAGTTTTCTTGAGTTTTATAGACCAAACTATTAATGAATTTGAGAAAATAATGACAACTTGTGCAATCATTTTAATAGTTATTAGTTAAAGCCCTGTTCGAAATCCTATTAAAACAAAAAGCCACCAAAAACCACCAAACTCATTGGTGGTTTCTCAAAACTCAGGGGGCTCGAATTAACTGCTTTGGGGCTTTTCGGCTGCCTGAAGTTTGATTTATCTGCAGCCCCGGCTCAAACGAGAGCTCTGACACAAGATGGATGAGGACAAGGGAGCCCTGCCTCTGAGCCGCTCACTGGCCCCGGCTCGCTTTACAGTCGGGGTTTGATAAACGATGTTTTGGAGGCTGGATTGCTTGCATTTCTTAAAAATGAGGCAGGCTCTTATTTGAGTATGCGCGTGACGCAGCCCTGCAGGACAATAACCACAAGTGTGTGTGTGTTAGTTTAGCTTGTGTACTTCTTCTGCAAAAGAAAAGGCACCGCTTTGCAACCTACGTGCATCTCTGGAGTTGAATGTATTGTTTGATATCAGCGCAGATGCTTGTGGGCAAAGCTGAGGCCCCAAGATCGGGAACTCTGCGTTAAAACACACACTATAATTTGTGCGTGTCTTCTCTGGGAGGTCAAACGCGAGCCCTCTTCTGGGCTGTGGGGGTCTCACTCTGAACTCAAGACTGCAGGCAGCCCCCCCTCCCCCCCTTCAACGGTTTCATCGACCCAGGCTGCCTGGCTCCTGCAGCCAATCAAAGCTCATTACTCTCCCTCCCCTCACCACCAGACCCCTGGCTGCCCATACCATTCCATACAGAGCAACCAGATGCTGCTGGGACGCAGAGGGAGGATTTCAAAAGGTTAACCCTCAACGCGTGACCCACATCGGCGCCGCACTCCCAGACCTCTTGTGAGGACACCGCTGCTGAAGCGCCTGTGGGAGGGAGGGGGGGGTTGGGTCATGTGGCGCGTCTGTCTGTGCACGCCATAGGAATTCAAATACAAGCACGCACATCCAGATTTAGCATAATCTGATTATTGCTAGAACAGTGCCAACAGCGCTGCGCAGATTAATGTCTGAGCTCTGCCCTGCACAGATGAGGCGTTCAGGTGCAGGAGGAGCGCACGGTGTCGGCTCCGGTGTCTGGTGGTATGCAGCCATTATCAACAAAGGACGGCGGGGGAGAGACGTGAAGCCTGAGTGCGTGTGTCAGAGCAGATGTATTGTCGGATACCTCTGTGGGCAGCAGGAGCCACTCTCTCTCTCTCTCTCTCTCTCTCTCCTCTCACCTCTCTCTTCTCTCTCTCTTCTCTCTTTCTCTCTCGCTTCCTCTCTCCTTCTCCTCTCCTCTCTCTCTCTCTCTCTCTCTCTCTCTCTCTCTCTCTCTCTCTCTCTCTCTCTCTCTCTCTCTCTCTCTCTCTCTCTCTCTCTCTCTCTCTCCTCTCTCTCTCTCCTCTCTCTCTCTCTCTCTCTCTTCTCTCTCTCTCTCTCTCTCTCTCTCTCTCTCTCTCTCTCTCTCTCTCTCTCTCTCTCTCTCTCTCTCTCTCTCCTCTCTCTCTCTCCTCTCTCTCTCTCTCTCTCTCTCTCTCTCTCTCTCTCTCTCTCTAAGCAAATCCAGACAAGATGTCGACTTCCTCGTGCATTTCTAAAGTGTGCATACAGATTACATGAACTTGCATGTCGGATATCCTGCTAATACATGCAAGCTTTCTGCTCCAACCTGCGAGAAAATAGGAGGGGGGGGCATTACGGTACCAATTAAAATCACATGCATGTCAATGAGTCAAATCTCACGTCGTAAAATAAAAAAAAATACAAAAGTGCTTTTCTTCTTCTTCTCCACGAACACTATTTTATTGGCTGAAACACGATACAGATCTCAAACGGCAAAAATGCAACAATGCAAAGCACACGAGCGGCTTCCCGGTTCAAAAGCAGGACATTGTATCGTTAAAATACCACATATGTATGTGTTGTACTATGTACTAACTATGTACAAACTAGGTGCAGCAGCAGCGGCGTGCATTACCTGTTAAAACCGACTAACAGCGGGCTTTTCTTCCGCCTCTTGCCTCCTCTCTCCTCGGCTGAAGTGGAGGCAACCAGCACTAGCAAGGCAGTAGCTTGCGCAGTCATCTCCATAGCGGGCAGTGTCACAACCCAACCAACAGCACAAACTACTACCTCAGCCAGTAACGTGGTCAAAATGCCAGACGGAGACGATGAAAAAATAGGCCCCAAAAAAATAAAAATATGAATAATAATATCGTGGAGCTGAAGGAATGCGCCGTCTCGGCCGTGCAGCGCCATTCCCACACAGCCGGAGACGGTCCGTCCTCGTCCGCGCCGCTCCTCGATCTGTGCAGACTTGAAATAAGAAGGGAAACCCCGCCCAAGCAGACCTGCTCCCTCCGCCGTCCTCCTCCTCCTCTTTTTCTTCAAACCACAAAACGGTCCATTCTCCTCATATGACCTACTGGATGATCGGGCTCGGTGACCTCCAGGGGACATTTGAGAGGGATCCAAGGGGTCCCAGCAGTTCATATATCGTGAGGATATATCAAAAAATAAATAAATAAAAAGGTGTTTTCTATTATTCTATTACACTTCAACTCCTGACTGTACAAAATGGTCTCTTTAAAAATGTCCCTCGACTTTAAAATTGGATAAAATCTTAACACCAGGAAATACAAACACATGTTATACTTCTGTGATAAAACATCTTAATAACAATACAGATTATTCATACCACGTGGTGGTATTTTGGGGAATTATGAGTGTGTTCATTAAATAACTACGGATGACAATAGTTTTGTTTTACGCACTTACGAGACATAAATAATGTCAACGTGTGGGCCTCGTTACAATATGGCAATCGTATTGCAAAATATTTAAATGAAGCAAAATTCATGAAATGTATGTGAAATTTCAGGTGCCCTGTGCAGTTTTAAATGAACTTCACTGTGTAAACTGGCTTTCAAAAAAACAAAAATTGTGGTACGATTAATTTGCACGTCACAATATCTTTTTAAACTGTAGTTTTTGTCACGAGTAGCATGCTTTCACACATAACAGATTATGTGGCGAAAAAGCTTCACAATTACTTTTAGAAGAGATTGATTTTTCCGAGCTTTTCGCTGCAGCAAATAGTCACCAACCAATCACATTGTGCGGAACGGGCTGAGTTGCACCTTTATTAATAAAAACAACACGGTGGCTCGTAGTCCCAAACTAGATGGCTAACTTTACGACGCCTTTTTCAACCCATGCTAACCACATCCACTACTTCCATTCTCACCTTTCACAATAAAAGCTCTAGACATAAAGTATTCATTGGCTAATTTTCCACATTCTCTGGGTCATTTATTCGTCGCACTTCTGTCGCAAACTCACTAATTCAAACTTCGCGGGCTGCACAGTCTCCACCAGAGGGCACTGTTTCGTTAGTGTCAGACCAAATCTACACATGCCAAGTGACACACAGGACAGGTAGGCAGCAATTCGGTAACGCAGATACAGGAAAACAATAAAGCGGCTGCAACTTACACTACAGCAGTTGTAGCAACATTTGTTTTGAGCCGTAGCTGCTTGAGGCTGCAGTGCGTAATCACTCTGCTGTGATAAATGTTAGCGATGGCAGTTTTTGTGGTACGCTGTCGCCAACGACGATCCAGATAGAGCTAATCGTTACGGTTACTTTGCATGAAAGTTTTCCTTCTCGCTTGGACAGGGGTGTTGGAGACCTCACTCAGGATCCCGAAGATAAACTGGAAAGCTTCATGGAGATAAAGCATATTTTCTCATCTTACTCTGTGAACTAAGGATTTATTTCAACCAAACCAGAGTTGCCGATTGTTGGAAAAGTGGAATAATGTTGTGTTTTGCAAGTTTATTTTTTAAGTTTGAATGCCGCGTCTTTAACGTGTAAACAAGGTGATCAACCCGGTCTTAGTTTGCTGGAAAAGAGAAACTTGAATACAAAAAAAAACGGTGTACGGACGTATTTTTTAGGTTTAGATGTAAGAATATTTCTTTCATGGATGGCGCAATGCATTCTGGTACATGTAGAAACTGCCGGCACGTCTCCACAGCAGGAAGGATCAGTCAATAAAGCACGCACCGGGGGGATTTATTTCTTCAGCGGACTACATTTACCATCAGCACTGATTGGATGTCCACATAAAAAAAAAAAAAAAAAAGAAAAGATGGCCAATTCCCCCCTTTGCCATGCATTGTAACTGAGCACACTCGGAGCACAGATCTGATCATAGAATCGTCCCATTTATTTTATACAGACAAGTACATCCCTTCTCAGATGGCTGGCTAAAGATGACATGGAATGTTACAGCGAGATTTGTTTTCTTGCATAAAATCCTCACCGTGGAAAATGTTGCAAAAGTCTAAGTGTTCATTTTTAAGATCAATAAAGCCCCGTTTATTTATTTTTTTGCCGTTTTTTTTTCTTTTCCGTTAATTACATCATCAACACTATCACCACACACTGTACATTGACTCGGCCTCATCAGGAGAGAGAAACAAACTAAACCCAGAGGCAACACTGCAATTATTTTTTTTAACACAAGAGTGCAGTCAGTCAGTATGAGAATGAGAGGGGGCAGATGTGTAATCAGCTCACATGAGAAGCATACGATGATGTATGAAGGTTTGGGGGGGCGGGGTCATCGACGTGGTCCGAGCAGCCCCTTCTCGGATCTCCGTTCACCGCGGGTTGCTTCATGTCACCGTTAGAGGGGAAGGGGGGGAAGAGTTCATGTCCGTGCACTTGTGGAGCACGTTGGGTCGAAAAGACACATTCAAGATTTCTTCATTATAAAAAACAAACAAATTTGAGTGAGCCTGGTCAGGACTCTCCGTTCTGGACTCTGGAGACCGGCGGCTGCATAAAGTCTTTGAAGGGCCCCAGGGCCTCCTTCAGGGCCGAGCTCACCTCAGACGAGGAGCAGGTGACGCACTCCACCAGCGTGGGGTACAGGGCGATCACCTGAGCCCACGTGTTGCTGTCCACTGCAAACGGTAAACAAAAGAAACCGCAGAGGAGGGTAAAGCACAAAGGGGGGATTGGGAGGAGAGGGAGAGGAGAATGTGAATTGTGATAGGACGCCATCGCCATCAGAGAAAGCATTGCCTGCATAATATCCCCACAGCGAATGGAAATGAGTTTTGCTCCGACGACGTAATGCAAACATCCTGAAGGGCACTTCAAAAACGTAATTTTAAAATGTCTCACTTCAATCTATTGCGGTTAAAAAAAACACACACACATTTCTTGTAATTGACCTTGTGCTGGAAACGTAAACAGTTCCACCCAGATTGGAGATTAAACTCATTTGAAAAACGGTCCCAACTGTACTCTGACACATTTATCTGAAATGAATAGATGGCTGCATGGTGGCATTGTTGTATTTTTTTCCAAGATCTATTTAATTAATCCTTGACACAGCTCGGTACTCACCGTTTTCTGGCTGCGTCTTTTTAAGCGAGTCCATCAAAGTGCTGATTGCTTTCAAGACAAAGATGATCTCAGTCACTTGTTGCCTGAAACCAAAAAGACAGTGTACAGTTCAAGGAGGGCTTTTTAGAAGAAGAAAAAACGAGATAAAACAAACAGGGAGATGAGAGGCTTTGACCGAAAGGTGTTTGCTGAATAAATTACATTTAAACAAAAAAGCCAAATCAACTTTTGATCTACTCTATGCAGAAGAGAGGAAGCAAGCTCTTAAACTTTGTCCATGATGAAGCAAAGACCCAAAAGATTACATGTGATTAATGAGGAGATCAATACTGAATATGTATTTATTAAATATGAATAGGTGGCCAGAGAGATGCAGCATGTGTTAAGTAGTTTGACTAAAGTGTGTAATAAAACAAATTGGGGTTGTGGTGTTGCATTACAGCCGCAGAAAAGACCACTTGTTATTGTTTGTATCTTACAAATCAATAAATTGTATGCAATTAGCATTATTTGTATGATATTTTGTAATTTTTTGCCCAAATCCTCTCATTAAAAGAGAACTCCATATTTTTTGCATTGCACCCCAATAACACTGACTCTGTGGTCAAAGATCAAATGGATGCAGTAGAATCTGAGGTATCGGATATTTTCCATTCCAAAATTACCCACAATGCAACTCTGCCTCGGGCTGTTTCGATCAAAGAGCCAGGTGTGCTAGTAGCAGCTGATGTAATCTAAAGCCGAGGGGCATTGCTTGTAGACATTTGTGGAGCTCCTCTTAGCATCCAACACAGATTTGTACAATAATTGAGAAACCATTTCTTACTTTTTGAATCTTCATATATATATTTATATTTTTTACATGTTCTTATAATGCAATCCACGATCTTCTTATTCCATAGTTTTTAATGTGGTATGGTTTGTTTGAATTTAAGCCACCTTGCAATTGCTTTTCATGTGTGTTTTCTAATTATCCCATTACTCTGAACTTCCCCCTCGCCCCATCCCTTCGCCATTTTACGTGCTAATGGCGCAATATACCCTCGGGGTATCATTTAACTTCCACCGTGTCTTAGGGGGAGGAAAAGAACGCACTGCAGAACGAAGTGTTACAGCCAAGCCTAAAATGTGGTGCCAGTGTGTAAAACTGAGTAAGTACAGTGGTTTTGTGTTGTTTACAAATAAAGAAAACACCAGTTTCGAGCTGAATTTCTGATTAGGGCCATACATCTACAAATAAATCAATCAAAAGCAGGTTTTAGAGGTGTACAGCGGGGCGTACCTGGGCAGGGGGCAGCGTCCGCTCAACCTCTCATCCTCTACGTAGCGCCGGAGAACATCCTGGGATCTCTTGAGGAGCACCGAGAGCGCCATGCGAGAGATGTAGCCCTCCTGCGGGGTGGACACCTTGTTGCTGAAGGAAAACTGCAGCAGCGTCTCAAAGCACACCTTAGAAAACTCCTCCCTCATCCGCACGTCGATCTCCGCCTCTGTCAAGATGAAAGCCCTTTAGTTATTAGACAGTGGACAGACAGGGATTTACTGCCTTGAAGAGCTTGAGAGGAGGCACTGGGGGTGCTGAGACACAACAATTACATAATGGTTACACTGGGAATCAAGCACTTGGCCACCCTGATGTCCCAGCAAAACATGATTTTACCTTCCAAAAGTCTTACCTGTGAACGAGGGAGACTGGGAGTGGATGGAACCCCGATTGAGCATAGTCATGATCTGGCCAACAAAGTCTTTGGGGATGAAATTGGCAAACGGTAAAATCTCTGTGCTGATCAGCTGGACCACCTAAAATAAAGAGGACACAACGCTGTTATTGGGTTTCCTCATAAATAAAAATAAAAAAATCACACTGATGGACTGGAAACAAGTATCTACCTCCACATCAACGGCTTCATTCTTCTGAAATTCTTGGATGGACAGGTTGTCTGGAGGTGTGCTATGAAAGGAGAGCCACAGAAACGAGGGGTTTAGCACTCAGAGCTTCCAAATTGTGCGTGCCGATGGTCTAAATCTGTACCTTTTGGTAAAAAGAAAGTCTTCAAAGGCATTGGCCAGCTCCGGCCACATAGTTTCAAATTTTCCAGACGAGGCGTGCTGGCGTGCCACCGGCAGCCCGATGGACAGCACCTTCAGCAGAGAGGAAACGGCGAGCTTCCAGGTGCTCTCAGACGGACAGGCGTACTTCAAACCCAAGGGCATCCGTAAAGTCTTGAGGGTGAAGGGGAAAACAAACGGAGGTGAAGGCAACGCAATACATCATGAGGCGGAAATACAAAGACAGACTTCAAGGTCAAATCTATTAAACTAACTGCAGGAGTCTGAATCCCCTTCATGTCCAGTGAAAGTAATACACCAAGACAGCTGGGTTCCCCAAGGTAGTGCTGCCTTCTTGTTTTGGAGACACAAAATAAAAAAAAGGGCGGTGGTCAGACTTAGATTTCTCCAAAGGGAACCTTCATAATAGCTCCTTGGCAAAATAGCTCTTTAGTTTGTGGTTTCTTCTTAAACAGACTATGGGCAAAGAGCAGAGACTAGATACAAAAAAATGTCCGAATCTGTGGCTTTAAGGTCTTTAGGAAGGTTTTCTGTGCTCTGCACTGACATATTGTTGTGGTTGTTGAGGGAGTGCATTCAGAAAAGGCTGCTGATATCATTTGCACTGTAAGCCTCGAGGTCAATACCATCAGACCAGGCCGTCGGATCTTAGACTCAGACAGCAAACAAAGAATTAAGATTTCCGAATATATAACACTTATTATATACAAAGCATCTCCTGGACTTTATATATCATCTCTTGGAAAGTAACTCGCACACATTCCTCTATTGGGTGTCAGAACTTGCAGTACACTCCCTTTAAAGATGTTCCTCCACTGTTAATATAAACATATTGATTAAGAGGAAAATCCACAGCGATGCCAAAGTTGGAGCTCAGCCTTTGTCCGCTAATGGGAAACTCCTGGTGTGACATCATGCATCGGGTACGTATGACAGACGTTCAGCTCGCTGAAGGCTTTCATCACACGGACAGCAGCGCAGCAACGATTACCGCGCATGATCCTGCGTTTCCACTCTTTAATTAAATCTTAACGGATTCTCATGACATCACACTCCATGGCCGCATATGGTTCAGCAATAGCTGGGCCAGTAGCATGCACATGTGGACCAGAAATAAAAATGAATGAAATAAATGAAAACGCTATATCCAACAATTTACTTTCATTTTGACTGTTATTTAACTACAGTCTTGGAAAACTGGTGCCAATTCTGGTGAAAATACCTTGATTATGTTCTGCAGAACCTTCTCATTGATGACAGCTTTGTGGCACGCCGTTTTATGGTACAGGTCCACCACCACCTCCAAGGAGCGCTCAGCAAAGGGCACATAGTTTAAGGCAACCCATTCCGCCTGAAAAGAGAAGCAGGACCGGATATTAGTCGAACAAATCTTAAACGCATTATCTGTACGTTTTGGCAGAGCCACATTGAAAGCAGTTTTTAAAGGCACACTTTGTATACAAGTAACACGCACACTTATTTAAAAAAATAATAAATAAAAATCCTAAAGTACAGTGACTATTAGTCAGCTTCAAGTTTTGTTAGGCTTGTATGAGTACCACGGCTGAGATGTTATAGCCAAACAAATGACTTGATGCTACAAAGTGTGTCTTTAAGAAATATACACAGAACCACACGTGTGCATTATGAACGTCACCAAAAACACACAAAATCAACTGATGATGGAACGGCACAGGGACTGTGCACACAGAAGGCATAACCACCAGTTAGTGGCAGGCAGAGAAAGGTGTGGGGGGAGGCGCATGGAGTGAGGAAACGCAGATGAGATGTGAGAGCCTGCCATGCGGCGTGATCTACCGCAGAGGGAAGGACGTCACCATTCAGCACAACTTAGTAGAACTAGAGAGGGGGCTGAAGTAGATGACGGGACTCACCGGTGCAAAGAGCTGGATCTAAAATGGTAATCCGGTGAGTAGTCCCCAAGAAACAGAATGAGAGAAGATCGCAATTAAACTGGTGTTTTCAAATTGTGTCCGATTTTTCAGCGGCTTGTTGGATAAATTAGATTCTGCAACCAGGACTCCTCGCACCAAAAGCCAACAGGGCAATAAAGACCACCCATAGCATCTGTTTGGCTGGGTGAATTTTGTTTTGACATTCTCACTTAAACAATTTAAAGTTTTCAGATTCCGATAGCCTGGACCCCACATGCAGGCCTCGAGGATTCAAGACGTGAAACGTGCCGAGCTAACGTTTCTTGGCTTAAGCGTACCAGCCTGCCAGATAGAGACTGAGACTCTCTGAGACACCTGCAGGATTGTTCTTTTAAAAGCTGTAAGTCGCGAGATGTATGAGGAAGAAAGACACTGAACGATGTGGTGAAAAAGACTTTCCTGTTTGTGGGTTTATAACTGAAGAAATCTTTCTAAAAAAAGGTCACTGGGAACTTTGTGCACTGGGAATCTGAACTGTGTTTGAACTGAAGTTTCTCTGGCGAGCTGCCAGCAGCATGAAGTGTGAGGGAGGGAATATCTGGGCTACTAATGGGGGTCCAGAAGAACCTGTCAATCTCGTGAAGGGCCGCGATAGGGGCTTCATGAGGACTGGACTGAAGGAGGGAGGGGAGGCGCTTCATGAGCTTGTTGGAAATGGCTGAGGGACGAATAACAGTGTACGCCCTTCAACGCTTTAATGAAACAAAACTGTAGAAAAGACAGAAATTGAAAATGAAAACCGGGGCAGTTCCACAGCCAACTCCCTTTCCTCCCTACCTGGTTGTATTTGGCATTGGCCACGTGTTTGGTTTCCATTCTGCCGTACTGAGGAGGCTTGCAGGAGAACTCCACGAAGAGGAGCAGCTGTTCAAAGATGGCCGGGTACATGACCTGCAGGTTCTCCGGGCCCACACAGATGGCCTGCAGCAGGGAGGGAAGGGAGGAACAAATACTGCTGTCATCCACCGCGGGACTGCACATTGCATAATTTAGCAGACTGACACATTGTTTCCTGGACTGAGTTGACACAAAATGAGTAGGAGTTACTTTGGGTTGGCAGGGAGAGTGAGGACTCTCTTCTGAAAGAAATGGTTCTCATAGCAGAGAGGCTGGAGTTACGATGTCAAGGCGTCAATTAAAAAAAAAAAAAAAACGTACATGGAAATGTTTTGCCCAAATTGTATTTGGTATATTAATCAAACATTGCTGAAATGATGGACTGGAGTCACATTTGCTGGTTCCACTTTCTCAAAATGGGAGAATTTGCTACTTTTTGTAGTTAATTTGCAAAAACAATTTTAGACTGTTTGGTGAAACAAAACATCTTAAAGACTATACGTGGCCAGTTTTGGGATATATACTATGTATAGGCTTAACTCTGGAATAAAGCATTAGGGCTGCTCTGACATAAAATTGCAATTTCTCGAGGATGTTTTCTTCTTTTCATGTATCTACTTGCGTCTTTTAAGATTATTTTAGCCTTTTTTTTTTCCTAAGTGTGAAGTCTGTGAATTTGGGGAGAGCGGACGACATGCAACAAAGACTTCCTGCTGGACTCAAACTGGGGACATCACCATCCAACATGTCACCCCCACTTGGCCCTAAGCTCTTTTCTATGGTGCATAATGTATAAGACATGTTCTATTTGGTACCCGTCATTTTCCTTTTCTGACAGCACATTTTGCTTTGCCCACCTTCTGCAGAACGTCCAGAGCGGTGAGCACAGCTTCCTGCAGGCTGGTGAGCACCGCCTCAGTGTAGGAGGGGAGGATAAAGGGCGAGGCGTCGCTGCTGATGGGCACGGACACGGCCCCGTGGAGGATGACCCCCAGCTTCTTCAGATCCTCCATACTGAAGTTGGCTTTAATGTGCTGGTAGAGTGCGGGGAAAATCTGGATCAATGCCGTGAGGAAGGGCTGGCTGGGGATGAAGGAGAACTTCTCGGTCGGGCCACTAGGTGGCCTTGTGCTGTCCGTTCCTGTTCGATACCACGTGTTCCACGCTGACCACCACAACGCGGAGTCTTCCAAGGCGGACTCCTCCCCCGGGGGAGGGGCCTGCAGCTCGGCGCCGTTGTACCGCGTCAGCCGCTCAACCAGCGAATCCGAGCGCACCAGGGGTCTGCCGGGGCCGGACGCCGAGAGGGGGTCAATGAGCACCGGGGGGACGCCCAGAGCAGCGAACGCGTCGCCTGCTTTGTCGGAGTCTCTAACAGGTGTAACGATCTGTAGGATCTCCTGAAAGCTCTTGAGGGCAGCCAGGGAGACCTCGTTGTTTTTGCTGAGAGCGGCTGACTGAATGTGGTTAAGCAGCACCTCCCAGGCCTCGAAGAAATCACCTGCAGATACACAGCGCAATGATGGGATCATGTGAGAGACTACCATGGAGCCCACACTGCAACCCAGTGGAAAAAGTTAACTAAAAAGCAATTTTTAGAGAGAAACAGACAGAAGGGTTTGCTATATGTGTTTTAAAAGGTATGTCAAACTGATTCAGCAGCGAAAACATGGTTGGTGAGATAAAGATAGATGCTAAAGCCTCCGGATCACAGCGTGAAAGTGAACATAACCTGGCGTTTGAGACAATGAAATTAAGGAACATCATCGTTCCTGTAAAACTAAGGTTTCTTTATTCACTGTTACCATCAATAAAAAGCGAAAAGCAGCATGTGTAACGAGCATCACTATTACACAACGTTTAGCCGTGACTAGCGCAGAATCAACAAAAATCTGAGTCTAGTTTTTTTACCCCTGCTCGGAGTTGGACATTGCTATGCTGTGTATTGGCGGTCTGCATTTGAGAGGCGGGACTCCGCAGAGGGTCAACTAGCTGCACGTGTTAGCCGTTTCCTGTTCACAAAGTCTGTCAAAATTAACATGAAATACGTTCGCCCTCGGAGGAACGTACTGTGATATTGTATTGCCAGAAACAGTTATTTATTTTATCAAGGTATGTAGGAATCAGCCTTTCTCTTCGTGAGCTAATGTGTAGTAAGCTGGGAATGTGTTGTATGTTATGAGTCACCTCTTTAGTAATTTGGCACTGGGTAAAATGTTAAGAGGGATGAGTGCAGTTAATGAGGAGCTCATGTTTTATCATTCATATCTCCCTGAAATGCTAATCCTGTCCGCATGGGGCTTAGCATGACTAAATGTGTCCAATATAGCAGTAAAAACATCAGGACTGAACTTTTACTCACTTCAGACTTATATATATATATATATATATATATATATATATATATACACACACACATTTCAATATGTAATTGTCATAATTCTGTGGCGCTGTGGCCAACATATGTACAACAGCATCAGGTATCCGAGTAGATCATGCCTGGCTCACCTAACTGCTGGAGGAGATACCTCCTAGTGTTGAAAATGCGCGCCGCTCCGGCTAGCGTCAGCACCCAGGTCTCCGCCCACTGTTTCTCGGCTGTGTCGCGCGAGTGGTGGATGAGGATGTTCCCGCCGCCGGACTCAATCTTCTCCTTGTCCGCCGTGGTGGACGACGTCCTCACGCAGTCGAGCAGGGGGAACAGCACCTAGCGGTGACACCAAGGAAGTTCAACCAGCAGAAAGAGCGCCGCAATAATGGATAATGGGTAAAACAATATGGATGACGGCCTTTTCTAGTTTAAACCAAAACGACATTTAGAAATCCTTCAACGTTACCTTCCAGACCACGATGTGCCACGTTGGCTGCTGCAGCAGTGTCCCGTGTGCAGCTATGGTGGAGAACAACGTCTGCCCGGCGCTTTTACGCACAGCGGGCCGGGGGTCCACACACATGTCGCCCAGCTTGGCGTACAGGCACAGCCACAGGCAGTCAAAGGGGGGGGCGGGGTGGAAGGGCCGGTTCAGGGTCTCTCCTTTCTCCTGGGCCTGCTTCTGCAGGGCCTCCTCCTCCCTCTCCAACTCCTGTATGATGGCTTCGCCCCTTTGGAAGAAGTAGTCCGAAATGTTCCACTGTGGGTAAAGGGGGGAGGGAAGGGGGGTTGGTAAAATGCTTCTGGCAGTTTTGCTATTATATTACCATAAAGTAATCTCGCAGGAACAGCCACGCTCCAAGAGAAATAATCCCGCAAAACCACAGATCAATATCGGGTTTTGCATGTCCTGAATACTGTACAAAGTATCTATGAAATGTCAGCAGAGTGCTTAAGTGCTGCTAAATTAGATTAAACAATGCAAAAACAAGGAATTATGTGACATTGTCGATCTAATCATATTAAACATACAATGTTTAAGCTTTAAAATGACTGGAAAAGAAACATGTCCAACCTGTCAGAGTCAGAAATTTCAATAATAAGCTGTAATATTAATAATAATAATTATGGCTGAACGTTTATTTTATTCCCGGTTGCATCATTCTACTGATGGCTACCAAAAGCTACTCTAGTACAAAGACCCCCAAAACAGGTTCTCTCACCAGCAGGCCGATGGAGGTGAGGCTGATGTTGAGCTCCTGGTTCTGCAGGCCGAAGCTGCCGGCTACATCTACCACGATCTGGAGGCACGTGCAAGGCATGGTGGGTAGGAAGTCTGTCACCACCAACTGCAGGCACTGGAAGGCTGTTCGGATCAATGACTCGCTGCAGGGAAACCAGAGACTTTATTTGGTTTGGTTTAGGACGGCTCCCACAAATAAACAAATATTAGCTTTTTTCGCATAAAAACAAGAACTCTTTAAGCCGCAGCTAAATAAGTGAAGGCCTGCCTGCTTTGTACACCCCCTCCTCCCTTGTGCGCTTACCCTTGATCATTGCGGATGGCTCCTATGACCCCTAAGACGAGCGGCCAGCCGGGCCCCAGGCTGTCTCCCTGGCTCTGGAGGATCTGCAGGACACTCTCCAGCTGTTTCTGCCGGATGTCTGCGTGCAGCACGTTGGACAACTCCTTCAGGGGGTTCAGCAACAGAAGCTGCAGCCGCTTGGGGACACATTTTAATTCAATTAACTTGGTAAACTATGCTACTACAACACTGCGCAGTCCACATGCACAATTAATATATTAAAATGTTATAACAGTTGCATCTTCATTAAACTAATTTATTACAAAAGACAGATGTCTTTTGTTTTGTTTCGCAAGAGTTAGCTCATTTCCCAGTCAGGCCAGATATGTTTGTGCGGAGTTGTTAAATGTGAGTCATAACTGCCTTTTTTTATTTTTATGCGTTCCAACACAATGGATTCCTCTGATTAGATCCCTGATTAGCATGATGACATACAGACATGTACAAAATAAAAGCCTGGGAAAAGAAATCAGTGGAGGAACAGAACGGAGATGCTTGATGGATCACTGTTATGATTGTTAACATGTGAAAGTGTAGCACACTAAATGCCTTTTAATATATAGTAGCCATTAGGGCTCAAAAAAGGTCTTTTTAATATATTTTGTTTACCTCATTTGGATGTATGGTAGAAAAAGCATCACTTAAATGGCTGATTTAACCCTTGATTTTCTTTTTTACAACACTTTCAGTACGTTTAAGGTGGTGAGCTTGAGTCTGTTTTATTCCTTTTCTATTATGTGCATCATAGAAAAAAAAAAAAAATCATTGTTCCCGCACAAAGTCCTGACGTTTTCTTTTATCGGTGTGCATAATGCGTATTTTGTGCTGCTTAGCATTTCGTGGCTCCCTCTAGACGCGGTGTCTCTAACGTGTCGTCCATCAAACCCAGGACTAAAACTCCTTTGATGTTTAGTCACAAAACTTCAACTGAAGTGTTCTGCCTTAAAGCTCATCAAGGGATGTTCCTTGAACCGCGTGCGACTGCATTCCTTGCTAGGTCGCCTATTTCAAAGATGTTGTTGCACAGATTTGAGTGTGCAAATACTTTTTTTCCCCCTTCATACCACTATGTTGTATTTTCAATATTTGAATATTACGTGCAATGTTAACCGCTTGCCCACGCTGCAAATAAAAAGGCCTTGAAGAAGCAATCGCATTGTGCATTTCTGCAGGACGGCCATCATTTGTATGGCTTTGTGCTGTTTCTATTAACCTCTTTCAGACGAGCTCTGTGCCATTCCCTTTATCTCTCGCACCAAGTTGAAGGTCACAGACACTGTGCTTGTGAGTGGCAAGAGAGAGTGACTGTGACATTTCTGTTTTTCCACATTTTAAGCATTAGGCGCACACTTTTATCTCTCGTGGCATACACTGCAACAGTGGAGCAGCTTTCTCAAATGTCAGCGTTGCAAACAAACAATGTTAAGGAGCTTAAACCTAGGGAGGACGAATAATGCATCCATCTAATTAAATACTCCCTACAGTGGTCATATGATAGAGGATTGTGGTCCACGTTGTTTTATACATGCAGATGTGTGCTTTCCTGCTTTTCTGTGTGTTACCTACCTGGTTTTGCGCCAGCGGAGGGTCGTGCTTGTAGGCCAGGCTAGCCTTGATGAGTGCCGTCAACGCCTCAGCCCCCCACTCTCGCATCCTAGAGTTTGGGTGCTGGCAGACCTGCAGGACACATCACAGATGCACAAATGCAGACACATGCACACGATGACGGATCTGATGCAGAGACTGTTCAGCGCAGTGTTTCCCAGCGGTGTTCACAGCGTGCGGGTGTGAAACAAGTTGGTGAAATACACCTCGGTCTGCGGGATAAAGACCGGGATCCCCTGTGATCACAAGATGTGCCGTGGCGGTGGCGGTGTGATCATGAAAGCTGGAATAGATACACATGAAGAGGCCGAGCTCGACGGAGAAAAGCACACTAGTGTGATGCAAAGCCTGTCGTCTGCTTTTAAGATCTCGAGTGCATGTGTGCGCCAAATTAAATCATCTTTGGTCTTTAGGGAAATATGCCAAACACATTTCCACTGTTGTCCTAAGAGAAGAAAATGTTGTACTGCTTAAAAGGCATGAAGAGACTGCTAAGTAGATACTGCATCCCTTCAGAGCCCAGATGGTCCATGTGTATCCATTTAATAATTTGGCTTCCGTCGCCCTGCGTGATCAATAACGTGTCAGATTTTAAATCTTAATATGTATCTTATTGTCCATCGGCGAATAAAGACGTCATTACAAAAGCGTTGAATTCAAATTCAAATTTCAAGTCTGCAAAGAACGAGAAGCGGCATTGTTTCTCAGCATGAAGCTTCAGATTCTGCGATAAATCAGAGCTTCACATTGCAAATGCACATGGATGCAAAGTCAAACACGTGTAGCGGAGACGTGCACATTACGACACAGCGAACTCTTACGTCCAACATATTGAAAGCAGAGAGAGAGAGAGAGAGAGAGAGAGAGAGAGAGAGAGAGAGAGAGAGAGAGAGAGAGAGAGAGAGAGAGAGAGAGAGAGAGAGAGAGAGAGGAGAGAGAGAGAGAGAGAGAGAGAGAGAGAGAGAGAGAGAGAGAGAGAGAGAGAAGATTGGGGAAAAAGAGGACGATTATACAGGAGGGAATCTCAGCTTACCTTCTGCAAAACAGACAGGAGTGCAAAAAAGAGAGGGGAGATAGACAGAGAAAATGTAAAGAAAACCTCTAAACACACTTCTTTACACACACATAAAAGGAGAATCATGTTACAGATATGACAACATGGTGAAGTACAAACTACACACACGTTAATCCAACTTTATCTATAGTTTATAGCATTTGCACACAGCAAAGTGCTTTAAACCCAAACACCTACATAGGTTTGAAACAGTGCTTATAAATGTGCCAGGACTCTCTCTACCTCATGTTTGGACGCTGTTGTCCTTCTTTTAAAATAGCATAAATAAAAGTATTTCGGGAACGGGTGGGAATTTCCTTCTATCCTTCAAAGAATTGCTAAACCATGAAACGAAAGTTACGACGGTAACTACGGTTCTATGAATCCTGGATGACCGCCAGAGGCAGTGTTTCACACTGGATATCTTCCGTCTCGCGCATGCGCAGTTCGAGTACTTATAACAACAAAGTCACCTGTGACCTCGGATGACCCCCGGCCGGGTATAACTTCCGGCGTCATTCTGAGATCAGTCCTGCGGAATCTTCTCGCGAGCTCACGAGATTCCGAGTGACCAAGAACTCTGGCGGTCATCCAGGATTCATAGAACCGTAGTTACCGTCGTACCTCTCGTTCTATTTCATCCTTACTGACCGCCAGAGGCAGTGTTTCACACTGGATGACTTATATCAACAGAGTCACGAGGAATGCCAAGAAACCTACCTCGTCTGACTCAGGCCGAGGAGTTTCGACGAAGAACCACCCCCAGTGGGTGAGGGGTGGCAACGTTTACTCTGTAGTACCTGGTGAATGTGCTTGGTGATGCCCATGAGGCTGCCGCACATATATCCTCCACAGGCACACCTCTCAGGTTTGCCCATGACGTGGAGACACTCCTGGTAGAATGGCACTTTACGCCGGATGGCAGAGCAAGGCCGTTCGCTCTGTATGCACAGGCGATGGCCTCCACTATCCAGTGGGACAGGCGCTGTTTGGAAAGGGCGTAGCCTTTTCTAGGTCCGCCATAGCAGACAAAAAGCTGCTCCGACCGCCGTATGCCTGCGGTGGCCTCAACATAGGTTCTGAGGGCCCGCACCGGGCACAGAAGCTCTGACCTCCCCTCGCTCAATGGGGGGGTCAAACTGTGCGAGCTGGATAGGCTGGTTGAGATATGAGCGCGTTAGCACCTTTGGAAGAAACGCTGCATTAGGCCACAGCGTGACACCTGAGCCATCTGAGTTCCACCTCTGAGATTCACTCACCGACAGGGCGTGTAGCTCGCCTACCCGCTTTGCCGAGGTGATGGCAAGGAGAAAGGCAGTCTTTGCCGACAGCCATCGCAGCTCTGCCTCCGCCAGGGGTTCAAAGGGAGGCGAGCATAGGGTGTCCAGTACCACGGACAAATCCCATGGAGGAGCTCTCGGGGTGCTTGGGGGGCATAGTCGCCGAGCCCCACTCAAGAAGGAGGACACCAGCCTGTGGCTGCCTACAGTGTCATTGTCGACCTTAGCATGCTGCCATGAGATAGCTGCTACGTACACTCTTAGGGTAGAGGGGGACCGGCCCTTATCTAAGAGGGATTGCAGAAACCCGAGTATAGTTGGCACAGGGCACTGGACTGGGTCCTCGTTGTGAACCGCACACCAGTCAGAGAACAGCCTCCACTTACATCCGTACTGTAGACGGGTAGATGGCGCTCTGGCATTCAGAATAGTCCTCCTGACTGATTCTGTGCAGTCTCTCAGCAGTTGGTCGGGCCCTGCAGCGGCCAGGCCCATAGCTGAAGGCGGCTGGGGTCGGGATGCCAGATCCGGCCCCCTAGCTGGGAAAGGAGATCCCGCCTGTCGGGGAGGCGCCATGGCGTCCCGCAACAGAGTCTGTGCAGCAGGTGAAACCAAGTCCTGGCAGGCCATAGGGGGGCCACCAGTACCAGACTGTGGCCCTGCTGAAGAACCCTGAGGAGTTGGCAAGATCAATGGAAATGGGGGGAAAGCATAAAGAAGACCCTCTGGCCACGCATGAGCCAGGGCATCTTGACCCAGAGGGCTGGTCCCTTCCATCAAGGAGAACCAGCGGCTCGACGGGCCGGCGTAGAGCGCACCGTTTCCTCCTATCGCAGCCTTTGGAGGGCGAGAGACTCGCGACTCCGACCGGTGGTCACAAGGCTACAAGCGACGAGCTCCTTATAGGCCCCACCCGCCCCAATTTTGGGGCTTTTGGGTTTAGCCTCTGGGACTGAAAAAATCCAAAAACAATAAAAAAATAATAAAATAAAATAAAATAAAACCCAAAAAATTGTCATATCCCTGCACCACAAGTCAGTATAAGTTAATTGTGTCATGTTTATAACACTATTACACAATAATTACAAACATAAACCATAAGCATGAATTAAAGTGACTCAAAAATGACTAAGTATGGACCCCGAGTTTTGAATAATGCTGATTAAAAAAGTTAGGAACCAGCTAGAGGCCTAAACGGTTTTAGAATCCTTAGAGCCTACAGAATCCGCCAATACCAAACATTCCACTCTCAGACAAAGCATTGCAAAGATATGCACAGGAATGCCATTTGTGTCCAGCAAAAAATATGAAAATTGACTTACTTATGGCTGAAATATGAATATTCCAGACCTTCCTGCTCCCTACTGACAGCTAAGGCCAATGAGCACCATGCTGCAGTGAAGCGAGCCCCGTTCAGGGACCACCGAGGACTGTGGGAACTTTCATGCTTGAGCGGAGTTCACATGAGTTCTCGAGATTTATTTAACTAAAGTAATTATTAAAAATACTTAACTTCACCCAATCAAAGCCAAACTTCGCACAGATACTCCTACAACATTGAGCTATTTTATAGTAATTTAAAAAGTGTTCACATCGATGTGTAAGGTAATAAATATTAACTTTTAACATAATTTTTCTTTAAAAAAAAACATCTTTTTACTTTTTTTTTCTTTTGTATGTGTATTATCATAAACCAATATACCACTAACACATATATGGCCTTATTATCTATCCTCGCAAGGGTCTTCTGTATTTTATAGCTTTTTAAATTTTTCAAATAGACCTTGTGAATGAGGAGATAATCAGGATTTAATGTGAGAGAAAAAGCATTCGCAATTTTGGCTAAAAACATTTATGGGGCCTAAAAGGTTCAGCTTTAGCTGACGCCAACATAGTAGTTAGCCTGCGCAGCGAGAAGATGAAAAAGGACTGATCTCAGGATGACGCCGGAAGTTATACCCGGCCGGGGGTCATCCGAGGTCACAGGTGACTTTGTTGTTATAAGTACTCGAACTGGGCATGCGCGAGACGGAAGATATCCAGTGTGAAACACTGCCTCTAGCGGTCAGTAAGGATGAAATAGAACCAAAACTGGTCAGGTTTCATTGTCTAAAATTAAAAAAATGTGTAAATCAGGTTTCACTACTGCAAGAACAACATTAAAGAGGAGACTCTTGCATACACTCCAACCTACTGGACGTCAACACTAAAATACTGTAATACTAATTGAAAACGTTCGACCCCTCTACAGCTCGTTCAAGTACTTTCCGCCTTCATGACTAAACCACATGTGTGCTCCAGACTCCATGGAAAAATGTCATTACTTGGTACTGGGTAACGTAACCAAAAGCAATTTTGACATTCTTTTCGGTTTCATTATTATTATTATTATTATTATTATTATTATTATAATAGTTTGGTTCCAAATTTGTCAATGACATCTTCAATGAGTTCATCAGCCTTGGAAAACGTGACAACTACCGTTACCAGGTTTAGACTGGAGCTCGAGAGAAATGCTCAACGGGTTAAAATCCTTAAACGCTTATTGTACCAAGTGGAATAAAGTCTGATTAAAATACAACCAGTGAAACAAATTGAAATTTAAAAAAATTGCAAGGATATTACCCTATGACCTTGGTCGACAAAAAATAAAAATACATCATCTTTCACGGAGTTTGAATGAAATGTTGGGACAGTGACGCTGCAGCTTGTGGGATGCAGCTTTAAATAGAGGTTACCTCCAATAAGTGGCCGGTGAGGGGTCGCCACAGGATCTCGATACGATCCATGTTGACCAGGCCAGTCTCCAGCAGCTTGGCCACGGCAAACAGAGATGGCTCCTGAAAGGAGAAGAAGAAATAAGAAACTATAAATAAAAACAGGACACCTTACTGTACACCCTGACCTTTCTGATCATAGCATAAGTATAGTTATACTATCCTACATTTTACATTTTAACCAAAAGCCAAATAATGACCCATCAAAAACGTCTTCACCATGCACTAAAATACAGGAAGTCTCTACCTTGTTGTTTCCAGAAGCCATTTCCATGGCTTCCAGGGAGAGGGAACAGAGAGCGTTGATCAGGTGATGCAGGGACACGTCATCCAGGTACCTGGATCACATATTAAAAAAAAACACACTGCATATTATATGTGCATATTTTGCATTGCATGAATATATGCAATTGTGAATAATTCAGATTTCCAACAGGACCCACTAGTATCAAGAGAGAATACTCCATATGTTATTCTTCAAGTCATTCCAATAATTATTTATGAGGATGAACAATACCACAGCAGAAATATTGTATTCATTGCGTCTGAAACTCCTCCGCAAACAACAAAGGTTGTAGACACAAAAGAAATAACTATTTATGCTCATATTTTAATTTACTGGTTCTGAGCATGACATGTATTTAACCTTTAGAAGAAGTATATTCTGGGAAAGGAAAGATAATCTACTGGACTATTTAAGAGCATAGGGAGTAAGTAAGGGAGTTTTGTAATATGGGATCATTTTCCCAGAAAAGTATTTGTCCTTACTGGGAACTCTCAAACAGTCTGGACAGGATGTTGGAGATGACGGGGAGGTCCGTCATTACGGCTGTGGTCAGCACCTGTTTAGGTTAAAGACGCAACCAGTTAGCTCATCGCTTTCAAACTCGAGGTGGGAAACACACACACACACAATGCACAGTCCTTAGCTAAAAAATAAAAAGAACTCACCGTGCTGGGTCCCTCTACGGCTCGGCCAGGCTTCAGGGCACCACCCATCCCCGGCTTGAGCCCCAGGATCCACACTAAGTGCTGGGAGACAAAAGTCAGACGCTTGAATGTTTCACTGTAAATCGTCAGTTTGTGTGAGTTTTAAAAAGCACTAAAAACTGGTGAATTAACACATTTGAATAGTTATTCTCAGCATTTTATTCTCTTTTTTTTTTACATTTATGCATGTATCATTTCATTTTTCCTTGTTAGAGAACGAAGTTTACATGCACTGGTTTGTGTGTAAGAGAGAATGTGGACTGTCTATTTTGCCTGGTCTAATCGAATAGTGTGTGTGCATGTGTGTGTGTGTGTGTGTGTGTGTGCATACGTGTGTGTGCATACGTGTGTGTGTGTGTGTGTGCATACGTGCGTGTGTGTGCATACGTGTGTGTGCATACGTGTGCGTACGTGTGTGTGTGTGTTATGAGTCGGTAGTACCTGCAGTGTAGCCAGTACCAGCTGCCAGGAGGTGCCCAGCACGGCCCCATGGCAGTGGGCCAGGTTCAACAGGGTCCGCATGCACTGGATGTTCTTGGCAGTGAGCTGACAGAGGAACAGAGAATTACAGGACATTTTAAATAGGCATCATCAAGGATTTGGCTGGTGCGCCTCTCTGGGGCAAAATCACAATGAGTGAAAAGGGGAAAAAAATGAATTACTCAAATTATAAGCTGTTAGTACCATGAGCCACACGGACATGGCAACACAAAGAAGGTGAGGAAGTATATGCACAGAGAAAGAGCTGAGACCAGTAAAAAGATAACATGTTCAACATTATTATTTCTACGGGGAGATTTCTAATTATAGGATAATGATTCCAGGTTTAGGGTTAAGGTTACAGCCAGTGTATTTTGAAATGTTATTGCCCTCGAGGGAAATTTAGATGCACAAGCTCGCCCGACCTGCCTATGTTCATAACAGTTGTCCCCTTACCCGAATGGCTCCTCCAGAGACAAAATGTGTAAGTGGGAGTTGTGCACATAATGCAGATTAAAAACAACATGGACAACATGGTAAACGGATTGCTTTGCTCTGCATTTCATTCTGTCGGAGAGCATGTGTGGGTGTCTGGTCACGAGTCACTTAATTGTGCTCCCTCTTGCCCTAGACTTCTCTTTTACCGTATTCACGGAAATTATCACCTCAAACGACAACGTTTTTTCTTTCTTTTCGCAGCTGTTAAATCGTGTTGTAGGATTTCTCTTGATTACAACACGTTTGTAGGCTTTGTTTTGGGGAGAAAACTGCGACATTAATTAATTATCAAAATGTCAAGTGTAGCGACAGCCTCTTCATAACTGTGTGCGTGTGTGTGTCCTTACCACCACAGTGCCCTGGGGCTGCGAGGTGAGCGGCTGCCCCACAGCCACCACCTGCTGATGAGATTCACTGGAGGGGCTGATAATCTGCACAGTCTGGCCCTGGATGGAGTAGGCTGTGGAGAACACACGCAGACATGTGCGAACACACACCCGCGCAACACAGGAGTCAGGAGCACACAAACAGGTTTTGTGTTTAAAAAAAAAAAAAAAGAAGCTTACGACATGCAAGAAAAGCTTTCTTAATTAACTCCGAAGGCAAACATCCATCGTGAGTTGAGACCCAATTTGCCGGCTTTATCTCTACAAGCTAATATGCAAATAACGAATGTCTGAGTGGTTGGTTTGAGAGCAGCTGTGTATGTGTGTGTGTGTGTGTGTGCGTCTAAATTCCCCAGACACATTCTCCGTGGTGTTCCTAATTAGAAGCCACGGTGAAAAGTTATGGATTTATGCAATAAGAGGAACAGGCAGCGTGCCAACGTTTTACATGTTAAGCCGAGTTTAGTCGCATTCACGTCTCACCATATGGGAGACGAGAGGTGCTTGTTAGTTTAACATAAACACAAATGACCGGAGGCCATCCTCGGGGTAGGGAAGGGGGAATATTATGCGTGGAACAGTTTTGTATTGGATTTTGTAATGTCAACATTAAAGCTGGTGTGCAGTAGGTATTTCAGTTAAGCGTGTGCACTGGCAATTAAGAATTTGGAAGACATCTTGTACAAATAAAGAGAGGCAACAGGACCCATACTGGTGCTCGTACTGTGTTTGCTATGCAGTATTAAGTGGCTTTCTCAACCGAGGAGCTGCACCTTTACTGGAGAGGTGGGCAGCGTTGCTGCTCAATACGGTCAGGGCGTAGTGCGGCGGCAGGGAGGCCTTGCAGATGGCCGTGATGAAGGCGTCACGGGGCGTCACCAGGCCCAGGCGACCACACAGAGAAGCCATGGTCAGCTCCGCCTTCAGGATGTTCTCCGTGGCCGTCTCATCGGTGCTGAAGTGAAGGGACGAGAGGGAGAAGAGAGTGAAGCGCGTCGTCTGTCTGTGGCAGTTAACTCGTAATTTTGGGATTTCCTACGAGACAATTAATTCTCTCCGGCTTGTACGTTCAACTCGACTGCCGACTGAAAGAAATGTCCATTTACCTGGCGTCTAGCAGCAGAGACAGAGCCGCCAGTAGACCGCACCAACAGGCACTGACCATCTCCTCCCACACCAGGTGAACTCCTGAGACAACACAAAGCATTCACGAGTTTATTCAGGGATTAATTCAGTTGGAAAAAAAGAAACAAAACATGCCTCCATATTTGAAGAGACACAGGCACAATATTGGCCAGCAGGGGTCGTAGAGGTGCTACCACCCACATTGCTAACTGGTTTGGCAAGGATGCAGTAAAACAGTGTGTGTGTGTACAGTTTGTGCACATGCTTTGGTACTTCCCCCTTCACATGTTTCTCAAGCTTACAAATACCTTCATATTTAATTAGATTGGTTTATATCTAATATTTCTCTGTTATCAGCACATGCTTGTCTTCCTCCACACACTCCCACCTCCTAATCATTGCTCACCAGGTTGTGGCTGCCACGCCTGATTAGGATGAGTCTCCCTGAACTCTGCAGCCGCCTCCTCCTCCACGGCCAACTCTCTCTCGATCATAGAAGTGATGCCCCGCACCAGGTCCAGTAGGGCGCTGAAGGCCACAGACATGGCATAGCCCTCCGGGATGGACGGGGGCTCCACCTTGTCCAGCATCTCTAGACTAGAGGATGAAAGAGAGGCACAGCTGGAGGACGAAGTGTGTGAGTGTGTGTGTGTGTGTGTGTTCTGGTGTGAATTGTGTGTTGATGGTTATATAAGTTCCATTTTAACATCTAGAAATGGCCTCTGGAGCCTAACTCTTCATACTGAGGAATGTCAGCCTCCAAAACCACCAACAAGAATCCTAATTACAGCAAATAGATTTAATTACCATCAGAAAGGGAAATATTTAGACACACTTGTCTTTGTGACTGAGGCCTCTGGCTGATGTAATTCTCTGCGTTTCAAACCTTGCCTTCCTGTGAGACTCCAAAGAGGAATGACGCAGCATATTTTCACCTCAGTCGGGGTTAAGCCTTTCATCTCTGCCGCGTTATGATCCCCTGTTTAATGCTAAATTGTTAATCACTGCTTGCAGGATGCAGCTAACGTAATAGCTATGCTACAAGCTAACATGTATCCCATTTAACAGCACAGAGATGGTAAACCCTACAACTGTGCACTTGTTCTGTGTGTGTGCGTGGGATACGATTTGTGTGCACGTGAAATAAAATGTGTAAAGAGAGTCAGACCGTAAGTGCTGGTACTTACTAGGTGGCCTTGGCGCTTCCCTGGACACTAACAGTCATAAGGGGGATCCAGGTACCGCGGTATTCAAACGCAGCCTGGGTGGTCAGGTTGCCGCTGACCCCTCCCGTCCCTGGGCCGCCCTGTGCGGCGCCCTGGGCCCCTGAACCAGAGCCACCTGGACAGGAAGTCAGAGTGTTATGGTGGAGGATGGATAAACTGAGAAGATAGACAGTGGCATCACGAGATTAAAAAAAACAAAACACGCCTTTATGAGACTCTAAATACCCATCGCCTTTTCTATGACTACTTGTGTCTGTACATTGCGATTTGATTTAATTTTGAGTTTTGTTACTTTCCAAATCAGGATGTTTGTTTGAGATCTTATTTTTCAAATGTATCTCAATTAATCTTAAGTGTATTTGACACATTTCCTTCATGTAACTTCATGGGCACAAACTGAAATGCATCAACTGTCCAACATATCCAGGTAAAGTAATTGCTAAATAAAAATAAAAGACTTATAAATGTCTCAGAGAGCTCAAAATGAGGATTTGGTCACTCTTCAAAATAAAAAAAATGAAATCAGTGAACTGACCAGCAGGTGCACTGAGAGCAGTGCTGTTGCCTGCATTTGGGATGATGAAGAGGGACTGAATGAAGGAGCCCAGGGCGTTGACAATATCTCTGAACACCTTGGTGGAGTGCTGCTTCATGTCGTATGACTGGCAGAACGAACTGGGAAAGAAAAAATTGTGAGAGGTTAGTGAGACAGAAACAGCAAGTTGGGAGCCGACACGGTGCAGAACAATGAAAATAAGCCTTCAGGACATCTCAGACTCTGCTTGGCTCGGCTCTGTTAGTCGAACTTTGCTCAAGCTTCAGCTGTGCTTCGTCAGCCTCGGCTGTACAGAGCAGCTCAAATGAATGTTGGCACATTAACCTGCAAATATCATCCTCAACTTATGGAGCCATGAAACACGGTGCTCAACAGAAGTAACGAGTTTAAATATCTTTCACACCACTTGAACTATTTAGTATTCCGTTGACGAGGACACTATACGTCTTAAATTACGAGATGACAAACAAAATCATATGCTCATGTTGATTATTATATGATAATACATCGTGGTTGTGTTTTAGGTTTATTTTCATGCTTTGCTCAACCTTCTGTTAAATACATAATAATAAATAATAATAATTATAATATCAAATGAGCAATTATAGAAACAATTAGCCATCATGACCAGATTACACTACACAGTTTGCTGCTAACTAAAGAGTCATTAAGGAATGATTACCCACACTTTATTCACACAATAAAAGCTCATATTTATAGAAGACATTTTAAGTTACAAGACTCGATAATGAAAACGTTGGTTTTGTAGAGCTCAACATTATTTACCGTAATAAATGTGGCTGCACACACAGCCTATGGACTGACTCCACAGCCACCGCCCTCAGCCACTGGGGCTTCTCCCCGTCCAGAAACTTCACCAGCAGGGACAAGAAGATCTCGCACTCAGTCACCTGTAAGACAAACACACAGCGATCCGATTGGAGCAGACCGGTGACCAGCGGTGACCAGCGGTGACCAGCTGTAACCAGCCTTGTCCTGTAACTAGAAGCTGGCCTCTGGCTAAATCCCCGAATCCCTTGAAGGCTTTGATGAAGTTATTCTGCGGCTTAACAAAAGACACATTTCCATTTTTCGAAGATTGATGGAATATCACCATATAAAAACAGCTGCAATGGTTAATTACTTAGATGCAGCTAAGCTCATTAAAGCGCCTAGAGCCGAACTAAGACAAAACTAATCCAATGCTAATCAGACCAGATCAATTAAGAGCATCAGCTCTGCGCTGGAGAAAATCCCCCACTCTCAAAGCAGCCATCGGGCAACAGTTCTGGCCCGTCGAGCACCGCTGCACATACCAGCAAGGTGTAGAAGTGCTTGATTAGAACCGAGACCACGCGCAGCAGCCTCATGCAGATGGGGAAGTAGGGTTTCTCCACGGGCGCTGGAGAGGCGGAGCAGCTGCTGCCCTGCCGGAACTTTATGTTGGGGGAGAAGAGCTTGATGACGAGGGGACAAACACGCTCCTTCAGCAGGAAGCTGAACTCTTGGTGCTGGGTGTGAAACAGAGATGGATGAGATCAAGCATAGTAAGGCAAAGACACACTGCTGTTAAAGAGCGTTTCACTGCAGTGAGCTGCACAATCCTTGACGTTAAGATAATTAAATATATAGGAGGTGGATTGTGAGGCTGCGTGTACCTGTAGGAACACCCCGGGAAAGTCATTAAGAACCGACTCCAGCAGCTCCAGGCCAAATGTCCGGGTCATCTCTGTCATCCCCACCAGCCAGTAGGGGGCGTCGGCATTCACAAGCTGGCACAAGTCCTGCAGAGAAGACCCACAACAGCAATTAAAAACAATGGAGCCCTACGTCTGACACACACTGAGCTCTGCTGGAATCACAAGAACAATCACACAAAAGGTGAGGATTAACTTCAAGATAAAATGACCTCGTCACTTCTTCCCGCAAATTTCAGGTCATCGCAGAGATCGATTTCTCTAAATTTCTATAATCAGCTTGTAAGTTTGGAAACACCTGTCATTCCTATCTGTGGGGACCATTTACATTTATTGTCTCTAGTACATACTTCCACGATCATTTCAAAAGCAACTTGGTCTAAGAGGTTACTTGCACCCTGAGAAGAGGGCATGACACTTTGTAGAAGGCTGCCGCCCCCTGGTGGACATACCTGGAACAGCATGTATGCATCTTTAGCGCTGGGCCTCAGCGTACTGACAGACCGCCTGTTGGTGTTTCCCTGGACCGGAGGAGGCTGTTCCACAATGCCTGGGGAGGGATGACATTTTTATTTTAGATATTGTTGTGTACATAACTCTGTACTCTCCACTGAGACATCTTCCCTACAGCGCACCATGTTTCACGAACTGCTTCAATTTGCTGTAAATCTGTGTACATTTTGCATCCCTACTTTTATCCCTATATGAACCCTCCAGTCTCCTCAAACAGGAACCAGCGCCCTCTGACCTTTGAACCGCTCGTCCTCAGCCACCATCCTCTCGAAGACCACAGTGACGACCTGTCTGACGGTGGCGGCCGCCGTGTTGTTGGTTATGTTGTCCTTGGTGAAGTGAAGTCGGAAACACAGCACAATGGCCTGGGCAGGGGCAAAACGTAAACTTAGTATAATGCAGCACATGCATTCGGTGTAAACTGAACCTAAATGAACCGCTGCTGCATTTGTGGTCCATCTCCAGAAGGGGTAAAGACTTAAAGAGTTGGCGCCTTGTAGCATTTATAGACAATAGCGAGAATAGAATTAGTTTAACAACAGATAGAAGACGACTCTGGACACATGGATAGCTGCAGGGCCCACATATAGATATAGAAAGGCGTAAGACACGTATACAAACAGTTGTGTGAGTGTGTCGCTCGCGTACCTTGGAAAGTACTTCATCGTGTACGACGGTGTTTGTAGTTAGCAGGACCAGGACCGTCTGTAGAAGTTTCAGCTCCTCCAGACCGTTTTCCATCAGCTGCCACAGCATGTTAATGATGTTCCCCGCCGCTGCCTGTCACGTGCACAAATACCTTAAATTGTTTACATGTGATCTTTTTGAAAACCTGGATAATGCACCAGTGTGTGTGCACACACACACACACACACGAGGCAAGAGCTGCTAGATTGTGACAGCACAACAAAGTAAAGTGAGAGCTACGCCTGAGGACACACACACACACACACACACACACACACACACACACACACACACACACACACACACACACACACACACACACACACACACACACACACACACACACACACACACACACACACACACACACACACACACACACACACACACACACACACACACACACACACACACACACACACACACACACACACACACACACACACACACACACACACACACACACACACACACACACACACACACACACACACACACACACACACACACACACACACACACACACACACGACCAGCTGAAGCTGCCTGCTTCGGGGTCACAACATCATTGACACGATGACGCTTGCTACCAGTTAATATCAGTTGATGCTCACAGAAAGTGACGCTGCATGTCCTTTCTTAGGTCAAGCTGTCCAAAAAACACAGCCTGTCTTCACGCAAGCCCTCAGAGCTGGAGTCACAGGAGGACTTCAAAAAACAGAAAATCTAAATTGAATCTAAAAGAAGACGCATTTCATTTCCATTTCATACTGATTTTCTGCTTTTTAAGATTAAAAAACGTGTCATTTAGTGAATGAAATATCACAAAATGCGAGGCAATACATAAATATCACACAAGTAAGTAACAAATCTTCACATTTGAGGAGCTGCAATCAGCGGCAGTTTGGTATTTTAGCTTGATTAATGACTCAATATGATCGATTATCAATTTGTGGTCTTATTATTTTCTGTCTAATACTCTTTGTTTCAGCTCTTAATGCACGACTACATTCAAGAAGCTACAGGATTTAACGAGGCGGTTTGTCTCTGTTCAGAGCGTTTACGCTGCATTGCCAATCCCAAACATTGATGTTGTGTTGTAGGATATGTGACGAGTGTGTGTGTGTGTGTGTGTGTGTGTGTGTGTGTGTGTGTGTGTGTGTGTATCTGACCCGCCTCACTCCAAGAAACCCAACCCCCACCGGCTCAAGGAGAGCACAGTAAAAGTGTGTTTGTTTGCGTTCGGCTCTTTAAGGTGATTTATGGGCCAACATCAATGATTGGAAACGATAGTTTACAGTTGACATAAAATAAACAAACAACTTCAACAATCATGGTTATTTATAGTAAACAAAACAGATGGCCCATCCTTCTCAAATGTGAGGATTTCATGTTTGTTTTTTTAATGGCTTTGATATAACTGTAAACAGTATATTGTAAGGTGTTGGACTATTGTTAAGATAAAGCAAATAAAGTGTTCACATTGTGACATTTTTTTTGTTGCTATTTCTATGTCATGGTTTATTGAAAACTCTGAAAAACTGAAAACTCAACAGATGAATTAGTAATGATAATTAGTTGGAACACAAATGTGAATAATATGGAATGAAAAGGAAGTTTAAGAGTTGGTCAAAATGATGTCACATGTGTCTCACGGTATTATTCTGGGAGGAGAGCACTCAGACTCTCCTCCCAGAGGCAGAAGCTTTAAAATCAATGTCAGCATAATTAAATAAACGTGTGATATCAAAATTTAGGAAGCACGGGGATGGCATTATAAGCTTTTAATAACAGCGTTTTACGGTGTATTAACAAGGCGGTTGTGCAGCAGCTCCCGGGTGACAGCTTTGAAACGGCTCTAATCTCAGGTCTGACTCCAGCTGGGTTATTTTAAAAAGGTTCAAAACCTCTTCACTCATCACATAAGCTGATGTTAAAATACATTTGTGCTGAAGAAATGACTCCGACCCCCAATTTCCTGCGCTGGAAACCTTATACCATTTAATCATTCAGCCCCGTTTCCAACTGCCATCGCCCATATAGATCATATCAAACTACTGGTCATGTAGCGCCGCTTTTTCTAGGTCGGCGGTTTCCCCGAATACAGGCGTCGTACAAAGACCAAAAAATTATGCAGGACAGAACGAGTAGTGGAACAGGAAGTGTGTGTGTGTGTGTGTGTGTACCTTTCACCACTGAGAATAGATTTAGATGAACTAAGGATATTAGAAAGGCTGAACTTAAATTCTGCAAGCGTGTGGACACTGAATTTGAAGATATATATATATATATATATATATATATATATACATACACACAATCTATGATTACTTACTTATTATACTGTTTTTTTTTCCCGCCTCTCTCTCTTTAAAAAGCAAAAAGCTGAGTGGACTGATCTGTCTGAGAAGACCCGTTCTTATTCTTTGGATATTTGTCTTCTTAATGACTATATCATTTAATAATATTCTCCACGAGGACATGTGTATTGATTTTGAATTCTTGAGGGATGATTCCAGAGTGACAGAATTAATCCAGAGGAGGGGGGTGAGGGGTATTATTGAGGTCACTTTTTAAAACCACCCAACAAAAAAAGGGGAAGATGGAGGAAATGAAGCCTGACTGGCTCAAATCTGGCTCAACCTAATGTCAGCTAGATGTTCTCAATGTTTGAGGCTGGGTTTTAATCCCGTTTCAGAGCAGACCCAAAGAAGTCATGACAATATATTTTTTCTGATATTTTACTGGCTGAGTAAAAAATATCTAAAAAAAAGGCACAAAATAATTGTATATTTTCAATTACACTACTGCATCTTATTAATTAGCATAACGTATTTGATCATACTCCCATTTGACACTATTCTGTGTCAGTGCAAATCACATTTTTAAATATAAGCCTCAGTGTACCGTATTCATATGCCAGCATCAATGTGCTCACCTCAGATACCACCTCATGGGACATGAGTCTCTGGATGGCTGCCAGACACAGCTGGGTGATCTTTGGCTCTTTGGTGCCACAGCCCATCAGGAAAGGCTGCACGACCTCCAAGCTGTTCTCCTTCAGAGCTGCAGATAAAGATCAACGTCACTGGAGGTCGGTTTGGTATTTTATACCTGTACAGACGCTTCAAATTCAGGGAGGAAAGTATTAAAATGTACATGAATGATTCACAATGCCCTGAAATTATTATCACATGCCGGCTTGAATAAATCCCAGCGTATTGTTTAATGAATCCAAAATACAGTTCGTCAATATAATCTGAAGCCTTTTCGTGTTTTTAATTATCAATATCAGTAACAAATACTGGTGCGGCAGGAACATATCTTACAAAAGGCAAAGATTCAAAACTAAAAATATAAACATAAAAACAAAAACAGACACTAACTTCAAAAAATAAAACGTTAATCCAATTTCTTTCAACAATCAAAGTTGGAGGGTGTATTTGAACTTTGTCTTCATGTTAAATTGTTATTTAACAACCTCAAAAAGCGGCCTTCATACATTCCTGCTGTCACAACAGTGAGCCAGTGTTTCTCATTCATCCACCCGGATCACTTTCACCTTCATCACATTTAGCTTCGTTTATACAGGTTGCACCACTCCATCTTTGGTGTTACACCTCATTACGCCGCTTTGACAAATCTATTCTGGATACAAAGATAAATTAGCTCTTCTGAGGAGAGTGCAGTCTGCAGAGCGGCCGTCGGACCGTCGACAGTGGAACTGGGAAAATGCCGACTATGTGTCAACTCTGCAAATGTTACTCGAAGCTGGACTTTGTTTATCAAGGTAGCGGAGAAACAATTCCCCGTTCGAGCATTCAAGAGAAAAGCCACATTTGAAAGAGCTTTGTAGTAGAGGTTGACGGATAGAGGCTTTCAAAGGCCGATATGATAACGGTACTTTGGAGCAGGGAAAAGACGATTCATCAGCCTGTTATTGGGAGAAATGCATTGGAAGCGAGTCAGATATTACTCATCAGCTTGCTGTGCAAACAGCTGTTCCCAGGATGCAAAGTTTTAGCCCATATTTCCTAAATGTATTGCCAGAATAATGCATTGAATGTTTTCTCATGAAGTGGAGAATTGGTTTTCGGAATGAAAACAAATATCCCTCAAACAAATATCCCTCAAACAATCGAAATAATCCATCCATCCATTTTCCACCGCTTATCCGGGGTCGGGTCGCGGAGGCAGCAGGTCAAGCAGGCTGACCCAGACTTCTCTCCCACCCGCAACATCTACCAGCTCATTCTGGGGGATCCCGAGGCGTTCCCAGGCCAGCTGGGAGATATAATCCCTCCAGCGTGTCCTGGGTCTTCCCCGGGGCCTCCTACCAGTTGGACGTGCCTGGAAAACCTCTAAAGGGAGGCGTCCTGGAGGCATCCTAATTAGATGCCCGAACCACCTCAGCTGACTCCTTTCGACACGAAGGAGTAGCGGCTCGACTTCAAGCTCCCTCCTGATGTCCGAGCTCCTTACCCTATCTCTAAGGCTGAGCCCGGCCACTCTACGGAGGAAACTCATTTCGGCCGCTTGTATCCGCGACCTCGTTCTTTCGGACACGATCCAAAGCTCGTGACCATAGGTGAGGGTTGGGACGTAGACCGACCAGTAAATTGAGAGCTTTGCCTTTCGGCTCAGCTCCTTCTTCACCAAGACGGCCCGGTGCAACGCCTGTTTTACTGCTGCAGCCGCACCGATACGCCTGTCGATCTCCCGCTCCATTTTACCCTCACTCGTGAACAAGACCCCGAGATACTTGAACTCCTTCGCTTGTGGTAGGCACTCTGTCCCCACCCGGAGGGAGCAATCCGCCGGTTTCCGGCAGAGCACCATGGCCTCAGATTTCGTGGTGCTGACTCTCATCCCCGCCGCTTCACACTCTGCTGCAAAACGCCCCAGTGAATGCTGGAGGTCATGGTCCGAGGAGGCAAACAGGACCACATCATCTGCAAACAGCAGAGAGGCTATCCTGAGATCCCCGAACCTGACATTCTCCGCCCCACGGCTGCGCCTAGATATCCTGTCCATGAAAGTCACGAACAGGACCGGTGATAAAGGGCAGCCCTGGCGGAGGCCAACACCCACCGGGAACGTATCTGACTTACTGCCGAGGATACGAACACAGCTCCTACTGCAGGCGTACAGAGACCGGATGGCCCGTTGCAACGGGTCCGGCACACCATACTCCCGCAGCACCCCCCACAAAAAGCCCCGAGGGACCCGGTCGAAAGCCTTCTCCAAGTCCACAAAGCACATGTAGACTGGTTGGGCAAACTCCCAGGACCCCTCCAGTATCCTTGCAAGGGTAAAGAGCTGGTCCACTGTTCCACGACCAGGACGAAACCCGCACTGTTCTTCTTGAATCCGAGGTTCGACAAACGGTCGGAGCCTCCGTTCCAGCACCCTGGCATAAGCTTTTCCCGGGAGGCTGAGTAGTGTGATACCCCGATAATTCGAGCACACTCTCCGGTCCCCCTTCTTGAAGATGGGAACCACCACCCCGGTCTGCCAGTCCATGGGCACTGTGCCCGACCCCCATGCGACATTGAAGAGGCGTGTCAGCCAAGACAGCCCAACAAAGTCCAGCGCCTTCAGCATCTCAGGGCGGATTTCATCCACCCCCGGCGCCTTGCCACCAAGGAGCTTTTTGACTACCTTAGTGGCCTCTGCCAGGGATATGGGTTCATCCAACCCCAAGTCTTCAGGCGCTGCCCCCTGTTCAGGGGACATGTTGACCGGGTTTAGGAGTTCCTCAAAGTGCTCCTTCCACCGCCCGACGATATCCTCTGTCTGGGTCAGCAGCCCCCCTCCCCCGCTGATAACAGCCTGGGGAAGGCCCTGCTTTCCCTTCCTGAGTCGTCGGATGGTTTGCCAGAACCTCCTTGAGGCCAACCGAAAGTCCTTCTCCATGGCCAACCCGAACTCCTCCCATGCCCGAGTTTTAGCATCCGTGACCACCGCAGCTGCAGTCCTTCTGGCCTGCCTGTACCTGTCAGCTGCTTCAGGAGACCCCTGGGCCAACCAAGCCCGAAAGGCCTCCTTCTTCAGCTTGACGGCTTCCCTCACCCCCGGTGTCCACCACCGGGTTCTCGGGTTGCCGCCACGACAGGCACCGATGACCTTCCGACCACAGCTCCTAGCGGCCGCGTCCACAATAGAGGCTTTGAACATGATCCACTCGGATTCCATGTCCCCAACCTCCCTCGGGATGTGTGAGAAGTCCTTCCGTAGGTGGGAGTTGAAGACCTCCCGGACAGGATCCTCCGCCAGACGTTCCCAGTTCACCCTCACTACACGTTTGGGCTTGCCAGGTCTTTCCGGCCGACTCCCGCCATCTGATCCAACTCTCCACCAGGTGGTGATCAGTTGACAGCTCTGCTCCTCTCTTCACCCGAGTGTCCAAAACATACGGCCGCAGATCAGATGATACGATTACGAAGTCGATCATTGATCTCCGGCCTAAGGTGTTCTGGTACCAGGTACACTTATGAGCCACCTTATGTTCAAACATGGTGTTTGTTATGGACAAACTGTGGCTAGCACAGAAGTCCAACAACGAAACACCGCTCGGGTTCAGATCAGGCAAGCCGTTCCTCCCAATCACTCCCCGCCAGGTTTCTCTGTTGTCGCCCACGTGAGCGTTGAAGTCTCCCAGGAGAACTATGGAGTCGGCAGGCGGCGCCCTTTCCAGGACCCCTCCCACCAACTCCAAGAAGGCCGGATACTCCGAAATGCTGTTTGGTGCATAAGCACAAACAACAGTCAGAGCCTTACTCCCCGCAACTTGTAGGCGCAGGGAGGCGACCCTCTCGTTCTCCGGGGAAAACTCCAACACGGCGGCGCTCAGCCGGGGACTCGTGAGTATCCCCACTCCCGCCCGGCGCCTCTCACCCTGGGCGACTCCAGAAAAGAACAAAGTCCAACCCTTCTCCAGGAGTTTGGTTCCAGAGCCAGCGCTGTGCGTGGAGGTGAGCCCAACTATATCTAGCTGGTAACGCTCCACCTCCCTCACCAGCTCCGGCTCCTTCCCCGCTAGCGAGGTGACGTTCCACGTCCCTAGAGCTAGTCTATGTCGCCGGCGATCGGCTCGCCCAGGCCCCCTGCCCGGCCCGCCGCCCGGTCTACATAGCACCCGACCCCGATGTCTGTCCCTGCGGGTGGTGGGTCCACAGGGTGGCTGCACCATGGTGTTTCTTCGGGCTGAGCCCGACCGGGCCCCATGGGCGAAAGCCCGGCCACCAGACGCTCGCCGACGAGCTCGCCTCCCGGGTCTGGCTCCGGGAGGGTGCCCCGGTTAAATATAATATATAATAATATAATCGAATTAATAAATATCTAAAAGGTTTTTTTAAAGTCCGCCGTGCATTCATGACTCTCTGGCGTTCCAGCGCTTTGCCACCCTCCCGTCCTCAAAGTGCCATTTCAGGGGCTCTTTAGATTGTCATCAGGAGTTAATCACATGCACGCTCAGCCACGGTGGCCCTCATTATGTGTCTGAGGCCGTATGTCCCCGGGTGACCGGCAGCGGCTGCGCAGCCGGTCGGCCATTATCGGGGCCCGGTTCCACCGAAAACAACAGTTTGTGTTACGGGCGGTCGATCTCGGCTTTGTGGTGAATTCAGAGCATGCAGATGTCTCGCCAGCTGAATGGAATCAGTTTACAAAACAAAGCTGAGGGATGGGCACTGACAGAAATCAATACGCAGGTCTCCGTGATCTTATGGCGCACTGGGTGAGAAGATAATGTCCCTTTCTTTTAGTCTTTTTGATTATGTGCTTACATCACAATGCAAATGACTTGCCGCTGGCTGCGTGGATGACTAGATACATCAGTTGTGGTTAACCACCAGGCTTTACAGTTTCTCACTCACCTGCCAGTATGTCTGTATTCCTGGCAGCAATGGTCTTAATCTTCACAATGCCCGACTCTGCGGCCTGGAGGGTAAAAAAAAAAAAAAGAGAGAGAGAGAGAGAGAGAGAGAGAGGGGAGACATTTAGCTCAACGTTCGATGCATCAGACTGGGCTACCTGTAAGGGTGTGTGTGTGTGTGGTGGGGGGGGGGGGGGGGGGCAGGGGGCGGGATTGTAAATCTGTTGAAAACGGGCTTCAACTTGAGAGAATGTGATTTCCCCAAGTGCAACAGGAAAGAAAGGAGGCATGTCGTGAGTGAGAGAGGATAATATGGAGACACACTAAAACTAAGAGTCTGTGTGACAGAAACAGAAATGCTGATCATCCACCGGTCAAAACAGAGGTTGTTCTTAATGTTTTAAAACAATCACAAGCCTTTCAAGATCTTCTCTCCCATCGCTGCTCCCTCCCTTCCTCTCCCCGGCATTCTTCTACCCTCTTCTTCTTGGCTTTACTCAAATCGTCGTCTCCTATTGTGACATTTGTGTCCTTAACAAAAGAAAACGCCACTTTTCATGCTGCCGGAAGGATACACTGTGCAAATGTGAAACCTTGAGACACCATTTGCACTACAAGTCTGCAGTTTGACAGACCATAAATATATTATTTATGTCCTTCATCTGTCTCATAGATTAGCTTTTCTTTTATAGTCGGCAACCTGATGCTGAAGTAACGTGCATCTGCAAAGCCCATATGTATAAAGAAAGGCTCACATGGTGAACAAAGGCAGTCTGCCCTGCCATCCCTTCTATTTTTATCACTCTTGGTATGACTTCCTTGCAAAAAAAAGAAAATGTAGTATTAACATTTTTTAACAGTGGAAACCTTTAATGAGTTAAAACTAAAATAATAGTTATCCAAAATAAACTGTAGGCTACCAATTATGAACCGATAGTTTGAAAACAAATATGTTCATGAAATACAATAACGAGGATGTATGGAAAGAGTGAACAACTTGATTACATTACATTTCATTTTTACATTACAACTATAAGTGAATTATCTAACAGCAATTATATACAAATAATTAGGTCCTGTGTCTTTTGATCCATGTACGCATTTGCAATTTCCACTGTGATATTTCATTCTGGAGAAAAACTTGCATGTCGCAGCTTTTAAATCACAACATCTGCCGTATCCCTGATATCAGTGGCGGCAGCGAGCCCCCTCCACTGAACAAAAGGCCAGTGGGCCGACACTACCTTGATGCATTTTTCAAGATCACGATCCGACTACATCCTGTAGCGTGCATGTTTTACAAATGATTGGAGCCCCATCACTCTAGCAGCCACAGGAATACATTTAGAGAACAAGACACCTTATCTCAGTGACCACTAAGTGACCACTGAGGGATCAAACCAGTCTACCGACGGCCTCCGTGCATCTGACGTTCAAGCACAATCTAATGCTGAGCGAGCAACTTTGGATAAGACACCATCGATGGGGAACAACATCATTTGTATCACTTCATTGTTTCATTTGAGGCAGCCACAAGGTCGAGCCAGTGTGGAAGTTACCAAAGCTACCGCTAGTTAGCGTACAGCTCCTTAAAAGGTTAAATCTTGCTGGTCTCCCTTCCTCTCGTCCTTTGTTCCTCAAACAGAGCTGAACGTCTTCAGTGAGGAGAACACAGAGGTTTTGTTTTCCTCATCCCAAATAATTGCATACTTGTGATACGGAGCGCTGCAGATATGAGTCACAATGAAACCCAAAAATTTGTTTAGCATTTTCTTTTTTTGCACTTCTGGTTCCCTCTAAAGTCAGTAAAGTTGTGTTCATTTGTGAAGATTATCTTACTGAACATAACCTTTTTTTGCAAAAAATCCAAAATGCAATCAATAGAGCCAGTGTGACGCTTACAAAAATAAGTCATCCCTGCAGAACTCTTTTCCCGGAGGAGGCCATAACACACTGGAGCTACGAAGGATTAAAAAAAAAGGTGCAAGAACTACAACGTCTGGGTAAGTGGTGAGATCTTTAAAGCAATAACTGCTTACAATATTTGATGCTTTATAATATAAGCTTTGGCTTTGCATTGGTCACTTAAATGTAGTTTAAAGCTGTAAAGTTAGAGCTGTAATCTTATGATTTCAAGGCGACAACGATTAGTTGATTGACTGAAAATATTGAGTGAACAATATTAAATGATCAAGAAATTGTTAATAAATTCTAAATCGCTGTGCTTGACATTACATGTTATGAGTTTTTTCTTGTTTTATATTTTGGTCAACTAAATGTAATATAGAAAAACATATTTAAATAAATATTTTTGGGCTCTGGGAAGTTGTGATGAGCATTTGTCTCAGACTAAGCAATGAATCAATCAATCATAAAGAAAATGAGATTCCTTGATATTGAAAAGAGCCGTTAGCAGCAGCCTAAGATGAGATGTGCTTCAGACGCATTCATCGCTCCATCGACGCCGACATACCACAGAATAAACCACAGCATTAAGCGAACGGCATACTGTGCTGCAGCTATCAATCTAGTCAACAGAACTGAGAGTCAACAACAAATTGTGCAGCCGTTGGCCCCGAGGCCAGAGAGAGAGACATGAGCACGTTTCCGCCAGTCGCCAAGTTATAAATAGGATTTCAAGTCCCCGAACAAAAGGCTAGACCACAGTAATGAGATGTTGAAGACGGGACAGATGGAATTGAGGGAGTATCGCAGGTTGAAATCCAGATATTTGGCCCCATGATGTTGAATGATAATAGTGGCGGGCTGGGAGGAACATAATAGTGAATAATCTCATCTGTCCACTGCACACCTCCTCAAACAGATGTTTTTTTGTGTCATACCTGTCAGTCAAATAGGAAGAATAAACCAATATTACTCAAATTCGGGGCAGATTGTGTGTGTTTTCCTGTGTTCAGCCTCCAGTGACCCTATATTCTCCATCGTACTACTTGATGGTTGGCTCCAAGTCTCTTTTTGCATGTAAACACATTCTTTCCACCTCCTTCCTCATAGAAAGTGCTGTTGAAGCTTCTGTTGTCGCGTGTGGACCTTCCATCTCTCTGAAGACCGTCAGCATTATTAAGTCACCACCACAGGGAGGGAAATACCACTGGCCTGATTTAGTCATTGCAACAGAAAACCACCCAAAACCAGTTAATGGGTCATTTTATGGATGCTTTCTTTCATCAGTCTTTCTGAACAGCTAATGCCTGGTTCATGGAGTTGTTGTCTTTATGCTTTTTAGTCTGGGTATCAACAATACAACTGTGCTGGATAGTAAAATGCACTAACAGAATGACTATTTGTTTGTTTATTTGCATTTAACAGCCCCATTAACAACTACTTTCAGCCACTGGCATGTCATCAATACGTTGTTGTACAGTATATTAATCCTGTATGTCTTCCATGTTAATATTACAGAATTCAATGGATTCAAACAATCAAGCAAAAATGATGTGTCTGCAAACGAACCAATATAGTATTTTCTTTGTAAAGTATTACTGGTTGCTGCGGTACAAAATCAGACAATGCTCAGAGCTTTCAGATCTTCTCCGGGAGCCGTTTTTGTGTGTGGAGATCATGAAAGCGGAACCGGCCGACGTCTCGAGTGCCAGCTCGTTCCTTTGAAAAGCAACCATAGCGAAGCTCATCACAGATTGACTTCCTTAGACACATGCTGGGAGTCTATAAACTCAGCAGTTTTTCTGGAACCGACTTCTCATATTATGAAAGAAAAAGGACATCTTCTTGTCAGAGTTTCAGCGCAACAGTGTCAGTTCGCCAAATCCCCTGTTGCTTTGTCTCATTCTACATGAACCTCTCGAGCAAATGAGTGAGACAAACTAAAAGTTGCCCATAATGCTTTCATTAATACTGCCGGTTTCCATCCAAGACAAGCGGGCACACTTCACTGTGAGCCACATGCAGTTGACAGCACCCGACTCATCCACAGAGAGAGTGCTGGCTGCTTGAGGTTTGTATTTATTTATTTATTTTTACCTACAGGCGAAAGCAGTCAGAACACAACAAACAGCAACACTGTGGTGGTTTACTTTCACCGAGTGCTACGCAATGAAAAAGAGGTTCTGAGTGTAGAAAAAAATAAGAAATAAAACAATAAATGGGACTAGTCTTGGCTCCTCTTAACCCAGAAAACCACTGGCTGTGGAGCAATGTCTCTGTGGGAGATGGATTGAGAAATGGGGGAGGAACTGGAATGTAGATGGGCTGGGAAACGAGGACGGGGCTTCTTTGATACAATGCTGTGGTATTAAGTTTTGAAAATGTACGCACAAACAAGACAGTAATTCATTTTACCTTCCTCTTGTGTTAGCTTTCTGTTACCATCCCTTATGTTAGCGGGTCGGTTTTGACCTGTGTCTTAAATCAGCTGTAAAATACACTAAAAACTAAAAAATATTTATCATCCAATTTGTTTCCCATATGTTGGTTACCTTGTTAGGCTTCCTTATCCATGAAAATATTGATTTTAATATTTTTGGTGTGGGCCTCTGAGCCTTTTCTTTGTCAGTATACCCCTCAATTTCAATGAAAAAAAAAATGGTAAAATGAGCAATTAGGGTTAAGTGTCTTGTTCAAGAACACAACAACATGGACTGGCTGAGCCGGGGTTTGAACCACCGACCCTCTGATTGAAAGACTGACTTGCTAACCACTGAGCCACAGTCACCCCCCCCAGTCGCTTTTTTCATTTTAATATTATTAACTATAATAACATCTATGGTGTTACGGGTCAATTTCGACCAATATATATTTACTTCAAGAAAAGGGCTAAAACGTATTTTTTTCAGGAATAATTTCTTCACTGTGCCCACCATGGTAAGTTTCCAAGGACATAGCTGGTAAAGAAATTGTCACAAGTGATATTGTGACCGTGCAGTCCAGTAGTCATATCACACATTTCCCTTGGTTTTGCTCAAGGATGCCACTCGCAGCTTTGCATGTGTAAATCTGTAGATTCCAGGCATAGCCAGATCTTGCTCTGGTATCTCTGTTGTCAAATCTGAGGACTCTTGATATCATTTGAAAGGTCTGAAGTGACATTGTTGCCCGGAAAACATTTCTGCCTGTCGATGTGTCGCAGAGACTATCAGTGGCCTCATTGCAGGATCTGTACACTCCAGCAATAAGAAGAACACCAATATAAGCATCCAGGTATTCCTCATCAATGTTCTTCCAACGTCCAAGAAGGCGCAGCAGAGGATGTTCTTCCTGAGGCAGCTGAGGAAACTCAACCTGCCAAAGACAATGATGGTGCACTTCTACACTGCCATCATCGAGTCCATCCTCTGCTCCTCCATCACCGTCTGGTACGCTGGAGCCACTGCCAAGGACAAGGCCAGGCTGCAGCGCATCATTCGCTCTGCCGAGAGGGTGATTGGCTGCAATCTGCCGTCCCTCCAGGACTTGTTTGCTTCAAGGACCCTGAAGCGGGCGAGGAAGATTGTAGCTGATCCCTCTCACCCTGGACACAAACTGTTCGTGTCCCTCCCCTCTGGCAGGAGGATGCGGTCCATCAGGACCAAGACCTCACGCCACAAAAACAGTTTCTTCCCGTCTGCCGTCGGGCTCATCAACAGAGCCCGGGTCCCCCACTGACTCTAATGACTCTGTCACCCCCAGACAATTCCCACCGGACACTCCCCTGCACATAGCCTTATACTTATACTTATACTTGACTTGAATACACTTGACACCTGGGCATTGCACTTGCCACTTTCACACGACACTTACACTCATGCACATTCCATGCACTTTATCTTACTTTTGGTATTTTGTTATGCTGCTGTCTCAATGTAGATATTCATTCATCCACTCATCCTCATTTATTATAAATGGTTCTGATTCTGATTCTGATTCTGATTCCACATGTCGCCATGGACTTTTTTTCCTTCAAGGTTTGTCATGATGACTGTTTTTAGTGACAACGGCATAAATAACTCAAAACTTGTCTTGATGTCACTGACTCTCGTCACAGCAAGCCTTGTTATTCCAGGCGTCATTTTGATGACATTTGCAGCAGCTGCCCTGCCATGTACATCATGAGGTACTGAGCTCCAACAGATCTTAACATTTTTCAGTGGGAGCAGCTTCACCACCGGTGTCCCCCTCATCAGATTCATCAGATGTGTCTGAGTCTTCTGGATGATACTCCACATTATCTTCCTTCTCAGAAACCTGCTCATCCATATCACTATGCATCTTTGTTTATTTTGTTTTTGTGCAGGTAAACTGGCTAACTAGGCAAAATGAGAATCCCCTAAAGCTCACATGACTGGGAGAGAAGCTGTCTGTCAGTGTGTTGGCTGACAATGCAGTAATTATTGCTTTATAATCTTATTTTTATGACTGGGTCAAAACCGACCCTAACAACACAAAGGTCATAATTTCAACCAGAGCATTTTATAATTTAGTAAAAAAAAAGATTTGTTTTATTTTGTTGAAATAGAGGTTCCTGACAAAGTCAAAAAGCCTTGATGCATAAAAACAAATTTATGTGGTTCTTTTTTGCATTTAAAACCTAAAACGGGTCGGTGCCGACCCTAACACAAGAGGAAGGTTAACATGTCGGAGCAGCCAATCCATTTCAGCGGTACGTGCTGAAAGTGTGGACCTCTGTTAAATAAACTGACAAATCTTCAAAAAGAAATCCCATTCCAAGAATGGCTAGTTTGAGGATCACAGGCACAAAAATGATTTGAATTCACAACAAACGCCACCAGTACGCAGCGTGTTTGTCGCACAATAACACACCCCAAATAGAACCATGAGGGCTCAAATTTAAAAAAATTTTTAAAAAGGTGGTTTCAATCAAAACTCTAACAACCGGCGCTCAGATAGTGGGGGAACATCAAAGTGGCTCCCTGCGCTGCTGTGATCCCTGAGGGGGAGATGCTGATAGGGACCAGGAAACACGGGTGGTGATAAATCAATACTGAAGGAAATGTTTCATGAGTGCCCCTCGGCTAGGGTCAGCAGCGGCCTGAGGCGTGAGACTAGGTGTAGGCGCCGACAGAAGCAGATAAAGGAACTGGAAGCACAACCTTTTCTCTTTGTCATCGCGATGTGGTCTAATAACCAAGGTGAGGACTGAAGGGAAAACAAACTAAGCCAGTGTAGCCCGATATGTATTGCCCCGCTGAGCTGGAAGGCAAGTATTTCCATGGCCTCAAAAGCCCAACACGGCCTACAGTGCAGCACTTCATCTAATGACTTATGTGACTGTATGCAAGCAAACAGTGAGCTTGCTATACCTGGGAATGAAGGTAAAGAGGATGTGACCGGGAAGGGTGTCAGCGAAATCACATAGCATGGACAAACACTAGGTGCTGCCTGTGCACATTTCAGTGCCAAGTAAATGAGAGAAAGAAAAGAAAATGCATCCATATGTCCACACAGTTAAGAAATACAGCTCAGCCAAACCATAACAGTGAACAGATCCTGTGTTTACCCACAAGCCTCATGATTCTGTGTTTAGCTTTAAGCCACTAAATTAGGGCCGAAAAAAGAAAATGCAATACATTAAATGAACTCTGACCCCAGCCCTGTGTGTGGACTGCTGAATGCAGATCGCATTATGAAGAGGGCTGTGTTGTGTGTGTGGCAAAATGAAGTCATGAAAGCTGGGTGGACTGTTGTCGTTCTCAATGTGAATCCAACAATGCACAGACACTGTAAAAAAAAAGCCCTGACATTGCGCCTCCTTGTACTATTCTGTTCTGAAACTAAGCAAACCCAAAACCGCTACACAACGAAGCCTTGTCAGCAGCCGCAAACAGTAATTCATTCCCAGAAAGAAATATATCTTTAAAAACACTTGTATGAAATTGCTCTGGGCTGTGTCAACACTGCCAAGTGTGTTGTGAAACCAACGTGCAATGTGAGATCCTAGACAGACAAGTCTAGTTAAACAAAAGTTGTCTGTGACACATTTCAAAAAACAAAAACAAGCCTCTAAAAATAGCTCACCTGATGACAGTCTACTCATGAATGCACTAATGCCTTGCTGTCAATCTAGTTTTTGGTTGTAGTTGTGGACATTCTGAGATAAGCATTTCCTATATATATATATATATATATATATATATATATATATATATATATATATATATATATATATATATATATATTTGTGTGTGTGTTTTAATGGCGGAACCATAATGGGACTCGACTGTACGCTTTTAAATGCACTAAGTGTGGGCATGCAACCATGGGCTGAACTACAACCTCCAAAAAAAAGGCCAACATTCAACAATATCCCCTCTGTGAATACTTAGCCACACGAACCAAAAAAGGTAGGTGACACCTGTATATTCCTTTAAATTGAACGCCTGGTCGGCAGGAAAGCCCAGCAGCTGACACAACTTTTAATTAACCAGGACAGCGAGAGAGGACACGTCAAGTGTCCACGTCCCACGACCATGAGGGTAGGGGCCCGGTGTTTTTAACGGGAGGGAGAGGGCGAGGGGGCGGGCTCAATCAAACAAATGTGTCAAAATCTACAGTTTAACGACACACACACACACGAGAGAAGCCGCCAAACAACTATTGGTAACGGCCCAGTTGAGCTAGCTAGCCCCGGCTAACCTCTTTGACTGGGGGGAATTTCTTCTTGCACTCCATGGACAGAGACCGCAGGTCCGTCTGCATGTTCTCCAGCAGCTTCTTCACCGCCTCGGGACTGCTGGTCGACATCTTCGACGGCGTCTTCGAGCCGAAAAATCTCACGAAACTTCAAACGATTCGAGGAATGCGGGCGCGCACTCGCCCCCCCAAAACCCGTCCACAGCGGGAGGGGGATTATAATCCGTCGCTACTTTATTCGGCTGTCTTGGAAAAGGAAATAAAAAAACGCCGCGGTCCATTGACACAGGATAACCACGTCTCTGCTTTGAGCGCCCGTGCGCAGGAGAGCAGCGATGACACCAGCATATATTGGTCTTCTTCACAGCCCGGAGACATTAGCTCCGTGAAGTAGCCTTGCTCCCCGCTTGTTTCCGTTTCTTAAGGCTGCTCATTTATCGAAATCTATTCGTCAAATTGAGCAGTCTGCCATCAACGGCCGCCAGCTCCACTTTCCTTCCCACAATGCTTCAGTGGACAGTGACACGTCACTTGGACTTCCGTAAACAGTGACCGATTCTGAGAAATGACTGCAGCGACCCCTGGTGGCAGAGCGTGATGCAGCCAGCCACGGCTGGGCACTTCTGCAAGTTACACGTCCACATGCACCGCATAAAGGCCATGCTTTTTAGACACAGCTGGTTTAAAATATATGTATTTTATTACATAAGCATTATTTTTGATGTATGGGTGGGTAGACCTGCTACTGGAGCATTTCTATGTTCTGCTTCTTTACTCTTACATTTAAGAGGAAATCTATCTGTCTGCTGCTGTAGTTACTGGTTTTTGGTGCAGATTACAATTTGTCATAATAAACATAATACTGGTTTATAAAAAATATGATTCATCGTTAAGGTTAAACTTCCCAGCAGTATAATATGTAGTATAGTAATATAATAGAGTAATATAATATATAATAAGAAAAGAAAATCCGATTTCTAGACATGCATTCAGTTGCCAGTAGGTATTTATCTCAAGGTTAATCATTAGGATAACACATTTAAAGAGATAAAATGCATTAAAATTAAGCTAGGAGCAATAGTCAACGTGGATATTATGTGTGAGACTGACAAAACTATATGTGCAAATATAGTAAAGAGGAGCATCCATTCCCTGAGGCTGCACAGCGATGCTGCCTCTGTGGAGAGGCACGTCTCTAATGTGTCATATCAGTTGACAGACGGCACCACATTCCTGATTCTCTCTTTAGTCAGATTTCATTGCTATTTTCACTGCATAGTTTTAGAAAAAGTGTTAATCACTCTTTTTCTTTGTAATCTAAAACCACTTCAGTCTGTTAACAGTCTTGTAGGAGCTGCTCATTTGACGAGAAGCGTTCCACCCATTGCTTCTTGTCTGTCTTGTCTTGCTGAAGAATCAGCTCTGGTCCTCAGTGAGTTGCAGTATAGAGACGTTCACGCCTCCTTAAATTCTTTTGAATTGTGATAAAAGGAAAACAACACCACTGAGAGTAGCAACAATAGAGTAGCAACACTTGTCATACAATAACGAGGAAGTGGAATCACTTTCTTGAAGGCATGAAAGACAGGGAAGAGAATTATCCACATAAGTACACGCAAATGTCAAATTGTGGTGTACCTCGCTGGCCCGACTTGAAGGATTATATCCATAGAACTGCATGGCAAATACATTAAAGCTGCATAATAGGTGACATTTTGTGAGAGAGGTTTTTACTAAGGGTATATCATAACTAACACGTTTAGATAATATGTTCTAATAATAAGGAAATAAAAAAGCAATTCAATAAATATAGAGTATGTAATTTGATCGGTAGAGTCCTACTTGTACTACATTGTATTGTCTATATTACAGTTACACATATTTTTACAAAGATCACTGACAATGTGTTCAAATGTAATCGCGCTAATTTGAAAACGCCATATCTTAAAATAGGTTTTCTGAGGAAATTAAGGCTTGAAGAAACAGACTAGTATTTATTAAAAAATAACATAGTGACCTCCAAAAAGATTAAAACAAAATATATAGTATTATACTATTTTACATTAGTGTTTGATGTCCCACAATTATAAACATAAGCAGTAAACAATATATGGACACGCATTCAAATTTCAAATAAATTTATTTTTTATTCAGCCATAAAAAATCCTTTTAGAATAAAAAAGTTAAAGTTGTAAAAGTATTCCCTATCAGCAATACAGGCCCATAAACACATCCAAACATCTAAAGAGATTCATACTGAAGTTCATTAATATAAAGCAGAAAGAGAGATCAACCAGCCTGCCGTGCTCATATTATCTAAATGGCACAACTGTCTCCTTCAGGCACTTTACATTTTAATTCCATACAATTCAATACATTAGAGATAAGGAGAAGAGACTAAATTAAAAATCATGTCAATAGTCAGAACATAGAAAACAAAGCATGAGACAAATTCATGCAACTCTGTAATGTTCAGCCAAATAAATAAACACATTGAACAAATGAGCATTATAACATTAATCTGAAAACAAAAACAAAGAAGAACAAAGCTTCATTGAGTTGAGTTGTGGTCAGTTCAGCTAAAATATACATTTAAAATCAATTATTGAATTGTGAAGCATTGGTTATTAGTATGGTTTTGTAGGATTTGTTTTCATTAGAAAATCTTACATCCTGAGATGATAACTTGTCTGGTGAGGTATTGCGGAGAGAGTTGGGATGGGGCCGGACAGAGTGTGAAAGCTGAGGAGTGACCTTTTGACCCCGAGGCTCTGATTCCAACCCTCCAGTCTCTAGCAGTGAGACTCCTTTTCATCAACAGGGAAGTAGCCGTCCTTCGTGGGAGGAGACTCCTGGATGAGGCTGTCGCCCTCGGCTGCAAAGAGGGCCATCAGCTTCTCCTGCTCCTGCTTCGTCTTCGGCAACTTGGGGGAAGGAGTGGTCAAGAGGACGAGGCGCTGGGAAGAACAAAAAAAAGTGTTGGAAAAGGAAAAGGTGCGCCGGTATGTCATTGATGCATAGTCTGAGAAATTGATGACTATTTTCAAACCAGATGTTCATCAGTCGTCTAATCAAGATTGTAATCTGTGACATTATTGAAGAGATTATTCCAGATCATTAATGCAACACTCGGGAGCAGAAAAACTGCTGGGGAACATTTTAGGATACAATGAGCTCCTCTCTCCTGGCCTCTCTCTCTCCTCCTCTTCCCTTCCTCAGGTGCTCCTGGGGTGCTCCTATGGACTTATGTTTCCGGGGAGCGCCTTGGGGAAACACCGAGGGATTTATATCTTCTTCTCCCTCTCATTTTTCTCCTCTCTATACCTCTAGATAAATTAATGAATGTCTCTTTAATGCTCATTACTAACTCTACTTCCTCTCGGGAGCCTCTGTGCTTCCTCTCCTCAAGCGTCCATGGATCGTGGCTGTCTGAAGCCGGTCCTGTTCCCTTCCATGGCGGCCCTGCTGATGCCCTTCATCTTTACCTCCGTCTGCTGCCATGGATCATAGTCATCTGGGCCGTGGCCATGCCTACTACTCATGAATAATTGCTGTGACATCCATTGAATGTGCTGTAACTCTGTTATGTTGATTCTGTACACATGACATCTATTGCTTCTGTCCATCCGGGGAGAGGGATCCTCCTCTGTTGCTCTCCCTCAGGTTTCTTCCCCTTGTTTTCTAGAGGGAGTTTTTCCTGATCCGATGTGAGGTTCCGGGACAGGGATGTTGTATGTGTACAGATTGTGAAGCCCTTAGAGGCAAATTTGTATTTGTGATTTTGGGCTATACAAAATAAACTGAATTGAATTGAATTGAATTGAATTGAAAAAACAGAAAACATTGAACTAGATCACAAGAATGCCCCCCTTTTTTTTTTAACAATCCAAGATAACTGCTATATTTAGACGTTATTACAGTTTTTTTCAGGCGCTACCAAGCGTTTGTCCAAACAGTGGTCACATTTTCAAAACTCTAAACACAATTAGCACAGCATCGGTCTTTTGTGGCCATACCATTCACACATTTCCTGTCGTTTTCAAACAATATGCAGTCAGTGAACACATTTCCACAATGCTTTCATTTTCTTAACAGACAAGCTATACCTCCCAACAAAATTATGGATTGTTTTTGTATTATTTACGAATGTTAACACACAACATCCCACAATGGCAAAAACAATATTCCAAACCTTAGATACAGTCTAAAAACCTCTTCTGCAATGATATCAGTTCTAAAACAATATATCTCAGCTGATAATAAACAAACAATTGAATAATTGACACACAGCTGATTTATGTTGGGTAAATTGGGCAAACCACAGCTGATTCCAGTTTGGCTTAGACTCAGTGGCATTACTTATACAGTAAAAGGAGGACTTTGAGGAGTGATGTTCCCCCCCTTTTTATCTGGGCTTTTTGCCGTTGTTTTTTTGTTCAGAATGCTCTTGTGTGTTTCATGGATATTTTGTTCACTGTAAGCAATACTGTAAAACTTTTTCTGTTCTATCATACTGTAAACAGTATTTATACTGTACCTCCTGTAGTAAACAGTAAAGGGAAAAAAAAACTTTGGTTTTTACTGGAATGCTTTTGAATGTGAACATTACATGTGGACATACAGTTCCCAACCAAGAAATTTAGTGTAAAAACAGTGGATTGCATGTTTTGCATGCAAATACCTGTAAAACTGAAACATAAAAGTCTATGCAGTTTTTGTAATGTCAGCAATAGCCAGTATTTTGAAACCTGGTGTACTTTGAGTGACTGGAAGGACCTTGTGAAGTGAAAACAAGAGTTATTCTTTGACAGAATAATTTCATTTTGAGTCAGATTTCCAGTGTTTTGGTAAAGTTAGTGTGTGCAGAGAAAGATGTGTTCTATTTTGAAATGAAGAGTTAGTATATATTTAACAAAATGTGTTTTTGAGAAGAAAATTATCCATTTGGCCAATTGTGGTTTGTAGGTGTGAGTCTGTGTTAAGAGTTTAGAAAAAGTATCTGAAGTATGGGTAAGCGCTTGTTAGCGATTGAAAAAAACTGTAAAAAACAATACATATCTTTAACTTGTCAGCATACTTCATTTTTTCAACCCTTTGGAGTAGTGTGCTCTAAACACAGTTTGGCCTTATGAAGGCAGGTGGTATAACCGCTCCAGCGTGTCCTGGGTCTTCCCCGGGTTCTCCTCCCAGTTGGACGAGCCTGGAAAACCTCTAATGGGAGGAGCTCAGGAGGCCCGAACCACCTCAGCTGACTCTTTTCGACACGAAGGAGTAGCCGCTCAATTATAATTATTTTTTTTAGGTGAAACATACCTCTCTCAATGTTCCCGGGGTGGAGTACAGTTTCACTGCAATCCAGAGAGGAATACACAGCATGGAGGACAGGGCCAGGATCCAGCCTATCCCATTGGCCCACCATGGGTATACATATTCATTGTTGTACTTCAGAGGCGAGTACTTGATCAAGGCAAACGCAAACGTTCCCTGAAAACAGACAGGTATGCCATGATTCTGTATGGATACTTTAATAAGTCATTGCCTTCATTGTATTACCCCTGTTGGCCAGCAGAGGCTGCTCTTGTTTCAGGAGAGCATTGTGGGAAAGCGTGCATATTGAAAATGAACGTGAGACCCACCATGCATGTTGCAGGGGTGAAGAACAGCCAGCAGTACTTGATGACAGCGCTGGGCCGATAACCAATCATGTCCTCTATGTTGTCATAGAAACGGTCCGCACCTGTCATCAGGGAGAGATGAGGGAAAAGGGGATGGAAACATCACATCAATGTTGAACAATCATTTGTGTGTGTCAAGACCGTTGACAAAAGAAACATTAATAACAACGATTAACAAAAAGAGTAGATTTGCTTTCATACAATAAGCTAGCTTATTGGGATTTTAATAAATATTCTTATCATTGACTTTATTCCACAAATAACCCGACTGACTTAAACAACACTCTTTGGCTGGAATGTGTTAATTCTTAGTGATTGGCTGAATGCAGAGGGCAGTGTGCACTGGGATGAATAGTGCCTTGTGAGAATAAAGCCTTTGTCTCTTAAATACCCCCTTTAAGCTTCCCAAACAGCCGGCCCAACACAACTCACCATAAACCCAAGCGATGCAAACAGTCTCAAACACCGCCACGAAGAGCAGGCACATCCCACTGGCTGCATAGTAGTCAAAGAGCTGGAAGACGTACATGCCGCCCTGCGGAGACAGACATGGGTTTATAAACCGGTAACCCAGCACAAAGAGGACCTCCACGCTGTCCAATTATGAGGAAAAAACTCAGATTCAACATTTTGTTGAAGCCGCTCATCAACTGTACTTGAAGACACATCTGCAGAGTGTTACACCGCGATTATTTTGACTAGGGATGCACCGATACCGATACCGGTATCGGTATCGGGGGTCGATACTGCGTTAAAATACTCGTACTCGTATCGATTTCAATTGTCGATACCAAGAACCGATACCACTCAACAGTATTTCGCTACAACAAACTGGTCGCGCTTTGTGGAGAAAAAGATTTGTTGTCCTACCTGACTTCAACGTCTAGGGCAGGGGTCGGCAACCCGTGATACAGAGCCGCATACGGCTCTTTCGTCGCTCTCTTGCGGCAAGGTGTGTAGAGTTATGGTGCGTTCACATCCAACGCGACGGAAAATTACTGCCGTCCCGCCGGTTTGAATCAAACTGTTGCTGGTCCACCAGAAGTAGCGCTGGCAGCGGCCTCATTCAGACGCTGTTGTGCGGCTACGGATGATATTATTGTAGCCGAGTGTCTGTTGTGTGTCTATATTTGTAATTCTAATAAAATGAAAACACGCTGCAGGGTAACTTGAACCACTTTTTTATCTCCTTCACACACGTATATCCCACAATTCCACTCCTCTTTTCCTTTCCGTTTCTCCCTCCACAATAAAAGCACCGGAAACATAACTTGGAACACAGCTTCCTATATAATTGCTCGATCCTTAATATTATCGCTTACATTATGAACCCGGACACGGGGGCGTTTTATGGTCCGACATTAGAGGGACTTCCACAAGAAGTTTAAAGCTTGGGATAGCCTTCTGTTAATTTTGTACTATAGGCTTGACATAATCTGCAGAGGATAAAATAAAATCTGCCTCGAAATTAATTGCACTTTCATGGAGACCAAATCTAAGAAGTATCGGTATCTGTACTCGGTATCGGCAAGTACACAAATAAAATAAAAGTACTCGTATCGGTTTGTAAAAAATGGTATCGTTGCATCCCTAATTTTGACCATATTCAAACTCCAGGAACAAGGAACTGCTGTTCACGTGGACTGAGGGATGTTAGGTAGAAGTCAAAATTGAAATAAGAAAATAAATAAAACAAAAACATAATTAAACACAAATAACTGGCTACAAAGAGATGACAAACCCCGAGAGAAGCCCTCCGACTGTCCAGCGACCGAGCCACCAGCAAGGCCGAGCTCAAAATTATGTTGGAAAAGGACGGAAAGGGTTTTGCACATAAACCAGGGGTTTGCATACCCTCCTTTGGCCAAGATTACATGCTTATTTTGTGCTCTTATTCTGTAAAAACATTATGAAGTGAGGTCACTGAGACCGACCTCTGTCAGCATGATGAGCCCCAAGAGGAAGGACACCACAGCCACTGCCAGGATGAAGAGCTCCCGACGGTTTTTGCGCCGGAAGGTGGAGGGATACATGTCCACCATGGCTGTCACCAGGCTCTCCACACACACAAACTGATCAAAGAAAGACATAATTGTATACATGAGTGCATGCATGTTTGTTTCTGCATGTGCGTGCATGTGCTGTCGAACTATCCCGAAGAACTACCAAGCAAACGGCACATCTGAAGTGGATCTGTGTATGTATACGTGTGGTGAAGGATCCATGCTTTATAAAAACTGTGTGTGTATGTGATACTGAAATGTCTCTGTGTGTGTGTGTGTGTATGTGTGTGTGTGTGTGTGAGGTGGTCTCACTTGACTGTCCAGCCCCAGAAAGACAATCATGATGAAGAAGCAGCAGGCCCACAGAGGGGAGAAAGGCATCATGGACACAGCACGAGGATAGGCTATGAAGGCCAAACCTGGACCTGAGTCGGACAGAATTTGAATGTTATTTTCTCTTCAAAGTCATTAAATCCATATAGGCAATTGAGAGGCAGAAATTAATAAATGATTCAACAAGAGTAAATCATCAGACATAGAAGAACATGTCTCCAGTAGTCTCCCTAAGGATAGCATACAACACTGTAAACAAATACTCCATACATAATATTCATAAGATACACTATAACTGATATTTGGGAAAGCAGGGAAGACACAATATGCTCCTGGGAACACATCATAAAAGCCTACAAAAAGGAGCAATATTATCATTTTTTTGGATCCTGAGAATGACAGCACTTAAGCACATAACAAGAGGGTCTGGAAACAGTTGAGGACATAAAATAAATTAATTAAATGAAATACGTTGACTAACAATATATAACATAAATATTAATGACATTAAAAGGATCATGTTCTGTGACGACGTCTTCAGTAATATACATTAAACTGTCGCAACAACACGAGAATGTCTACTTATATATAAAAACGTGAAAAATATTCAGTTTTTTGTATGCTATCAGTAGGTTAAAAATGTTTCAAGATGTTTTAATGGCAGAAGAGAAAGGGACTTATCAACGTATTGACACAACAAAGTACATTTCAAAATAAAATAAAATGGAAAACCAACCAGATTCAGCCACTTCTGAGATGGGCACGTTCTGCTCGTAGGACATGAAGCCCAGGATGGAGAAGATGGCAAAACCTGCCATGAAACTGGTGCCACTGTTCAGGAAACACAGGTACAGGCAATCCCTGGAAGAAAAACCCCACAGGGAATGAAATGATTAGGAACTGAGAAACCCAACATGGTCTGGACTGGAGATTTGATTCCTGTTCTTTAAAGATTAAATGCCAACAACTATGGAAGCGTGAGGTTAAGATAAGATAAGATACAATAATCCTTCATTAGTCCCTCAGTGGGGAAATTGCGCGATTACAGCAGCAGTGCACACAAGAGACACATAGTAATAAAAACAATCTAAGTAGTATAAATAAACAGTAAAACAGTAATTAAAAAACAGTAGAGAAGAATACAATAGCAATATTAAATATACAGATGGAATAAAAGTATATACAAGGTATTTAAATGTATTTATATTTCACCAGATAATGTAATTAAAGTGGCCAAGCTCAGTTTGTTATGCAGCCTGACAGCAGCGGGAAGCAACAGGTTGCCTTTTACTGTAATTTCAGTAAGATTATAAAGGCCACCGCCTTTATTACAATAAAAGGCAACCTGTTGTCCGTCCTCACCTGTAGCAGTTGTTGTTGTATTTGTTGTAGCTTCCCAGGGCGGTGAGGCAACCCAGGCAGATGGCATAGGAGAAAAAGATCTGAGTTCCAGCATCCATCCATACCTTTGGACAAAATAGGACCGATCATCATGTACATGCAGAATAATCACAGTATAGAGTTCAAACAGAACCAGTTACCACATTGTATATTTTCCATATCATTCTAGTGTGCAACACAAAGTGTCACTTTGGAAGATGTTTCCAAACAAAGAGCATTTCATCGGCAATATAAAAAAAAGGTATTAAGCACTAAAATAATACTTCCTCACACAGCCTCCTATGGACTCATCATAATGAGTATGTTATGAATAGTTATCACCTCTTACGCCATCTGGTCTCTTTTTAAAAACAATCTAACACCCGATGCATCTATTAAATCTCCAAAACTCAGGCATCCAACTCCTCCACCCTGACATCAGCCACTCAGCGAAGCCTATTTATGCCCCCCGTCTATCTGAGGCATAAAGTGCAGCACTTTTCCACCCTCTCTTTGTACACTCACTCGCACTTAAAAATTCAAATGAGCTTCGTCTTTATGCTCGCCTTTCTGGTAAAGTGCTTCCAGAGCACTGGGCCATGTTTTTTAGATAGTTGGCAGCCAGCGCTGGAGATCTGATTGACTGGGGATCAAACCAACAACACAGGCTCTGGACACAGCATCACACAGGGGCAGGTGTTCCCAAGGCACCGATCCCACCAGCCCAGCTTGTCTTGCTCTGCACACACTGCTCGAATTCATCCCCAGAGCCCTGAGAGGGATTTAAGAGGGCCCCCTTTTTTTTTTTTTTTTTAGGTTTTCACACTGGTTGCAATCTAACGGGAATTTGTAGAGTTTCTTCCTTTCCTTCAGCAGTGAAAACGTCTTTGAGGAGCATAATTAAATGACACGGTCCCCTCTAGACAAATGTGTGGCCGCATTGCAAACTGGTAAAAGCTCCCATTTGTAAAAAGTCAGTCTTTTTTGTATTATTGTGATATATAAATAGTCTGAAAGCGTTGAAATGTTCAATCCACGGGGAAATACATGCAGGCCGTATTCAGAAACTGTGCCTTTAAAAGAGGAGTCAGGATTTAGTTGTGATGTCACACAACAATACAAAAAAGAAAACAATAAATATATGGATGACCCTTGAACCCAGAGATTTCTTTTTTACTATTTTAAACATAACTGCCAATGTGACTCAGTTTATTTTGTGTTGCAGTGCATGTGAATAACAACAGCCGACAGGAAGTAAACAAGCTGTCGCCTCACAACACAATTCTTCACATTTTCTTTTTTTACCACTAAAGCATGTAAATATGTTTTAGTAGAAAAAGCTTTCAATGCATAAACACAACCAACCATGATCAAAGCAACCTCCTCCACATGGTCCCAATTTAATAAACAACCTTTAGGGCACTGCTCAGCCTCTCCATCTCCATCTCCATCATCTGACTGCCACTGTTTTGCTCGGCGAGCAGACGTTATCAGTTCATTTCTTAATGAAATCGCAGTTTTTTTGTAACTTGAATTTTTGTATTTTAGATTCTACTGTTCATTGTAAATATTCATTCAATCTGGTTATTGTTAAATGTTTATTGTTAAATGTGTATTGTTAAATGTTATGCACCTCCCAAATTCCTTGAATGTGTAAACAAACATGACAATAAACGGTTCTGATTCTGATTCTGAGTTAAGGCGTAAACTTTAGGGAGCTTTAGGAGGATGTGTCGGTTTGGCATTCCCCAAAACAAAGATTTCTTTAAAATTCTGAAAATACCTGCGAGTAAGTATTATCACATCAGCTCGTATGGAATTATTCTCTCGGGCTGTACCAGTTTTAATATTAATACAAATAATCAACATGCTGGTCGACATGACATCCTGGTCTTTCACAGTCGTATCTGCACATACAAGCTTCTGGTGTCTGTGAACGTCTGAAGCATTGGCAGCATACCTGTGGGTCAGACAGGCGCTCCAGGTCGGGGTAGAGGTAGAAGTGGATCCCAGTGGAGGCTCCTGGCAGGGTGATCCCTCGGATCAGCAGGACCACCAGCATAGCGTAAGGGAAGGTGGCCGTGAAGTAAACCACCTGCAGGGGAAGAGCAGACCTATAGCAATGAGGCGTTCTTTCATTCCAAAAGAGTGTTGAGGCTAAAATGGGAAATGTTATGTTGTGTTAAAATCTGTGACAAAGTCTTGAAGTATTCTGCACAACATATGAATGTTTGGTGTTCTATCTAGTTCAGTGGTTCTCAACCTTTTTTTAGTGACGTACGTCCCCTGAGGATTTTTTTTCCCAGCATTTTTGGTTGAAAAAAATTGTTATACACAGCATTGTGCCATCAGTGTCTGATTTAATATAGAATATATACAATTCAGTTCATGAACTTACACTTATATTGTATTGAATATTTATTCAATAAATAAGGCTTTTTTAATGGATGCTGGGGGGTTCACCTTGCCAGTCGACTTGATGCCCTTCCAGATGCAGAAGTAGCAAATTACCCAGGCAACGGCCAGGCAGATAACCAGGTCCCCATTCAGAGTGCCGATGTGATGGATACCTGAGGAGATTCTGAGGACTCTTCGCCTGGAGCGCGCACACAAATAAGACAAACCTTAGAAATATGTTTCACCTGGAATCAGAATTAAAGAAGCTACGAGTCTGTAAAAAAATCCAAAAGGCCTTGTAGCACAACTATGAGGTTCCAGACCCAGCAACAAAAGTTGTATCCGGTCTGACGATCACACGCACAACAGGATGGAAAACAAGCTTCACGTTGAATATTTGGTGAGCTTGTTGGCACCTATGAGGCCGTTTGAGGACATGGGCAAACAAAAAGTCACTTACTCCCAGAACTCAATGACAGGAGAGGTGGTGTTCTCATGGTGATTGATGGAGCTATTCCCCCTCTGAAATGCCATACAAGAATCTTGAATGAAAGAAAAGACAGAAAGACATTCAAATCCTGTGAAGAAATCCAAGCTTTCTCTGAGGTTTCCAAGTTACACACAGGCAAGTGAAACAATGCCACCACTGAGGCGGAGGAATGGAACGGTGCAGGGAAATTCACTCCCTTCAGATAAAATGCAACTAGAAATGAATGAAATGTTGTTTTAATTGTTTTAACATTAAAAAAAAAAGTCTAGAGCCACGCTAGAGGTTTAATGCAAGCATGCAAATGTTTAGCATCTAAAAGTAGGGCGCTAACATGCTAACGTCTAAAAGTATTGGACAAATTCAAGTTTTAACCCATTGATAGTGATAGAGGAAAAGTCAGGCAATCACCAAACATATTGCAATTCATCCTGAGGAGGAATTAAACGTCCCAGCAAGTCATCTAATAGCCGTCTGGACATTTCAGTCAAACTCCAAAATGTCCACTTCACAATGACGTTGAGATATTTTAGTCAAGCCAGATGTGTTGGACCGACTCCTGTTGCCTTCCACGCTATAATGTTTAAATCAGATCTCACAAGTATGGCATGATGGAGACCTGGCTACACCTGGTTAAAGATCACACACACACACACACAATTTTCGTTTTCTGGCATGCGGTCCTGCGGCTCACCTGTGTTCCAGGTGTTGTTGCAGGAGGCCCAGGGCAGATCCCAGGTGAAGGAGTTGGACAGATAGAAGATGGCCCAGGCTAACACAACGATGTAGTAGATGTTAAGCAGGCCGGCGATCACCTGGGTGGCATAACCCACTCCTGGAGCAAACAAAAAAACATCAAGGTTATGAAAAATGATATTAAAACACACAGGAGGAATAAAATGTGCATGAACCAGACATCACAGTCAATGTTTGTTATGGGGAAAAAGGGGAAATTTAAAGCCATTTAAAATCAGCCAACCTGGACTGACTGTGAGCTCAATGTTGCATTCGACAGTAGTCAGAGAACACCACTTATTCAAATTAAATCAGCAATGTACTGGTCGCTTCACGTGAACACAATGACTGTAGTTTATCTCAAAGAATAAGAACTCACAGAGACAGAGGCATAGTTTAACCTTGGAAACTTGATTTCAGCCATCTTTAGGTCATCTATCCAACGACTGCATCATGGTACGGTAAATTTGATGCAGCTTAAATTAACCCGCTTCTTGCGGACTTAGTGGAAGGCAGAAAAATAATGAAACATTTGCCCGTGTTGGTTGGTTGCCAGCCTTAACATCCACATTATCACCATCCCATATGTGCATGGCGTTCACACTGGTTGTTTGACACAGAATGCATGTAATGTGAACAAAAAATAGACAAATAGAAATCCCACATGGTTGCACCTATTTAGAATAGGCCACTGCTTTGTCCTTTCAGCTCAAATCATTATTTTCCATCATTTCAGAATAAGGGCGTACATGACAAAGTTGTAGGCTCAAGAGTTCGATCCACTCTTGGTGCTGTAGAGTGTTTTTAAATATCCATCAACTTGTATTTCTTATATTTTTCATGTAGTTGGATTACCTTCAAACAAGGGGCAGATTTTCCTCCAGCAGGTGACGCCTCCCTCGCTGGTGAACTGACCCAGAGACGTCTCCAGGAAGAAGACCGGGATCCCACAAGCAAACAGGAAGATGAGGTACGGTATGAAGAAGGCACCTGTTGAAGCACACAGAGAAAAGCAGCAGTCAAACCATCGCTGTGCTCCCAAGCAACGTATCGGGGAGCAGAGGCCGCTGAAAATTGTTGGAATTTAAAGCATTTTTTTACGGTCATAATACAAATTCATGCAGATATTATGCTGGTAGAAGAAATCAAACAATTTGACTTCCTATGGGATGTTAAAGATTCAAGATTGCATTGTTTACCATTTTTATTATTTTTCCCTGATCTCTCAGACATCATCTAACCACCCTGGCTCTTTTCCTATTTTCAGTGAACCATGACCCCACTTCGTTCAATGGATCGCCTTGAAATAGATTACATATTAACTCTGTATTATCTCCAGCTAAACCCATTCTAACCCTGTCTGCTCTCAGAAGCTACATTTTGCTGAACAAACAACAAATGCAAAGGTGGAATTTCTAGAGGCCTTGTGTTTCTGCGGTGGAATAACCTTGATGACTAAATGCAAAAGATAAGATATTCCTTTAGTCCTGCAGTGGGAACATTTGCAGGATTACAGCAAGAGACATAGTAAAAAATAACAAAAACAGTAAAACAACAGTGATAAAAACAGTAAAGAATCCACAATAACTGATTTTCTTTTAATATACAGGCCAGAGAGAAGTAATTCCAGCACTCACCTCCTCCGTTCTTATAACACAGGTAGGGGAAACGCCAGACATTTCCCAGGCCAATGATTTCTCCAGCCACTGACAGAACGAACTCGATCTTGTTGCCCCACTGACCCCGCTCGGTTATCTTCTCCTCTGTGCTGGGCACGATGTCCAGGGGCCTGCTGTGCCCGTTGGAGGGCTCCCTTTTGGACATGCTCTCCGTATCCCCTGTTTGACCAGAGAGGTCGAGAAATAAACACAAATTACAAAGAAGAACAAGCTAGATCTGATTGTATTGTTCTTCAAAGGCAAGTCCTTTGACAAAGAATTAAAGACACAAGTTCACACAACTCAGTTTTAATTAGTTAATTTCAAACAGTCACTTTGTTATCTGGAAAGCAAAGAAACAAATGACATCACTGATGATGATGTCAAATGGAGAATTTGATCACAATATGGCAAATGTAAGGAAACTGCTTTCCAGAGTATTTCCTTGAGTTCTCCTTTCCCGTGTTCCCCATAAGAAGATTTAGTATTTCTCAAATCATAATGTGGTAAATGCAGTATGACAGAGGTGCCAAGATGTCTTAGCATTTTGCAGCCGGCATGCTTTTGTTCCCTCTCAGCAGATATATGAGGAAAAAAGTAATATCTCCATATTGAATATGCATGCACCAGTTTGTACTTTGCATGAGCAGCTGCAGAATGCACTAAAAGTATAAATAATATGCAATTTGGTTTTCATTTTCTCATTGTGCTGGTCTGCTCATCACACGCCCCACACCTGCTTCTGATCAGCTCTCCGACATGCAGCATGCATACTCCAGGCTCTGCAGGCTGGTGTCTCTGCACCAGTCGTATATGAAAGGCCATATTCAGTATCGTTTGTAGTGTTTGTCTCATCGTGTTTTAACTTGTTTTTTCCCCTGTGCCTCAGGTTCACTATTCGCCTGCCTGTCAGCTACGCATGTGCTCCATGCTTCCTCTTGTCATCAGCTTTGTCTCTGTCATCTCCATTCTTCCCTGTGGATTCCCATTCTCAGCAGCCATTAGTCTCATATTATCATCCCTGTGGCAATAAAAGACCCTTTTATTTTACACCTTTGTCCAGCATTAGGGTCAAACTCAAATAGGGTCAAAGTCTAAACTCTTTTCATCTGAATCACTATGACAAATATAATATTACACTGATGCTTTTATCCAAAGTAACTTACATGCTATACAGTAGACACAGCAACGGTGAGCAATTAGGTTTAAGTGTCTTGCTCAAGGACACATTGACATGGACTAGCAGAGCCGGGGATCGAACCACCGATCCTCTGATTGAAAGACAGACCTGCTAACCACTCACCCACAGTCGCCCACATATATATTAATAATCACAATATTTTAATTTTATATAGTGATTTTTAGGACACTCAAAGACACTTATATAATAATATATAAATATACCATCACAACAGGATTATACTGAATCCCTGCCTTTCAAAGTCAAAAAGTTAAAATAGTTCAGTCAAACTAAACTAATCTGGAAGAAAATGGGTTATGGAAAGACATTTCTATGACAAGTGGTTATGTTTCTAGACTTAACATTCAAAATGATTTAAATCAGCTCAATTTGCCCAGTAAATCTATAATTACAACCATTAAAAAAGAGCCAGCAAATTCAAATTTGCCTCTTGATGTGTGCTCCCAAAGCCAAACATAGTACTCCGGTGCTTAAATCCCCTCATTGGCTGCCAGTGAAAAACAGAACCAACTTAAAATTGCTCTCAGCAGTCCTGAAGGGACTTCACAGTTGCTTTAATTGGGCCAAGTGTAAAAGGGATCTTAGGAAGATTAAGTGTGCTTGGAGGGAGAAGAAGGAGCCTTGGCCAATTCTCAAGGAGAATTCCCACCGTGCATGTGATGAGCCTGTTTTTGTTAACCTGAGCTACTACATAACGTATGTCACTGCTCTTCCTGTGTTGGATGAGGTCAGTAATGGCTTGATGTTACGTGACCACGCTAGAAGTTAGTCAAGCCCTCGGCCAGACCCTGTTTAGGGGCCAGTGCCGCTGAAAGAAGCCCTCTCTGTGGAGGAAACAGACAACTCACTGACTGTGCTCACTCCTGTCAGGTTGCATTAACAGACCCCTCAGCAGCCCCTCTGTTACACCCCCCCCCCCCCCCCCCCCCGTCTCCCGTCCCCCGTCCCCGTCCCCCCGTCCCCCCGTCCCCCCGTCCCCCCCTCTCTCTCTCTCTCTCTCTCAGACACATCACGATCGCTGTTGCAGTCCACATTCAGACAGACCGGCCATCAGTCTGCAGGAGACATGCTCAAGCTAATTCACTGACAAGAATACATGTCATCAAACCCCCTTCCTTTCATTTATCTTTCATACGTCAAACACAAAGAAAACACGTGTGGCAGGCTGTGTGGCCCGGTCTCACTGGACTTCGGATAACCACACATGGGGATGGAAACCACTTTTAGCCAGAAGCTCTGTGTGAAGAAACCTTACGGTATGCAAAAAAAAATTAAAAAATAGGGCAGAGGTGGAGCACAACTGTGACTCTGTGTGTGCTGTGCGCATGGGGTCGGAGGCTGGACCCATTTTAGGAGCCAAAATCTCCAGCAAATGGTGCCAAATTGTGGCCTGAGGTAAAAATAGAGCCCCTTGTTTTCTAAAGGTACTTCGTGGGAATGAAGGCTCGGTGCAAACAAAAGCCGAGGAGCCCCCACAGCTCCGCGCTGGCAAATGAGAATCCTCACTGGCTTTGCAGCCAGATCACAGTTTACCTCACTTTTTTTTCACAGTTTCTTTGTGGATGCTGGGAAGCGGACCACGAGAGCCAAATAGCTCACTTTGAACACAGTTCTTTTAATAGGTGGGCCTTATTTATAGTCACTTAGTCAGGCTGGGATAGGTTTCATACATACATGCTAATAGAACGTGAGAGAAGAGACACACTGTGGTGAGAAAATATGCCAAGACCGTGAATTGCCTCATGGAGCCACAGTGGAGCTTTATCCCAGGAAACCGTGCCAGCTTCACCTCGCTCTGAAAAGCTGAGGCCTGACTGAGCAAGTGACTGACAGACTGACCCATTGAATGACTGGATGAATGTGTGGCTCACTTACAGGCGACTGAGTCCTCTGTTTTGTGCTTGTAACAGAAGGCTACTCCGCCGCTTTGGCATTGAACTTGTTGGACGCACAATGGAGCGTTTTAAATATAATATAAAGATGGATGGAGAATGAAACGGCAACATTGCCATTTAAAGAAATGGTTGCCCACAATGCAAAGCGGCTTCCAAATGTTTTTGTTTTTTTTACGAAATACGATGTGTTATCCTGCGAGCAGCCTCTGGTAATCCACTAACTAACTATTTTTTATTTTTTAACTTGTAGTCGTTGGGCTCAACCAGGGTTATCCAACTTAACTGACGTTTTTAAGCCTTGAGTTCGGTCGTCGCCATCTTGGCGGTGGGTGGAGCCGAAAGTACAACCGAACGTTGAATACGATATTTTTAAGCGACCAAAGCGATCACTGTTAACTTTCATGAACTGAAAACACATCGTGAAAGGGTTAAGGTTTGTCATGTCCTTCAGCATACACTGCTTTCTCGTCTATTTTACTCTAAATAGGACCATAATTTATCAAATCAACATCATACTGGATTAAAGAAAACGTGAAATAACCGATTGTTTAACACTTATTTAAACAATTGGTAAAATGTTTACTGAGCTAAAAACATCTAGAGAGAAGTAGGATCGTTTTATCATAGACTTCTATGTAATCAAACTTATTTTCGAGCCCACTGCTGGCTCTGAGAAAGAATACAAGTTAAAGGCACTTCCTGTTTGGCTTCACTTCTCAGAGACACACAGCTTCATAGGCTACACATCGTTTATGTAGATCTCCCCAAGACCTGTACAGGTTTCCTCTTGAAGCATCAACATGACATCAAAGATGTGGATGTTGAGCTACTGGCTTGTAAATGCAGGGCATTTGGGACATTGCTCTAAGTCTAACTACAGTGGTTTAGCATTACACTTCCAGGGAACTGAAAGGAGAAATATTGTTTTTAAAAATGATCTTGATCAAAGCAGCAGAGACCAAGACATCCTGACCTTTAGTGTATAGTTTATCAAGCTCAATGGATCCGACATTTTGCATAATGGTAAATAGACTTTTACTTGTATTTCATGTCAGTATTCACCCATTCACACCCATTCATACACTGATGTAGCAAGGTGCCACCTGCCCATCAAAACTCTAATCATTCATTTCCATTCCCATTCACACAATGCAGGCACGACCTGTGATCAAGGACGACCCTGCTCTACCACTGATCCACAGTCTCCTCTGGCTAATAATGCAATTCAATAAGATATTTATTTTGGCCCCTAACTGCCAACTTCAAAAAATCAATGCCTCCAGCTTTTACTAGCTTCCTGTTGAGCATTTTTTGTCTTGTGGCACCCGGGGATTAATGAATGCATCAGACATCTAGTTGTTTTTACCTGACCCCAGACAGTTCCTTGCTGCCACCAAATAAGATGGTTGAATACTAATAATTGCTGTGGCTGGATAGAAGATATGTGGGAGAGTGGAGAGTGATCTCAGGACAACTGAAGGCCGCAAAACCAAAACAATGTGCTGAAAGACGCTCAAATGCTCTGCAGAGCTGCAGGGTAACGCCAAGCCGGGTGATGTGGGTTCAGCATTGAGAGCGACCCCTTTCACATACGTGGTTGTTGTGATTGTTCACATTTATTTTAATCAGAAGCCGGTGTGAGTGACCTTAAGTGGAGTCCACTCTGTGGTTGATGTGATAGTGGAAAATTACCAAAGAGTGCATTGCTAGATCAGTCAGACATTAGCATGGTACTGAACTTTAATTTTAACATCATTATACGGCGGCAGAAAAGTCAGAAGATATGAAATATTGGTTCCTCTTATGAACACTATACAGTTGGATGATTGCATAATGCATAACTGAATTAGTGAAGTTAGAGAGATGCATCTGGTTGGTGCAAAATAACACACAACACTATGAGTCTTATCTTAGCCTTTTTTTCTTCTTCCTATAATAAAGTTTTGAGTGTCACATGTCTCAAATAGATAGTATAGTTGGATCTTTTTGATGGCAAAACGATATCCATGTTTCACATCATGAAGCTCTGTAGAAGTCGTGTTCTGTGACAGATCATTTACTTTCAGAGTTGGACAGGTACATCAACCACAGGACGCCCAGCTTTACGCTCCCCTATGTGGGCGACACCAACTGTGCCACTCGCTAAAGCCGCGTATAGATTATCAGGAAAGATTTAAAAAGAGGAAACAAAAGCGCTAGAAATGGTGTACTCCACTGTGATGATCACAGCTTTACACAAGCATATAGTAGCCAGCCAGTGGGAGAAAGTAGCTACATGTGTCCCGGAGCACGGGACTGATACCGGCACATGAATAGGCGCGTTTCTCTGTCATCATCATCCCCACCATCATCATTAAGTTATGTAATTACTTTCCATACAAGCAACTCTTGTCTTTGAACACATTATGTCTTGTTTGATCTCAGCATGGAATGAAGTGTGCTGCACAAAACATGTGCTGGACAAAACCATGCATGTTTATTTCTTAAAGAAACTATTAAAGACATAACTCATTTACAACAACAGCCTTCACTGAGCTCTGCAGCCAATAAACAACAAATGCAATATGTCAATGAATATTTTCATTATATCTCATAAACAGCAACCCCAAACAGGGGGAAAAGAAGAATCTAATCACATGATCAACAACCAAAGGCACTCACCTTTCATAATGTTGAGTGGGCCACCAGATAGGGGCCTGCTGCCGCTTCAGGTTTCACTATATAACATTCATGGATGGGCAAAGATCTGACAGACTGAAATCTTTGGAGCAGCCCGCAGTGAGATTTTCCCTCTGAGTTGCCCCTCTTTGAAGACCCCCCCCTTTATCCAATTCCATTCAGACACCCCACACACACACAAACACACACACTCACTCCCCACAGCACACTAGAGGTCTGTGCTGTCTCAGTGTGGTGGGCTGATTGCGTAACCTTTTGACACACACATTCTCCCAGGGCCTTTCTGTCCAGAGAGCAACCAGGGAGCATGGGGGAGAGACGGGTCACACTTGTATTTAGGTAAGCCATCAGATCGCATATATCACAGGCATGGATAATAAAGGAATATCTTATCTTATCTTATGGACACACGTGTGTTTGCATACTGTGCAAAGATCAAATATTTCTGAGGGAGGTTTGCAAAAGATGTAAGGTGAAAGCAGCGCAGGCAGAAACATTGCTTTTTCATGCACTGATCAATTTTGAGCTTTTGGGTTATTCTGCTTCCATAACATGTGTTATTTCAGACCAGGGGAGAGAAAACATCCCATGTTTATTTTACCACACTTTGTCTATTTGCTTCTGCAGATTTCTTATTAATTCACCAAAAGTTTTTGTACATTTGCATATCTAAACAAAAAAGACCAGACAACTTAAAAATAAAAAAATAAAGAAATTGTCTTGTAAGCTTCTTGGAGATTATTATGAGTTAACATTTCTTGTAAAATTAATAGATCTTTACAATAATTTAATGACGTTTTTTTCCAAAAAACTCTCAAACCCGATTGATTTTTTATCTGGAAATTTAAGGAAAAGAGCACATGTTTGATTAGACCATGCCACATGTACATATTTAAACATTACATTCTAGAAAAATCCCCTGGGGAAGTTCACCCCTGGTGACATCTATTAGTTATTTGTTTACTACATTCACCTGAACTTCTCCTCTTAAAGAAAAAGAAATGCATCAACCTCAAACCCTGTACATTTAAAATCGTTTCTGCACCTTATTTACAATATTCCAATGGTCTTCTCTGACTGAGTGTAATTAAAACATCTCTCTTGCTTCACAAGGCCCCTTCTCCAAAACACATCCTTAATTCAGCCCCTGGAAAAGAGTCTTTATTCCCCCCACAGACCCAGTAGCTCATTCAGAACATTTTCCCACCGCAGGGGTCCAGAGTGGCCCGGTTCAAGGCATTTGTTAGAAGGTCACGATCCAGTGGGTCTTAATGGAGGTGGGGTGTGGGTGGGGGAGGGGGATGGGTGGGTGGGTGGGTGGGGGGGATCGGGGGGATGTGCTTCTACTTTTCCTGTCTGAAATCTTTCAGGGTGAGGTCTTTTTTGTAAACTCCCCACCCCCACCTCAAGTCAACTTATAATTCAAGACACAGACACGTTGGCTTCCTATGAAAACGAAGCAGTCTGTCTGACTTTAGTTGTGTGAACGACCTGTTTAATCAGTTCAAAAATTATTCAGAAAAGTCAACACACTTTTCAAACATTTCATTTTAGACCCTTTTTTTAACTTTCATTTTAAATCTTTGCAATTTCCAGCAGGCGTAAAGTTCTTGGCCGCATATGATGTTGCAACCATTCAGTCGAATTCCATGTAATGGCATGACTTCATTGTTGCTCATCAAAAAGATCAAACAATAATCATATGCAGGATAATATCACTGCAATGAGATGGCGACATCCACATCCCCAACAATGGACTGTTCAGCATGGTGCACACATTCACTACCTCACACACGTGTGTGGTCACATTTTGCATTACAGCATTTGCATTGCAGTTTTTTTCGATTGCTAAACGACAGTGGGCACAACTGGAGTCACATGTGCAAAACTCTAACTACAGTCTGCACTACCAACAGTCACCTGAGCTAAACAGTTCACATCACCTGCAAAACTCATTCCAAGCAACACAACTCTTAACACATGGCTCAAAACACGCTCAGTGCAGCCAAACACTATGCACAACCCTCACTGAGATAACACACACTGTCACTCAGAACACACTGAGAGTAAAAACACTAGCATCAAACACCAATACAGAAAATACAAACTTTTCATCTTTACAGTTTGAACAATTTCAGTGACTTCATACAAAGTAATATTTTCTTCAAAGAAAAGAGTGACATTCTTTCACATGATTTGTTAAATTTTTTAGAACATAACAATTATTTAAGGTAAATGAAAATTAGCAGTTTGCTTCAATAGTCTGTAGTAATTTACGGAATTACAGTAATGAGAAAAAAAAGGTAGAAACTAAAAGTACATACTGTAATTCAAACAAATAATTGAGGGACTAATCCTGCCTCTCTCTAGCATCAGGCCACAGGTTTTCTTCAACATCACATCTAATGTTTTCTCTTGCCATGCACCTGGGGAAGAACCTTCTGGAGTGCCTTATCCATCCCTGGCAGTCCTCTGGACTCGTGTCCTCACATCCGGCACGCATGGCTTCCAAAAGAGACATTTGGTCATGTGGGTGGTGACCAAACACTTTCCACCTCCAGGCAGAGAAAAACTCCTCTATTGGGTTGAGGAAGGGTGAATATGCAGGCAGGTACAAAACCATAAATCTGTGATGTGCTGCAAACCAATCTGTGACAGCTGCAGAGTGGTGAAAAGCAACGTTATCGCAAACTATGACAAAAACTTGGGGGTTTCTTACTGGCTCCCCCTGTTCTGCTGGCACTAGCTGAGCATAGAGCTGTTCTAGGAAAGCTATAAGCCTTTCTGTGTTGTATGGGCCAATGAGTGGTGTGTTGAGGAGCAAACCATCATTGGCCATTGCAGCACACATGGTGATATTTCCCCCCCTTTGGCCTGGAACCTCCACAGTGGCCCTTTGACCTATAACATTCCTTCCTCTGCGACGTGTTTTGGCAAGGTTAAATCCAGCTTCATCGATAAATACAAATGAATGTGGTCTTTCCAGTGCTTCCACCTCCATTACTCTCTGAAAAACAGTAAGTGCACAGTTTTACTGTAGAAATGCTAGTGTTTTTTTTTTACTGTAAATATTTTTTATAGCTGTGTACGTAACCTCAGACGTCTTACCTGGACATATTGGTATCTTTGCTCTTTTACCCGTTCACTGTTTCTCTCGAACGGTACAGTGTATAACTGTTTCATTGTAACTTGGTGTTTCTTTAGGATTCGAGTAATAGTTGTTGTGCTGACAGAATTAACATTTTCAAATATATCATTATCAGCCAGCACTCTATCTTGAATCTCCCGCAGTTTTATTGCATTGTTGACAACAACAACCATGTCAACAATAGCATTTTCCTGCACATCTGAAAATATTTTTCCTCTTCCCCCTGTTGGGGGCAGCCTTTGGGTCCTGTTGTAAAAATATATTTTACAGTCAAACTTACTGTAATATATATCTGTGTAAATATTCTATAATTGCAATACAAAATAGATTCCTGTAATGTTTTCATTTACTGTAAGGATGTAACTCTCACCTGTTTGTATGATGGAAAATTCGCATTACAGATGCCACTGTGGATCTTTGCAGATTGGGTTGCACCCTCAACCCTGCCTCTCTCAATGAGAGACCATGGTTCACGATGGTCTATAAGTGTAGCCCTTATTTCATCTGAAATAACAGCTCTTTGTCTTCTTTGTCTTCCTCCACGCATCCGCCCTCTCCCTGCCACCCTTCTCCCTCCATGAACCCGTCTTCCTTGTTCCATTTCCAAAATGAGTCTTTCTGAGCTCTACCTATATATACTGTAATATATATATATATGTGTGTGTGTTCACTAACAAGTCTAAAACAAGACACCTGCTTAGCCTTTCAGCTGAAATTGCAATCAGCAGTGTTTGAAAGGCACAAGGCTGAAATCTATTCCGTTTTGAATGTGTGGTTTACAGTTTTGACAGCAGTGTGTTAGCATTTGAACAAAGTACTGTAAATCCACAGTGTTGTGCAGGTTGTGGTTAAAGTCATGGGATAAGTGTGTAGAGTTTTGAAAACTGTGTTCAAGCAATGAAAAACGAACTAGAGTTTGGTCCACATGAACTGCTGCTGTGCAGACTGTAGTTAGAGTTTTGCACATGTGACTCCAGTTGTGTCCACTGTCGTTTAGCAATCGAAAAAAACTGTAAATAGAAGAACATTTGCTTGATTGGCTGAGAGCAAAAGCATACAAAACGTTTAAAACAAAACAAAAATCTTTCGACGTTCATGTTTGACTGGAATAGTTTTGATACAACTTGGTATACTGTTTTTTTTCGGTTGATACTTAAAGTGGTATCGAGTATCGAGAAGTGAAGTGATCTGAAACGAGAGGGCGAAGAAGTGAGTGACAACGAGAAACACAACAACAACATAAATAAATGAAACAGGGAAAACACGGAGCAGATTCTGACAATGGGGCTCATTAATGACGTGTACTCCTTCACTCTCTCTGCAGCTTCCTGCTGTTATCTGACCGCCCGGCCACAGGTCACTGCTCAAATTGTTACTCCAAAGGGTCCATCCCGTCTCTTTAGATCAAACTCCAGTGAATGGAATCAGATGTGTGAAAGCCTCTGGTTTGAGCTCTAATTCCAGACTGAAGAGCTGTCGACAGCAGTGCAGACATTTTGGGGGCTCACTCGATTCATGTTAAATTACATTGTCTAACTTGAAGTCAGTGCAAGGAAACTGCACTAGATAATTCAGTTGGACTGCATGTTGGGAAAATAAACTTAAAGGCGCAGTGTGTAAGATTTAGTGGCATCTAGTGGTGTGTTGCAGATTGCAACCCCTTAGCTCACCATAATAACACATCTCTACCTTCAGTTGATGTAAAACGCGAAATGCTCTTGCTAGAGCCAGTGTGCGTTCTGGGCTGCTGTAGATATATGGCGGTGCAAGATGTCGGACGCCATGGAAGACAACCCGCTCCCTTTGTAGATATAAACAGCTTTTTTTTAAGGTAACAGAAACACAATGTATGTAGAGCTTCCATGTTCTCTCTGTGTCAGCATAGGTCCCTTTCGGGTTCTCCCACAGTCCAAAGACATGCAGCTCAGGTTAATAGGAGGCTCTAAATTGGCCATGAGGTGAACAGTTGTCTTTCTATATATGTGCCCTGAACCCTGCCTTCGCCCAATGTCAGCTGGGATCGGCTCCGGCGCCCTGCAACCATAAAAAGGATAAGCGGTTCGGATAATGGAATGAAATGGAAAACCCTATGATTCCTAGCTTTAGGTGATTATACACCTAAAAAAAACCTAGTTATGAATATTATATCCCATTGTTGCCAATTAATCCCCTTGAATGTTACGCACTGTTCCTTTGATTTAAACAGCATTTGGATGGATGACCAGACTAATACTGACACTCTTTCCCCCACTTTTAGGTTTCTGCGAAATCAAATGATCAACTGTGCACATACAAATATTTACTTAAACGTGTTTCAAGGGGGGCCTTTTGCAGTAAAGGGGTATCCTTATGAAACGTTTCCTGCATCACCGCTCATAAAATATGCATGCTTTTAAAAAGATCTGAACAGACACAAAGCCACTAATTACAAAATGCCTACATTTGTCAAATGCTGCTGAACTTCTCTTTGACAGACAGCCAAGGAGAAAAGTGCCCATGACGGGTAAAGGTAAGAGGTGTGTGTACACAGAGATCACACAGTGTGATCAAACCGAGACACCCTCCCTAAACAAACAAGAAGGAGAGAGCTCAGTTAACCAAAGCCTGACCGGACAGTTTCCATTTGTTTTCTCGGGCATGTCATGCTTTTAAAGGTGAACCTCATCTTCAGTTTCTATTGTGCACAACCAGAATAAGCAGATTTAAATAACTACAGACTAAGACGGTTCAACTCTTGTATAGAGTGCTGCAGTAATGAGTCCTAAAATCCACTTTGCACAAAGTACACAATGCACTTTAGGTTCCCTCGGCTATTTAATGGGTTTTTGTTTTGAAGCTTTATTGAACTTATTTCAGTTATGTGACTCACAAAAGCTGAAGAGATTTCAACATTTTGTTCTCTGCCAGTAAAGCACCCTCCGTGTGCAGGACAAATCCAAACCAACTCTATTGAAGGGAACATATTGTGCACATATTCGGGAAATCTGCCTACCAACCCTGTCAGTTTTTTATGGGCAGCCTCCATCAGACAACATGTGATTTGACAAGATCCATCAACCGATTTGGCTCCACTTCCTGTTTCATGTGCAGGCTCATTAGAACATACCAACCCCCCATGAGTATCTCCACTCACGACTTGAGAACCACCTTTGCAAGAGTGCATCATATTTGTCTTTGCAAGCCAATCAGATCAGAATGATCTTTATCGGGAGGGAGGGGCTTGAAGAGACAAGAGCTAAAAAGGAGGGTGAATACAGATATATTCAGACAGTTTATTCACAAAATTACTTAAATAATGTGTTTTTTTAACATTAATTCGAACATGTTCTAGTAGAAACCCCAAACACAAGTAGGAACCTGACAAGGAGCATGAAGTGTCCCCTTTAAAGGACTTCTTCATATATAGGGGAGAGATGACCAACTGACAACTGATAGCTGAACAGGCTAAATGCATAAGGAACTAATTAACTAAAACACAGGCGTGGTAGCAAGAGACAGGGAAAAGACAGGAAGTAAAACAAAACATGACACAAACGTGAACCTACAAATAAAGCAGGAAACAGACTAAACGTGGAAAAACACAACAAGCAGAAAAGCCCAAACCCAGGAAACAAAACCCCTGGATACCTGTTTTATGATCACATAAAAGCAAAGACAGATGAGCCAATAAAGACCGCAAAAAGATAATAATACCAGGCAGTGTTTACAGAATGTCTGAGGACGGTTGCAATACGCATCTCCAGTTACAGCTGAGATGCTTAACCTCATCTCCAAACAAATCTCTTTTTTAGAGATCCGCCAAAACTGAAAACTTTATGCTCCCTTAAAATGATATCTTTCATGCTTTTTAGGCTCTTGGACTTACATAACTACTACTAAATCTCTGTTGTTTGCTATAACGCAGCTGACAATTTTTTACCTTGAACAAAGTGCAAGACTTTGGTCAACTTTGGTTGTTTTTAAGTTTCTCTTATGCTGATCCCGTGGCCATTAGGACCTGAATACCTGTATCTGAATACCACATGCATTTCTCTACATGATGCATTTTGTCACATTCAAATGCAATGGGTCGTATTTTCAAGCCAAACTTTATTTATAGCAGCAGTGGCAGCAATTAATGTCAAAACTGTTGTTATGAACAATTGCCTCTCAACTCACATGCAACAACTGAACAACTTTGTCATCATTCATCTGAGCTGTGCCCATTAATGTCTTCGTGGTTTTCATTTACTGTGAGCTGGAGCTCTCTAGTGGTCGCTCAGAAAATGTGCCGGTGTAAACTTCTTTTGTTGAAATAAACATGCTAAAAGGTAAATCAAAATATTAATATTCATCATGGAATGGGTACTCTGGATGGTCACTCCACCTGTGTTGAAACAACAGAAACAAATGATATCATTTCTGGACATGATGATGACCATGATGATGATGATGATGATGTCTTATTTGTCTGTTAGAAAACAGTTTGAAGGCAATAAAAGCAACACAACACAAACCCTTATAAGGCAAACTACAACTTACACATCTACATGAAGATATATCCTGATATATTTTGCTACCAAAGCGTATACTCACATCAGCAGCTCCACAAAGCGAATGTCTTTGTTCAGGCCCTCGATGGCTTTCATTTCTTCCTCGGTGAGGGAAAAATCAAATATCTGGAACAAATGATTTGTTGTTATTAAAATGATTGAACTGAGCCATGAATACTGTTTGAAATAGAGATATCTGCACTAAAGCAAGTACATACACACCATGATAAAAGCATTTTGGAAAACCCACCTGGAAGTTGTGCTTGATCCTCTCGGGGCTGAAGCTCTTGGGGATCACGGCGACTCCTCTCTGGATGTTGAAGCGCAGCGCCACCTGGGCTGTGCTCTTCTTGTACTTTTCCCCAATAGATACAAGCAGCTCGTCCTCCAGCAGAGGAGGACATTTCACATTCACCCTAAACCAGCGAGCAAAGAAAATACACATGATGCCAGAACAGACTTTATAGTGAGTTTATAAGTTTAGCATTGAGAGTTTGGTAACAATAGTAATGTTCTTTAATCAAATACAAGGCCGGCATGTTGCACATCGATGGCCAAAGTGCAAAAGCTGCAACATTATCCAGGAAAAGTGGGGGGAACCTCCTATATACACTTGTATTTTTATTTTTTTAATTTTTTTATTATTATTATTATTTTTTGTATTTTGTATTATGTATTGGGTATCCTTAGCAAAATAGCATTCTGCAAGAAAACTGCTATTCGGCCATCAACATGTATTTATATATATATATATATATATATTCCAAAATAGCAACCGTCGGTGAAAAGTGCGTATCTCCTTAACCTTCATACCAGGATGTGTCTCTGGAGGAGCCGATAGGGCAGTAGCCAACAATCACAATGTCCTTCTGACGACAGTACTCCAGAAGCTTGGGTTGTGTGAAATATGGATGACATTCAACCTGAAGGTTAGCAAGGAGAACATTTATTATTTCAAAGAGTAATGGCCCAAAAGTGGTCTGACTTGACATTAGCACCCTGTGCTAGTACTTAAGCTAACAGGGATGGAATGGAGAGGACATATTATGCACTCCTACCATTAAAGCAAAACAAAAGATGTTTTGTGACAAGGAGTTTTATCGCAGGCTGTTGAGTATTAAAAAAAAAAAATTCTCATACTAAATCCTGATTATCATTCACAAGATCTAATTGAAAAATGTAAAAAGCTGTAATATACAGAAAACCCTTGTGAAGATAGATAATAAGGCCATATATGTGTTAGTGGTATATTGGTATAATCTGCGCAGAGGGTCAAACCCATTCTGGGCGCATTAAGCACATAAGCAATATGGCACCATGGACATGGGCGTGAGGGGTAACCTGGTTGGATACTGGTTTGTGTTTGAGGCCGGGCTTGTTCAGCAGCAGCTCCAGCTGTCTGCGGTTGAAGTTGGAGACTCCCAGAGACTTCACCAGCCCTGCGTCTTTGCAAGCCTCTAAAGCCTGTTGACAGAGAAAATCTTTACCAACTTTGAGAAAGAAATACTCAGTGAAGAAGGGAAAAAAAAACACATCTTTCAATAGAGCTTGGATGTTTACGACACTGTCCTTGATAGTTTCTGATGCTGCAGCTTCTGGGATCAACTTTCAAGTATAAAAGGAATATATTATGCGGAATATATGCGGTTTCTCTTGATTCATGTTTTTTTCTGTTAGCACGTGAGGCATTTTCTAAAATGCACAGAAAACAAATAGCATTTCCTTCAAGTTGTAGATGATGATGAGAAGTGTTTTTTAATATTTTGTCCATCCTCTCAAACATAAGTACATGTTTACTTAGTCTGGAACTGTTTTTGGCATGCTTTATAAGTTATACTTTAGTAAGAAAGCAAAAGTGAAACAAAAATATGACAGAGACAACAAAGAGGAGAAGAGCAAAGCCGTGAAACAGGACCATCTATTTGATGAACCGATAACTCACCTCCCATGTGGCACAGAGGTCTGTGTGGTGGTAGATGTAGTTTCCATTCTGGTCTTTTGGATAGAACCCAACTCCAGGCTAAAATTTAAGCACAATTCACTCATTTGCATTTAACATTCAATGGTGTTGGCGTGAGCTGATGCTGAAACGTGCATTTGACTTCAATTTGACTATTTTGAATAATTCAATACATAATACTAATATCTGACTAGGACCAAGACATTTACGGCAACCGTAAACACGGCCAAATGTTTCAGTTGCCCAATCTTAACCAAACATACCCCTGGCTGTCTAATATTTTCTGAATATTTTCTTGGTATCTTATCTTGTCCATATTTGATATCTAAACATTAGATTGGGTCATGTAGATGTGTGGATTGTTTTGCCATACTTACTAACTCTGTTCTTTCTTTTATACCAAAGAGCTTTCAATCAGCACACGTTTTTTTTTGTTTAAACATCTTCTTACTTCAAACCACCTTGTTTGACAGGGTGCGACTGTGGCTCAGTGGTTAGCAAGTCGGTCTTTCAATCAGAAGGTCGGTGGTTCGATCCCCGGCTCCGGCAGTCTGCGTCGTTGTGTCCTTGAGCAAGGCACTTAACCCTAATTGCTCACCGTTGCTGTGTCTACGGTCTACTGTATAGCATGTAAGTCGCTTTGGATAAAAGCGTCAGCTAAATGAAATGTAATGTAATGTAATGTATATAATACGTTATCCAATTCATACACCACTGTGTGACATATCTACGGGCAATGTTCAGACTAAATGATAAGGGAACTGCAATCTATTTGTGCGCTATCAAGAAACCTTGAAGGCCATGGGAAGCTCGACGATGTAGAGATCCACATTGTCCAGTTTTAAAGCCTCCAGCGTCTTCTCCAAGGCCGGCCGCACCAACTGTGGCGGGTGAAAGGTATTCCAGAGCTGAGGAAGACAACACGGACCTAATCAGAAAACATTGAAATGAAATCAAAACATATCAAACACCTGACTTATGACATAAGGTTTCACCTTTCCGCAATAAAAGATGTCCTGTCTTCGAACGGTTCCATCTGCAATCTTCTCTCGAATAGCTTGACCCACTTCGTGCTCATTGAAATACACCAATGCCCCATCAAAGTGCCTGTAACCCGCATCTATGGCCAGCTTGACACACTCCAGTGCCGTGCCTTTGGGTGTCTATATCATAAATTGAGAGGAAAATATCTGTAGATTAGTGTAGATTAAGTCATGCTGCAGTTTAGTGCTTACACACTCCTGTTCAGATGATCAATCATTTATCCGATCACTGCAAGCAACAAACACAGGCCCTCCTATACGCTACGGAGAGTCCTCCTTCACTTAACAAGCCCAACTCACACACACATCTAGAAACACACACATGATATTCTTCTCACCATTCGAGGGTCCCCATAGGTGCCCAATCCCAGCAGCGGAATATGGTTCCCGTCGCTGAGAGGGATACTGTGGCTCTCCGCTGTCAGATTCATTTGTGTGAAAAAGAGGATAAACTAAAGTGTCCTCTATAGTCTGCCTAATAGGTAATGTATTAATAACAGGAAGGGACCTTGGACCCTAATGTTTCACTGAAGTTCAGATCAACCTAAAGGAAGTCATAGGGTTAATTCCACCAGTGATCTGACATGTTTATCCCCATCTCAAAGTATTTTCTGGATATTATATTACCTCTTAGTGTTACTATTGGTGTTATTGTTGTTATTATTATTTAAATATCCATAATTTAAAGATATCCCAACATAATTGAATTGAATAGTTTTACGAGTAATAACGTTAGATCAATCAGGTATTATAACAAGCTGAGTGATGATCACAATGGATGTGATAGTAAGGCATTATTGAATTACACAAAAAAACAATCAATTAAAGTGAATTGTGCCAATACAGTGCCAATATATTTGGAATTTAAGTAGATTTTTGCAATAAAATAGAATACCCAACATCCGTTTTTTTTTCAGGAAAATTATGAAACTATTAATTAATGGCCCTAAAATAATGGGTTTAAATTCATCGTTTTCTGAGCACATAAGACGTAGTGACGTAGGCTCCACCGCCAGTGTTCAGGTAAGGCGAATGAAGTGTGAAATGCAACTTCATGAGAAGAGCAACGTCCAAATCAAACGTGTAACTTTCACCGGGGACAAACGTGACTCCTCCATCGCTCTGCTCGCGCGCTGTTTTGACCCCGCCCCTCTCGTGCCGCAACGAGCGCGTGCGGTTGCGATCCCGTCTCACAACATCTGCGACACGACACCCCCACGCGGAGCTGTTGCTGTCTCTCTCCTCCGGTCGACATGTTGCCGCTTTACGAAAAGGTGACGTGTTAGACAACGTTCATCGCTCTCTCTCTCTCTCTCTCTCTCTCTCTCTCTCTCTCTCTCTCTCGCTCTCTCTCGCTCTCTCTCTCTCGCGCGCGCGCACCGTGTTTGAGAAATAAAGGGGACGAACGGGAGGAGAGTGAGGACGGGATATGCAGGTGAGAGGAGATGCTCTTTGCGCATACACGCTCGTGTGTAGGAAAAGAGAGGAATTGACTCTGCTCACGTGCGCGTGCACCTCGTATAGGCCATACGTATAGAGGGGGGCATCTATCCTTCGAAGGCTAAAAGTGCAGCAAATGGATGGACGCGTGGGCAAACGGGAGACCGGGGATGCTGCAGCCTGCGCCGTCGAGAACGAGGCTGAGAGCAAGCAGGTGCGGCGGGAAAAGTCCGGCGCGAGCGGCACACATCACCTGGACACGTGCCCCGTTTGCCACCTGAACTTTCACAGCAGGGAGCCCCAACTCCTGCCGTGCCTGCACTCCTTTTGCAAGAAATGTCTGCCTTCGCCCTCGAGGAACTTGGCCATGGCAGAGCCAACAAACTCCCAGGTTGACAGCGCGACCAAACCACGTGAGTCACTTTGTTTACAAACAACGTGGGGTCCAATCCCACCTCCCATGCAAGACAATATTAATGAAAACCCCCTCATTGTGGCATGCAAGGCAAGGTGTGTTTTAAGTGCATGTATTTGAACGCAGACGTGGAACATCGCGCGCACGTGCCAGTTTATTTGATCAAAAAGCACATCATGGATTTCCAACTGTACCGGTTTTTAGACCAACATGTGCGGTGTGTTTGGTTCCAGTGAATGTGATGCGCTGTCCGGTGTGCAGGCAGGAGTGCATGGAGGTCGACGTGATGGACAACGTCTTTGTGAAGGACTCCGTGGAGGCTCCCAGCAGCACGGTGGAGAGGACGGTCCAGGTCGGTGACCTTTACCATGTGGCAGCAGCCTTGAGACTGCTTTGCATTGCTGATGATCACGATGAGCATGCACTGTTTGCCCCTGAAGGGTTTGAACAGGGGAGATCTAGGTGTGACGGCGCCGCTCTTGGATGTGTCTTTTGTCTGATGCAACGTGGTGTTTACAGACGGCATCTGATCTAATTTGCTTGATCAAACTCTGTTGTTTGTCTCATCTGCCTGCAGCTCTGCATGACCTGTGACGACAACGTGGAAGCGGCCGGGTTCTGCGTGGACTGTGTGGAGTACCTCTGTGCCACCTGCGTGGAGGCCCACCAGAGAGTCAAATTTACCAAAGACCACGCCATCAGGCAGAAGGCAGAAGTCTCGCCCGGTATTCTGACCGGTGTCCTCATCTATATTTAATTTAATTTAATTTATTTCTTCTGTGATATACTTTGTGGTGTTTCCTTGACAAAGGGAACAGAGCTATTGTGGGATCAGGGCTGCAGATCTCACTTTGTTTTGGGGTTTAGTGTCGAGCTCGTAATAGCCACAATCAAAGGTCGCATGCAGTGTGTCAAAAATACAATGGCACTTGGTTTTAATGCGATATTCTACATTCTTACACTTTTAACTATGACAGCTATCGTTTTAAAGAAAGTATTATTATTGGTCCAAATGTTAAACATACATTTATACGTCAACATCTCTCATCTTGCCCAGTTTTAATGCCTTTTTGTGGTACTGGGAGCCAGTTTAACCTCCTCACTTCAGCAGGATCCTAATTCAAAAGCAACCATTTAGACTTGTAGTTTTTCTAATTCAGAGTTGTAGTTTTTTTTTCAAATATTAGAGCAGAAATAACTGGCCAACTACTCAAAATGATGAACCTTCTGTCGTTTCCCAGAGGCCCCCGGGGCGTCGGCTCAGAGGCCGGTGTTCTGCGACATCCACAAACAGGAGCCGCTGAAGCTGTTCTGTGAGACCTGTGACCTGCTGACCTGCCGGGACTGCCAGCTAGTAAAGCACAAGGACCACAAGTACAGTACAGCTGCAATATTACTTCATAGAAGTATGTCACATAGATCAGTGATTTTCAACCAACTGTCCAATTTCACGTAATCGGTCCAAAAAATATGATTTAGTTGCCACAAATAATTTGCCATTGTTGAGCGTCTGAGCCTGCAATATAGTGGCTGGCCTAGTAATTAAATACTCTTCCATGCCACTTTTTGGGTTGTGGGTGTGCCGCAGGATTTCTTTATGGTAGAAAATGTGCCTCTGCTCAAAAAAGCTTGAAAAACACTGACATAGATGGTTCATACACCTGTGGATACATTTCATTTTGCTTTAGATATTTGTAATGTGCGCTCTTGCAGGAGTGTTTAGTGTTTTGTGCGCTCTTGCATTAGTTTTAGTAGAATTGCTGCACATCCCGTCGTCAATGTCGCCCAAATGAGAATGTTTACTTTTCACATTGCATCCACTGACTCAACGTTCTCTTTGGAGCAGTTACCAGTTCCTCGAAGACGCTTATAGAAGCCACAAGCAGCACATGGAGAGCATGACCCATCAGCTGCAGGAGAAAAACAAACAGATTGAAGAGGTATCAAACTCCATAAACAGAGGGTATGTACTTCCACACACCACAAGATCGCATACCGGTATGTCAAGTGTGCAAAGAATATGCAAAAAGCTTCTCAGCGTTTTTTGGAAAGAAGCCATTTTTTTAGAACAACTGTTGCTGAAGGATAACGTCGTTATTCGTCAACCCGGACTCTGTTTCCCTGTGTTGATGTGTGTAAGTGACACATCGCATCGGTTTTCTAAAATTGGTCCAGTTTGGATGGCACGCTGTGAGGGTAATTGCACGGCGTCAATGCAATGCCACGTTCACTAAATGTGCACGTTTCGACCACTGACAGGTTCACATTGTCATTATAAGTGTCCAAAAAACGTCACAGGGGAAAAGACCCCGCGGGGAAATAAAATGCTTTTTCTTCACCTTTTTGCCGTTTGTTATTGCGTCCACGTCCGCTCAGTACTGGAACGATTTCAGAAACTGTGGACGGAAAAACATGGGAAAATAGCGACCGGGTTGAAAAATACCAAAGTAATAATGAGAAGGCTTCAAAATGGGTTTTGAATCATGTGCTGGTTGATTTTGAACATATTATGTAAAATTTGAATACTTTGAATAATTAACGCATGCTTTTCAGACTCTGTCAGGTGGATCAGAACCGTACGTCTGTTCATAATGAAATAAAGAAATCCATCTGCAGTTTGATTCTCGAGATAAACAAGAAGGGCAAGATGCTGGTTAATCAACTTGAGGTACGACAAAGGCTTTTGAATATAACGATGTATATCAGTGGCATGATCCCCCCCCCCCCAACCCCCACCCCCTGCAGCACATATCTTAAGCTGTTTCAACACAGCAGATGCTCACTATGCCATGTTTTCCAGGCTGTAACGAAGGATCACGAGAGCGTCCTCCGAAAACAACAGGAGGACATCGGCTATCTATCCAGACACCTCAACCACGTCATCAACTTCACCAAATGGGCCACAGCCAGGAACGGAGGCACCGCCCTCTTGTACTGTAAACGTCTTGTAAGGCCCGTCTGGACATTCATCTCATCACGGCCTGGTTTTTCCCACCTGGTCTATATTGTGGGAACATATGCCTTTCGTAACACACGTGTCCCCCCTCTGAAAATTATTTATCGCATCCCTTCTGTTGCAGATTCTGTTTCAGATTGGAAACCTCCTGCGGGCAAAATGTAGTACCTCGTTCATACCACAGAGCACTGTGCGCTTCCAGAGTCGATCCTCGTATTGGGCCTCAAATGTTGATCTGGGTAAGACACGAACAAAACTAGCCTGAGATTATACTCTTTTTATTTGTCTTTTTTTCTTAATTTGGCTTTAAGTCATACCAAAATGTATGAAAGTTTATTATTGACAATATCCTTTTGGCCTTTCTCATGATTGTCTGTCTCTCAAAAGTCTCCTGTTTCACTTTAAAAACTCAATGTTTCAATTGTTATCCTCAATATCAAAATGGAACAATGAAAAACGGTCCCTTTTAATATTTCCATGCTTGGCAAACATTCCTTTTATTATTTGGTTGCTTGCATACAAGGTATGGGACTTGTCATCTCTTCATGCAAATCACACCACTTACCAGAGATTTGTTGGTTCCCTTTTGTCATTTGCTTTAAGGATGCCGAATCAGGGAGAGAGTGCGTAGAGATTCAGAGGGCTCTCAGTTTACTGAGATAGAGAGTCAGCGAACAGACAAATAACAGCAAACATTTTGACTGCCAATTCATTGTTTAAGTCAGATTTGAGGTTTTATCGAGAATAAATCACACTATTCTCTGCATCCAGCCTCTTCATTGTGAGGAAATGCTTGTGTGTAATATATATTTGGATTTTGGAACGTCAAAACAAGCCATTTGAAAACATCTCATTGGGCTCTGACCTTGTGAGGAATATTGTATTGTAACACTTAATGTAAAATGATTAGTTACAAACCTACTTGACATGTTTCCCATTAATAACCTCACAAGTTTTGCAAACTTTCTACCACATTACCAGGCAAACTTTCTCTTTCCCACAATCCTCAGCAGAAGTTGTGTCTGCATTGTATATTTCTCCTCCCTACTTGTTATGCTCATCCTGCCTCTTCGTGTATGTTCCCCTCAGGCTCTTTGGTGGTAGAGAGTGTACCGGGCCATCAGCTGGGTGGTTTTCAGGGTATCCCACACCAGCTCTCCCACCCGGGGCCCGGCCCCTCAGGCTCACCCCACGGCTTTGCCCTGGGAGCGCCCCGTAACACTCTGGCTCAGCTCCAGATGCAGGTGGACAAGCTAAACCCGCAGGCCAACTGGCAGCCCCAACCGCCTCCACCGCCCTGGACGTGGTACCAGAGCGTCCGACTGCAGAGAACCGTCCCGGGGTCCCTGCAAGGTGGAGGCTCTCCCTCCCAGAGCATGCATCCCCAACCTGGTCGCAGGTTCATGGCGCCTCCCACCAACCACGTCAGCCCGACTAGCAGCTTACCGAGCCTTGGGTTCCCGCCACAGGTTAGCGTGCGTGTCTCCTGTTTGACAGACAAGCCCTCTTAACGAGCGCCGACAGTGGAAGACATTGTCCTAAATAGAGCTGACAGCCTTCACATCCCGGGCAATTTATGTCTTTCCTTGTCAAGACGGATTTTAATCTTGGACAAGTTTGTGAATCAAAATCATGAAATAAAAACACTGGAAAGAGGACCCATGAGAACGGGTTGATCGTCCCGCTTCATCTTAGTTGTTTAGTCTAGTCTGCAGGGTGTTTTGTTTCCAGCTTTGAAGTACCGGCTCATTCATAGGACAACACTTGGTGTGTGAAGTGCACACTAAGGTTGTGTCATATGGATGTGAACAAGCTGTCATAGCTGCATCATGAACTCTCAATGTATCTCTTATACCAGTGTTTTGCATGTTTTAATTTACTACAAATCATCGGTACTTTATGACTCATCTTCAGATTTTTTGCCACTGTAGCTGTTTATATCTCTATAAGTCACGATGATGAAATCAACTTAAAGAGATTGAAGGATAATTGAAAAGTCTCTTGTTTTAAGTATACTGCAACTGCGAGTGCAGATTAATTCGACAGATTTGGCTCGTGGCGTGACGAGGCACGATGAGGCAAGATGATCTTCATACTGTTGCAAAATAAAAAGGAAAACCTGGAATGTTTGCAAAAACACGAATGTATCTCAGCTAACCTAAATTTGACACATGCATCTAGATTCTGTGGAGAAACATCAACTGCACCTGCAAGTTTGAAGTTAAAATCAACCAAAATCGGGCAGATCAGCCTGGCATCTCTAATTGTGTTTTATTTATGGGTTTAGTCTCCTGTGCTCCTTTGTTGCCACGGGGCGTCGGCCAGCGACCGGGTAATGAAGGTGCCCTGTTTCGCGTTCGACTCCATCATCACGTGTTTACAGACGCCCGACAGGAGTGCCGAGATGAAAATGATTGCAGCCTTTCCTATCCATCTTCCTCTTTCTCCCGTCTTGTAGCCGCTGAGGGGGATGGGCGGCAGCTCCAGCTACCAACCCAAAGCCGTGGATGCGTTTTCCTCCCCGCCTCTGTACACCCACGTGGCGCCACTGCCCGTCAACAGTGGCGTCACTTCGCCTCAGTCGCGACAGACGGTGAGTGACACCACATCCGTTAATGTAAACCATGCTGATGCACGTTGTGTTTGCAATGTAGTAAACAACGCGCTACGCTGTTTCTAGATGGAGCCGACATATCTGAGCGGGAGGAACGATCCAGGCGGTCCGGTGTATGTGCTGAAACCCAACTATCCCCACGGCCTGCAGCCCGCGCTGGTGCACAGAAATGGTATGTCTGAACCATCAGTAAGCATTTCTGTATTCTCGATAAAGAAAAACTCTTTTTTTTTGTATTTCTCTGAAGTGCAAGGACAGCAGAATTCACTAGGGTACGCCGCCGTGTCCCAGGAGGAGAAGCCGGGGTAGGGAGCCAGCTGCATGCTCCCTAATTCCTTTTGTGCCACCGGTCTGTCTGCTGAGTTTCACGTCACTCTAATTGGTCCATGCTCTGCTCCCAAGGACGGTTACCTGGAAACCTCCAGAAACACAGACGGCCGGCGGAGCCGTGGGCTCGGCTGTCAAGAAAAGACGAAGATTGTCACCGGGGCCCATCATCGTCATCAAAGATGAGCCCGATGACGACAGTAGCTACGTAAGGAGACAATAGATTATTATTACAGTGACAATGACTGTTCCATATAGAGTGTATATAGATTATTATTACAGTGACAATGACTGTTCCATATAGAGTGTATTTTTGATATTTGGTAGATGATTTTATCCAAAGCGTGCTACTGTAGCAAGACTGGGCAAACACAGAGTATGAATTTAAAGAAAAAATCGTAGTTTATTACAATAGACTGGTTATCATAGCACTGTACTTGCCACACTAATTGATGATGTTTGGCGAAATGTTCTAAATCTCTATTTGGAGGTAAAAAAAACTAAAATAATGACACATGAAATGCCAGGAACTTATTGGACAAAAGAAAACTGGCAGGATCAAAGTTGAGTCCATTTATTGCACATTTTTATCATATCTCAGGTTTTCCTCCCTGTATCTCAGGTACAAGCCAACCAAAGAGCCAGCCTCCCCGACAGCACAGGCGACCAAGGCGAGAGGAGCAAAGCCCAGACTCCTCTTCAAAGCACAGACGACAAACCCCACACCCATCTCCAGCCTCCGAGCAACCCACTGGACCAGCGTGAGACTGGCGGTCCAGATCCCGTTCGCTTACTGGTAGACCAGCAGGTAGACCAGCACCCGGCTCCGCTGGAAGACCCTGATGGAGGCCTGTGTGCTGCCTGTCAGACCGGGGGGGAGCTGCTGTGCTGCGATAAGTGTCCCAAGGTTTTTCACCTCTCCTGCCATGTTCCAACTCTCCTCAAATCTCCTCCCAGGCAAGCTCTCTCGTGTTTTTATTTTATTTTCATGTTTATTCTTATTATTGGAATAAAGCCCCTTCGTCTGTTGATAAAGAGGCAAAGTCGAGTTGTTTTCACATTTTGGTGTGAGGTTTTTCCGGCATTACCGTCTCACATGTTCCTGTTTACTGGCTTTTGTACTGAGGTTCTGTACTCTGTCTTTTCAGTGGCGAATGGTTTTGCTCTCTCTGCCGCAACCTGTTAGTGCCTGAGATGGAGTATGACTGCGAAAGCAAAGCTGAAGCCAAAACAGTTAAGGAGCCAGATTCGGAGGGAGAATTTTCCCCTGTGGACAAACGAGTCAGTACTCTTATTTTTAATATTTGTTTACAATGATGACAGTAATGTTGGTTACAATAAAGATAATAGAGTTAGAGTACTTATAATGAGAATCTCCTATTCAGGGTTCATACGGTCATGGAAAACCTGGAAAAGTCATGGAGTTTTAAAATGGTTATTTCCAGGCCTGGAAAAGTCCTTGAAAAAAAATCCAAAAGGTTTAGGAAAAGTCATGTAAATGTGTTATATTCATATGTTCATGTCGTTCATTTACGCTGAGTTTAAAATAATTAATATGCTTTTAAAAGAAAGACGCTCAAAATATAAGCAGGCATATGCTGAGTATATCTATAAATGTTTATTCTTTTAATCAAACTATTGTCTCTCATTCATTTGTGTCATTTAAGGAATACTGTATGCTTTGGAATCCTCATTGTTAGTTTAAATACTACATTTTATCACTTTTTCATGTTTACACCCAGATTTCACAAAATGTTTGGTCATGGGAATTTGGTTTAAAGTCCTGGAAATCCATTTGTCAAAATGTGTATGAACCCTGCTATTTCCACACATATGGCTATATATGGTGTCTCTATCCTTACCTTGCTTGGGGCATATGACAGTTTGTCACAGCGCTCTCCTCCTGTTACTTCACTGGACGGACCCACTCAGAATCCTAGCTCACTCATTGGCTAGCCTGATGAAGCAACTCACACCTTCCTTGTTTGCTGGCGTGAATTTGAACGCCAGCAAACAAGACGTCCAGTTCTCCTGACCAGGACCAGGAAGTGGTCACTAAAGACAGCACAAAGTATTGTAGGCTACTCGTGGCATATGAATAGACGGCTATGCCCAATTTTAACATTTTCCCTCATCTTGAGCACACTGTTACTGTTAGAAACCATTGGAATCCACTGAAATACAGCTAACCACAGCTTTAATTAATCAAGCTAAATAAATCTATCAACCATATTGTGTTCACTATTGTCCTGTATCCATTTATGTACTACAATAATAACATCTAATGATCGTAGTGAGACTCCATGCTGGATACAAAGCAGATCAGTGTCAGCCGTGAGAGGCACGTCTCACCAATGTGTCACTGGTGTCAGCTTGAAATGATTAAGTAAACCCATGCAATACCCCAGAGATTGCAGAACTGTATTTGTTTGTCAGTTGACATGTGTTAAGAAGTCCTTTTGTCTTTTTTCTACCGCTGCAGAAGTGTGAGAAGCTGCTGCTGCACTTGTTTTGCAGCGCACAGAGTTCAGCCTCCCCGGGGCTCGAATCCCCCTCGGTGAGTCTGGCAGCTTGGCTGACTGCGGGCGAAAAGTTCACGGGATTAACGTCACACAGAGTTACTGTAACTGTTGTTTTAATGATGCGTAATATGCAGTATTTATCAGTAAATACAGAAGGATTATGCAACTTTAATCAGGTATTGTAAATACACAGGCATGTGTTTGGGGCATGGGGATGGGCATGGATGAACGTTATTTTCATTGTGTTGCTTTTGTCTGAGTTGCGTGGGTCCTTGTGTAGCTTCCTGCTTCTCATAGACATTATTGAAAGTGGGCGTGTCTTTATTGAAAGTGGGCGTGTCTCTCTACTCCAATCTATGTTTTTTTTCAACAGGTACGTGTTCGGTGATTTTCACCCGACGTTAGTTTTACAGGGTAAAAAAATAAATCCCTTCACAGGACACGACTCACATGTCACAGTGTTTTATGGACGATTTCCACATTTTTTAGCCTTTTTTTAGGGTCCCCCATGATACCTGTTTTTAGTTTTATGAGAAGTTCTATAAAATAATAGAGAGGACTTCAATTTGCCTTGTATAGTTGTAATTTAATATATTTTGATGAGAAGTATTTTTTATCAGGTACTTTATATCGGGTGAAAATCACCCGACGTTGACTATTTTTAACGTTAGTGTTAGAGTTAACTACAGTGTGCATTTTGCCTTGAAATATCTCTATTTATTAAAAACCCTCACATAACAAAACATGTCGCAGGATTAATCACGGTTTGACTTCACCTCCCACCTTGGAATTTTATGGTTTTTATTATCATCTCTCCCTTTCTAAATACTGTAGGTATGTGGTAATACCAGGCTGGCTATAAAGGGACCAATGAATCTTTCCGCTGTGAAAAGGCGACTGGAGGCTAAGCCGAGTCTGTGCTACCAAAGCCCTGCAGACTTTGTTTCAGACATCAGGCTCCTCTTTGGGAACTGCGCAGCCCTCAGTGAGGTACTGTAGAAAAAACTGTTTGCAAAAAAAAAAAGTATTTTTTTTCCCAGTATTATGCAGTTTTTGACACTTTGTCATGAAATATCTGTTCCTCATCCTCGCTCACAGGTTGACACGGAGGTCACCCCGGCACGACGGGCGCTTAAAGAGCTGTTTGAAGAGCACCTGGGGATCATGTTCCCTGAACAGACCTTTCCAGAAGTCAAACTGGAGATGATATCTCCCGCCCCTCCTCGCTCTCAGCTCTCCTCTCTTGACAATACATCCCAGCATGCAAAGCGCCAGCGCACATGTTCAGACTCCCAGGATACGGCGAGCCGTCCCGGGGGAAAGGGGGGAGTAGCGTGAAAGCACAAATCTTCTTAAATCGTTTGGATATTCGACACTGCCAGCGCCAGCTAACATGTGGTGCGTTAACACTTTTATGACAAAAATGTATTATACACAATCACCAGGTCACCAAAAATGTGTTGTATGTTTACTGATTACAATAAATTGCAAGCAAACAACTGTGATACAAGGTGACAAATTATTCCTATTATCTGGATAAAGCATGCATTACAACTGTTGCATTTACTAATTCTGGAGAAATGGCTTCTATCTTGGATTAAAGCTTGAAGATTAAGACTGGGTGTCATGCAAGAAGTGACACCAACGTTAGGTGTTAACAGGGCGGAGCTGACTGGCCATTATGGTCTGTAGTCTGTTTTGGTTAAGTCATCAATGCAAGTTTTTAACAAACGACAGCTCCGCCCACAGGAGATAACACGGCTAATCGATGGTGTGTTCAGGTCTGCCGTGTTTTTTTCCGGTTCGACGTGATCGGGAAGGATGTGAATCGTCAGCTTTGATGTTGTTGTGGTCCACGTTGTGTGGAAGAAGATGCATTACGGGCCCCTGGAGGGCAGTAAAGGGAAAACATCAAAGGAGGCCAAGCCGTTTGTTCAAATGTTAAGTGAGAAGGTTCCATTTAAGTTCAGTCATATTTTGTCCCACACTCACTGTTGTGAACTGTTTCCCTATAACATCCAAGAGCCAGAACATTGAGCCATAAACCTACTTTCATACGAGTCAACGTGCAGGTGTTTACAGGGTACAATAAAACACGATTGCCTACGTCTTGAGTAACGATTCTGGGTAAAGATGAATGTCATAAATCCCCAATATCACCCTATAAATGCACGTTAATGCAGTCTATTAACTTTCGACCTGAAAATGAGAAACACATTATTTCCCTTATTGCAACTTAGACATCACTGGGAAGCAAAGCCACGTTCTCAGTGGCCTTGACCCACAGTGGACATGTCCTCCGGGTCCCACGGGGCCCCACAGTACCCCACAGGGTCCCACAGGATCCCACAGGGCTCCACAGGACCCCACAGGGCCGGCCTCTGACTGCCCGGCTGTGTTAGTGGCACTCTGCTGATTGACACCGACGTGGCAGGACACCCTTTGTTGATCTTCAAAGGAACTGTACTCCGGCCGCCCACAACAGGATTAACACCGTTTGAATGCGACCTTGGCCGCTCCAATTTCCTCCACCTGTGAGCTGGGAGGTCAGCTCACGCTGCTGTTTCTTGTTAAACCCCAAATGCAGGATGTTGTTTATGGTTTATTGTTTTGGAAAATCTCTTTTGTTACCGGGAGAGGAAAGCCAAACTTCGAGCGTAAATAATGAAAATGAATAAAATCCCGTTGGAATCGGAGTTGTCTTTGTTTATTTCTTGCAATGGAAGAGTTACAACAGCTTCTGCAGTCAGTGGCGAATGCTTCAAAGTATGTTATCACACAAGCTTCTTTACACACAGTTCACTTCTACCTGCTGCACCATGAGCGGCCTTGGACAGTTTCGATAACAACCAGGATGAGGCAGGCAGTACCATCCACAGTGTCTCTTCACTGCAGTTTACTTTCTTTACTCCATATAAGGTAAAGGGAGGAAGTGTAGGCCCGGTAGCCACTTCTTAGTGAAGGACACGCAAGTTTCGGGTCAACAGTTATACATAATATGGTTATACATATTTTACCATTACAAAGTCTGAGAAGTTGCCCTCAGATGTTGACTGGTCTGGCTCCCATTTCGGCCATTGTTCATTGAGTTATATGGCCTCTAAGGGCTATGAGCAGTTTTCTACATCACACTGAGGCCAAGATACAATTAAGGGCGCCGTAAAGGGGTGCTCTGTGTTGTCGTAGTAACTGTAGCATCATGGAGGGGGGGGGGGGGGGGTGCCACATCCTTCACTGCTAAACCTCCGCAAGAGCCATTTCTGTGCTGCTGTATAGAAACAGTCTACGTTTAACCTCGAGGTCCCACTGCAAGTGTTTCTGCATTATTTAACTTAACTTCCTATACTTATCGTCACTTTTTTTTAATGTAGTTTTGGATTTGTGAATAATGTTTTTCCTACCTTTATTCATTTTGCTATAGGATATGACTGCAACAAAGCCTGCTCACTCATTACAATACATGTCTGCTTTGGTTGGTTAAATTGATGCCCCGTAGTGGGACGACGTATAAGTGCAGATTGATTAAAAATACATATGCTTTGCTTTGTGCAACTGTAACATTAAACACAAAAATAAAAGCGTTGATGATTACCTCCTCAAGAAAGTCCTCTGCAAGCTCATTTTTACACCGTAATGGGATGTTTTTCATGAAGGTTTTATTGGAATAAAATGAACCTAGAATATCAATATTGCAAAAAGGCAGTTGTATTTTTTAAATAAGGAAGATAAATACCATAAAAGTTTAACTTAAATCTTCACTTCAATAACACAAGGCAGCTCTGCAATACTTAGGGGACTCGCTGCTGGAACAAATACCATTAATGAATGTTTATTACGCAGCCGAAGCATTCAAAACACTGGTGCAGATTTATAACAGAAAACATGGACTGTGTTGGTCTCAAGAGCCCAGAGATTGAGACACAACTTGTCACACACCACACTTCAACAGCACACACTCCAATACATATATCTGCCATAATACTTGTGGGCTTTCCTGTATGCCTGTGGTGTCCTGATACCAAGTCCTCAGGGATGTTTCTAAACTGGCTAGACTGGTGCTGGAGACATGTGGCTCTGATTAGAAGATCATTTAACCTCTCTCTGTCACCGTGCCCAGAGTCAGCAGACTGATTGAATTCGCAGAGGGCTTTAGTTGGTACAAAAATGTTTATAATGCAGTCTAGCAATTATTTCTCCGCTTCTTGCCAATTCCGGTAGACTCGTGTGTGTGTGTGTGTGTGTGTGTGTGTGTGTGTGTGTGTGTGGCTTGTTTATACCCAGCTCCTCACAGTTCATGATCACTTTGGCTGATGGTGTGCCCACATCTGTGGCACAGTTACAAAAGCTTTAATTCATTAAATTGGAGGGGAAACGGCCTCATTTTCTTTGGGTACAGCTGTGAACTTTAGTAACTGGAGGGGAAAAATAGGCACAGTAGGCCTCCAGGGACATTTAAACCTCTCTGCAGAGGCAATATCAGAGGATTCAGCACGGAGCCCGGCTGATCGATCATTTTCCATAAGGTGCAGCAACAATATTTATATTTTGATTCACCGTATTTCCTTGAATTGAGATATCCAAAAGGTTTCGAGGCTTACAGTCTGGACACAGCCACAATACATTTTCGAAATACCCCAAAACCGGCTCCAGGTGTTGAGTAATCAGTACAATCATCAGTCACAGGCTGAAAAAGTCTACTTTGCCATTGATGGGAAGACAATTTCCATGTGTGCACAGCACAGTAGCCTGAAGTCACTTGCAATTCCTCCTGAAGCCAATAAAAACGTTTCTCCAGGGTCCACATCTTTCAATAGTATAGTCTTATACTTTCCAATGTGCATAAATGTGTCAGATATATAACACATTTCAGAAGGACAGGCCTTTTTGGATAAACACTCCTGTCAGAATATTATAAATTACAATATAAACTCACTCCTGAGTTTTATCACCCATCTGTGAATCCCAATATTTTTTAAATCCTACTAAAACGAGCTCACGGTTTAATGGCTTTAATTTGGAGTTTGTTCAGGAAGAAAGATAGAAAAGAAAAAACAAACAGGCATCTGATTAGCAATGAGCCGTGTCCGCCCGCCCCTCGCAGGGTCATAATTGGACGCTCATTCCTGCAGTCACGCTGCTGCAGCTGCGCCTCACTCAGCTCCATCACATCCACTCCTCCACTCCGAAGACTTTCCAAAAGGAAGCGCTCCCGTTTATTTACGCACCCTGCAGAATAACCACGCGCACAGCTCCCGGACACCCTTCTTTCTTTCTTCTCCTCTCAGTTGACTCTCTTTCCCCTTCAATGGGTCTGTGCGCAGCGCTGCTCTGCTCCCTGGTCGGAGTTCTCCTCGGCCAAGGTAAGTTACCTCTCTGGAGGAAGCAAGATCACCGCGACTTGTAATTTATAAGAGCACCCAAACGCGAGCCAAAGAATGCATGCAGATGTGGGTGGTGGGGGGGTGTTGTGTTGTGAGGCAACTTTTTCACATGAATTTGTGATGGTTTTCACAGTGAGAATGGAAGTGGTAATAGACAAAGAGTGAGACACGGGGAGGTGATGAATTTGGCACGGGGCTAGTTGGGGCATGTGATGAAAGCACTGCGCACAAAGGTGGGTGCTTCAAAGTGTTGGAAGGAAGTTGGGTTCGTATTAAGCCCGTTATTTCATCACATCAAATGTTACCAAACATCATCATTATTGTTGGAGAAGTTTTGTTTTTCTTCTTTGTACGCCATTGTTTCCCTTCCTTTATTTTTTAATATACTTTATTGATTGATATGCACAATATGACATACAAGGGTCAGAGAACAATTTTTATTTTTATCACGTGTTATTCAGTTTACAATAGGAAGAAAATAAAGGGAAAGTAAAGCAAACAAACAAAAAATAAAAGAAGTACAAATAATAACAGTAAAAAATAAATAAATGAAATAATGAATCAAAACACACCCAGCCACAAACATGGCTGACCCTCCTAACCTACTATTGCTATTGTGTGTTGTAAAAGGTCATCTCTTACTTGCATTGTGTAGGATAAAGTCCAGATGCTGCAAAATAAATAGGATTTGAAAAAGTGATAAGAAAAATAATTTTCATTGCATATTAATAATGCTTTAAACTATTTAAAAAGTGCTAAAATAGGATGTTGCATGAAACGAAGATTGTGAACTTAAAAATGCAGTTTCACACAACCAAGACTTCTGCCTGCCCTGTTTTCAAGTCAAAGGCCAAGTGCCCTGGTATGCTGTGATGCTCTATGTCAGAAGGACCAAGAGTCTCACCAGGACCCGGTGGTCCGGACAGAGGGGTGTGATTTAAAGCTCATGGCTCCCTGGTCACACATGGGGCAACTTTCACAGTCAGCAGGGCCACTATTCCTCAAAGCGGCCTTCTTGGTAGGGGGTCGTGTCACGGGTCACTTTGGAGTGAATCCATTCAGCTCCACCAGTTACATAACCAAATCCCCCCCAACACTGAACACAGCCACAGAATGATAGGTAGATAGAGTGTAACAGCCTTTTTATGGCACCGATATTGCCAGAAACCTGTAAACAGAAGCCTTGATTGCAGCCTGCGAAAGAGATGCTCTCTGCTGTCGTGATGTCTAGCTCGGACCGAGCCTCAGCGGGCTCATTAAGCCTTGTTTACATGAGGCGTCTAGACGCACTCGAGCCATGCGCCGCTCTGCCAGAACGGCCCTCACAACCAGCACCGCCATCCAAGATGGAAATCAGCCCTCTCCAGACTAGACAAATGCATCACGGAGACGGGGAACCGTGACCGACTGCGTCTAGCCCGGCGTGCCTGGTTTGCCTCTTTTGATAAAACAGCCCCACACAGTTTTCAAGGCCCTTCTGGTCTTTCAATTTGGGTTTGAGAGCAGCAGACAGTGGTGGCGTTGGAATGACCATGTGATGCCTTGTGGGTTGCAGTTAGTTATCAGCAGAGGGCTGTACTGCGGGGAGGAAAACTGGAGGACAGAGCGGTGAGACCAACTGTCATTCAAACTATTCAATAAATGCCTTTGTGTGAGGCATGAATGGCTCTCAGAACACATTTCTATCCATGTTATTACACTTTTGTAGCTAAATGGTTTATTTCCGTCTCATTGGGACAGACTGGTGTGACTTCGCCAACAGACAGAAGGCCTTTCGCATTCAGAGACAGATAGAGAGACTTTGAGAAGGGCCCACTTGGTAGGCCCCTGAGAAAAGCTTTTAAAATGCCATCTCATTTCATCCAGCTGCTACAAGGGTTATTGGCTAGAGGATTCGGGGATGTGCCAGACTTCCAGAAGTCAGTAGTGAGTCAGCTAATGTGGCTGCCGAGTAATAAATCCTCTATCCATATTCACGCCTTTCTGCCAGATTAATCATCCTTTGTGTTGCAGCGATGGTCACAATGTTTTAAGTCTGTGCTTTGTTTTCCTGCAGCCTGTGCTGGAGACATTACTTTCTCTCTTATTTTGAAGAAAAAAAAACTCTCATGTTGCTTTTAATAAACTCGTCGTCATTGTTATCTTTCCCCTACTTCGGTCTCGTCTGTAGAACTGGGTTTATAGAAGCCTGCAAACGATTGAGAGAAACGGATGGTTTTATTGCAATGCTTACATGTGTTGTTACAAAGATGATCAATGCAGAATAGGGGTTTTTGATGATGACTATTCCTGCTTGTGCTGCATCTTTGATTTACGGCTTATAATAAAATTCCTCCCGCCCCTCTGGGAGAAAGCAGCAAATCTATAAAACCGAGAGCCGCTCTTCCAGACACTTGTCCTCCCAACGTAATCTAACTTATTATCTGAGTTTGTTGACTCTCGCCAGACTGTGAACGTCAGATGGCGCTTCTCAAACAGATGGATTTGTTCAGTGCATTTCACAATCACTATTTCCAATAATTCAGACCCTTCAGTCGCTAACCAGCAACACCTCTATTCTATTATAATGGGTCGATGAATCAATTTCACGGTGAGTTTGTTGTCTCTTTTGTTTTGTTTTGTTCACAACAATTTGGCACACTTATCCTGGTTTGAGCCGAAGGCAACACACACAAAAAAAGACCATGGAGCGATCTGCCAAAGCTATTTCACGTTTGGCATATCGCACAAACCGCAGGCGAATGAATGTACTTGATGTGATTGGGTCGGTTGGTTGTTTACAGAGTTGAGGCATTCCACACTCTCTAATCCAGATGAATAAACAACCAGATCACCACAGAGTTGATTTTGCTCCAGCAAAGAAATCTGCAACAACATGTCCATCATTCATTGTCTTTGGCAGAAAAAAAAGGCCTAAAGGATATTTAAATTGGCAAACAGATTTTGAATTTAGCTTTTCCATCTTTTGGAGAACGCTAGGCAACTTGGCATATAGGACAATGTAATCTCCTTTTTGTGTTAGGGTTAGATCTCTAAATTTGATCATTATAACTGTAGTTAATAAGCATGATTTAAAGAAAATGTGATTGTCAAAGAAATAATGCCTAAAGGGGCAATGTGTAAGGTATGGCTAAAGTCCAGGTGGTCTGGGATCAGACCCCCATTGTTGAGGTTTGCACTGGCTGAATTTGAACTAACTCGCGGTCAATCAGTGGAGAGTACACAACAACTTTGTCAACTCTGCCACTTTGAATTTATTCAATCTGGTGACACATTGTAGTGGCTCAAGGCTCGAGGCCTGCTTACCGTGTTAACTGGAGACTTTTAGCCGATTCCGTCCCTGATTGCTCCTGATAACTTACAGAGATGTTTATCGTAGATAACGAACACAGATGGATATTTAAAGTTGAATCTAAGGAAATGTCACCTACATATTCTGCTGCCATCACTAGGACCGACCACGACACTGATCATCCCCAGTTAGCACCGTTAGATACTTTGTATGCATTTTGTTTCTAATGCCAACCCAATGACTTCCTTTTGGGCTCATTTGGTTGCTCATGTTGCCACAACAAGTTGATTGAGTTAATGTATTCTGTGGCACCACCCAAATCTTAGACGGTGTCTTTAGCCCTCTGACGTTAGCTGTGCACGCTAAGCAGACTTGACTTAGCTAAACTTACTTGTGTCCCCATGTTAGGCTAACGTTAGCTGCTGAGAACTGCTCCTAGACAGCAAACTGTGGGGAGACCAGGGATCGAACCTGCTACCTTGTGGTGAAATTTGTGAAATTTCAGTATATCTCTGTAACACATACACGTCTTTGACAATACACCACTGTGACCTCTTTGTCCTCTATTGATAATCTTTATTGATCATTTTAAACACAAATTCTGGTCCGTATCTTACGCATTACACCTTTCCTGTCATAAAACGATACTTATGACTATGCCATTTGATATATTTTCTGTCATCGTGAGCATCTTAAAGGGCATGAAACTAGCCGTAAACCGTGCCTGTTATCCACCTTGTGAGTCTGCAGGCCGGTGTGATGAGTGCAGATTCAACGGCGCTCCATCCGGAGTCTTATCTCCTGCTGTGATTATGTCGGTGGGGGTCCTGTCACTGCGACAAACCGGACAGATGTGAAAACTACCCTCTGACTGGGACTGAATGCAATGTGAACAAATGAACCACCTGCTCACACAAACTCACCTTGTGCTGTTTTGAACGTTTTGCAGTCGCCGGGCAGATCTCCATAGAGGACTGCTGTAAAGATGGCCAGAAGCGTGGCAATGACAACGCAGACTGTACGTCCCTCCCTCTCATCTCTGAGTCCATCCCCTGCAGGTGAGCCGGCGCTTTCCGCTACTTTCCTGTCAAATGCTGCACATTTATACACCATGCGTTAAAGAGTGTGACTTGCCTCGGGCTCATTCGGAATTACAAGTCATTAACCGCTGTACACTGTGTCACCATCTTACATTTTCTTTCTGCGCCACAGAAGCTCCTGCAGTATTGGCACCAAGGGATTTGGCCTGTGCCATTTTTGGGATGTCTGCAGGCCCTTAATAAGAGATCGCTTTACCTTACTCCCGTAAATCTCCAGGCACATTATTCACTTCACGTGAGAGCAGGAAACACTAATAGTGATGGGGTAATAACAGGTCTGCTGGTAACCTTAGAGGGTGTGCTGCCACAGGTTCATGGTCCCATAAGCCACGGAGATCTGCTGCTGATGGCAAACACATTTACCGTAGCCACCCGAGTGATCCGAAATTTGTCTAAATTATAGTGTATGGGGAAGGGAGGAAAAGGGCAGAGGTTTGTGGGGGAGCAGGGTGGAAAAGGGGTGAAGGGGGGTCAGAAGGGGGCTGTTTCAGAACCCAGGAAATACCTTAGAGGTGAAACGCGACATAGAGGGAGGATGGAGAGAGGCAATAACAGGAAATCTGAACGATTACTTCAGACACCAAAGAAAAAAAAAGTACGAAAGAAAAAGGACCGGGGAGAAGAGAAGAGAAAAGGAAAACAGGAGGGCGACTGTGCCCTTAAAAGGTTCTGCAGAAGAGGTGTGTGCCTTTGAGATCGACAGTAGTTTATTTGGAAAAGAGGTTTCTGGTAAGAGTTGATAAAAAAGGCTGTTTGGAAATGAGCGGGGAGAAGTGAGGGGGTGGTGTTTTATGCTTTCTGTCTCGTAAAATCCAGACCAGACAGAAACACCCACTCTGAACCGATTGGACTGCGCAAACAGCAAATGTTAGACAACACAATGCATTCAAACAGAAACATGAAGGTGATGTTTTGATAATTGTAGCATTTTATTGATCCCTGTAGAGATATACATGTTATGATCCTCAGCGCTCAGAGGTCAAGGTCACCTGGAGCCCGTCCTGTAACACCGTGTTTCTGACTCCTTGTTTTAAATCTGTAAAATGTCATCACTGATTTCTCAGGGAATAGATTCCAGTACTTGCAACTGTTAGTCACCCAATTACTGGGGAACTTTTCTCCATTCTCACAGGACACGGCATGCTTACAAGGGGGTGGTTTGTTTGAGTGGTTTTATAATAGGATTCGTTCTTTCAAATACCACAAGAATCCCACCCCGAGTACGGACATGTGGAAGGTGAACAAATGTTCATTTCGGGACGGAAAGTTGGTTTAACTCTGCGATTCAACCCAGTTTAATTCCAGTGACGTCCAGTGCCATCCTTGGAATCCACGCAGGACTTCCTCAACCCACTCATCCACATATTTTTAGTTCGACAACTCTGAGATCCCCATCAGGCTTGCCTCAGGCTGATTTTAATGAGCTACGCTTTAAGGCATCACACCGATTATAAATGCAGCACCTGTGTTTTGTGGTTTTTTTCTTGCTGACAGGATAGTGCAGGAGCAGTGCTGTGTAACTGTGCTTGAGGATAACATGTGCACCAACGGTATCAACATGGCCAAAGACCAAGGAGTGTGCGATTCCTTATTCACCAACACCTGCGAGACCAAGACTACCAAGGTGTGTTTGTACTTGCATGTGCACGCATTAGGTCTATGTGTGTCTTTCTTGTTGAATAGAGACAAAATAGGGAATGAACTCATAGTGTATTCTCCCCCACAAAAATAATCTCCCTACACTCAATTTAATTTACAGTACATCCCTCTGCCGGACAGCCCGATTGGAGGCAAATGATTGATTGCGATGATGTGCATTTGTATGTGTGTGTGTGTGTGTGTGTGTGTGTGTGTGTGTGTGTGTGTGTGTGTTATGTGAGCAGGATGAGGCATGTCACTCTAGGGAGGAATGGAGTTTGTTGCTGTCAGATAGATTATAAATTCAACTATGTCTCTAGAATCTTCTGCAGGCTCCCGTCCAAGCACTTTTCAACCTTTTTACATCTTTAGTCCTTCAACCCTCAGAGAGCCCCTCCGATATTTCACGATGTACTTCACATCAACACGCCCCGGAAAGAGGGCATGCATGTTGGTGCATTTTCTTAAAAGGAGGAGATGATTGTGAGTGGGACAGCTTGTCTTCATTTGATCGACTGCTAAGTGCAGGTGGCGTCTCGTACTTAAATGTGCACAGCTAAGCTGAGTAAGACAAAAGATATTAGTAGGAGGTAGTTTCACCTACTCTGAACAGGGTCAAATAATGGTCAAGTCTCTACATTCACAACATTTGCTGTCTACCTAAAAAACCCTCAGTTTGTCTGTACCATTAGGACAATATCTGAGAAAGAATATTATTTACCATAAAAAGCTGAGAGTTATAAATGTTCAATACCTATGAAACTAACAGGAGGCTGAAGTAGAAATCCTGCTATGTCGGAGCCACCCGCTGCTGGAACAGTCTTCTTACTGAGTTAAGTGATTACTGTCCTGCACTGTCCCTGGTAATTAATTAAATAAATAAATAAATACAAATGAAATGAAGTCCCTGCAAGAAATAGTCAAGCACATATTTTCCCTTAAAACCACAACCTGTAAACAAGCTGTAGAGCTGCTGGTGTGCTGCTTTTGAGAGGCAGGTTAGCATGAAGCTAAGCTATCCGTCTGCAGCTTGATGCTGTGCATGAGTGTATCGAGCCTCACTCTTGTCAAAGAAGCCAAAAAGTACATTTCTCAAAGTGAGCTCGGGTCAACGCGTGCTATGACGCAAGTTCTATTAACTCAGGTTTTGGCCACTTGGGGGCTGCAGAAACAAACTGGCATGTGTCCTATCACCACCTCTACACCACATACAGCCTATACTCTTATTGCCCAAAGTGAAGCACAAACACACCCATCCCCCACTCTCTGCACCTTTCATCCCCCTCCCCCGGCCGACATTAGCGGGCTGCCATAATGATTGATTGAGCGTGCTTAAGCCGGGGGGGATGATGTCATCTCATCACTGTCTTTCTGTCCGTCTTTGCGGCTTTCCATCTGTCTGTCTGAAGCCAGTCACTTGGCATGTCTTCTCAATCAGCCTCCTTTCCGTCTGTCAGGTTGATTGAGCACTTGGCTGTCTGTCTGAATCACATCCCCCTCATCCATCACCGTGAAGCCCTGTTTTGTCTACAACATCCTACAGTCTCCTTTTTCTTGCCGGCAGTTTTGGTTTCACTTCCCCTGGTGCATTAGAGAGCTGAGTGTGTGTGTGGGGGGGTAATTGTGTCTTTCCTCTCCTTAAGTCTATTATCCACCAAAGCTTATACTATTGTCTCCTTCTCCGTGTTCTGTAGATGTGCTGCGACTGTTGCGTTCTGGGGAAGGCGACGCAGGCGAAGGGTCTACCCTGTGACCACAGCCTGTTGGTGGGCTACCTGTGTGGCCTGGTGTCCCGGGCCTGCTGCGTGGATGGAGCCCCTGACAACCAGACCACATCCACCGCAAACACTGAATGTGAGTGATAAAAAAATCAAGCATGCAGTAGACCTCATATTATTGTTTTTTGAAGCAAACCAGGCAATTTACATTAAAGTAGAAAAACAGAAAGCCCCATGGAAAAACCTGTGTCAACATACAATATATCAAAATATTGGAGGATGAGCATAACGTTTAAGGCGCCACTGGTGTTGTCAAACATAAGGCTACACTGCCCCCTGGTGGATGTGGAGGTAAACACTGATTAGAGATTTACTCGGATGCTCATGAGAACTCCAGCACCAATTTATCAGTTGTGAGGGTTTTAGGGTTTGGCCGTGATTGACGGACAAAACAATATATTTTAAGCTGTCGCCTTGGCTTACAGGAAATCTTAATGGGCATGTCGCAGTCCTGGACCTTTTTTACTTTTTTGACATACTATGACTTTTTTTAATACTTTTTTGACATACTATGATTTTTTTTAAACTTTTTTTGATGAATGATATTTTTTTTACTTTTTTGACATACTATGACTTTTTTATACTTTGTCAAATTATATATTTTTTTCTTTTTTGAAATACTATTACTTTTTTTATACTTTTTTTGACAAATTATATTTTATACTTTGTTGACACACAACTTTTTTTGGTACTTTTTTGACAAATTATATGTTTTTATATGTCTGTGATTGACAGACAAAACAATATATTTTAAGATGTCGCCTTGGCTTACAGGAAATATTAATGGGCATGTCGCAGTCCTGGACCTTTTTTACTTTTTTGACATACTATGACTTTTTATATATTTTTTTACATACTATGACTTTTTTATACTTTTTTTGTCAAATTATATTTTTTTACTTTTTTGTCATACTATGACTTTTTTATACTTTTTTTGGTCAAATTATATATTTTTTACTTGTTTTACATACTATGACTTTTATGACACTTTTTTGACATACTATGACTTTTTTTTGACATACTATGCTGTTTATACTTTTTTGACATACTATGATTTTTTTAATACTTTTTTTGACAAATTATATTTTTTTACTTTTTTGACATTCTATGACTTTTATTATACTTTTTTGACATACTATGACTTTTCTATACTTTTTTGACATACTATGACTTTTTTATATTTTTTTGGACAAATTATATATTTTTAAATTTTTGACATACTATGACTTTTTATACTTTTTTGTCAAATATTTTTTACTTTTTTGACATACTATGACTTTTTTACACTTTTTTGACATACTATGACTTTTTTATACTTTGTGAAATTATATTTTTTTACTTTTTTGACATACTATGACTTTTTATATTTTTTTTACATACTATGACTTTTTTATACTTTTTTTGTCAAATTATATTTTTTTACTTTTTTGTCATACTATGACTTTTTTATACTTTTTTGGTCAAATTATATATTTTTTACTTGTTTTACATACTATGACTTTTATGACACTTTTTTGACATACTATGATTTTTTTAATACTTTTTTTGACAAATTATATATTTTACTTTTATTATATTTTTTTGACATACTATGACTTTTCTATACTTTTTTGACATACTATGACTTTTTTATATTTTTTTTGACAAATTATATATTTTTAAATTTTTGACATACTATGACTTTTTATACTTTTTTGTCAAATATTTTTTACTTTTTTGACATACTATGACTTTTTTATACTTTTTTGACATACTATGACTTTTATACTTTTTTGACATACTATGACTTTTTTATACTTTGTGAAATTATATTTTTTTACTTTTTTGACATACTATGACTTTTTATATTTTTTTTTACATACTATGACTTTTTTATACTTTTTTTGTCAAATTATATTTTTTTACTTTTTTGTCATACTATGACTTTTTTATACCTTTTTGGTCAAATTATATATTTTTTACTTGTTTTACATACTATGACTTTTATGACACTTTTTTGACATACTATGACTTTTTTTGACATACTATGCTGTTTATATTTTTTTGACATACTATGATTTTTTTAATACTTTTTTTGACAAATTATATTTTTTTACTTTTTTGACATTCTATGACTTTTATTATACTTTTTTGACATACTATGACTTTTCTATACTTTTTTGACATACTATGACTTTTTTATATTTTTTTTGACAAATTATATATTTTAAATTTTTTGACATACTATGACTTTTTATACCTTTTTGTCAAATATTTTTTACTTTTTTGACATACTATGACTTTTTTATACTTTTTTGACATACTATGACTTTTTTATACTTTGTGAAATTACATTTTTTTACTTTTTTGACATACTATGACTTTTTTATACTTTTTTTGACAAATTATATTTTTTTACTTTTTTGTTTATGGTTCAGTGCTGCTTATTTAGATAGATGCATACATTGTTAAGATGTGAGACGTATAAACATCTTTTGTTTTCCCCCATGCAGTCCCAAACAAGGATGAAACCTCTGACAATGGAGATAACTCTGTGTTAAGTGATCAGTGCAACGGTATGGTCCAATACGTCGATAACCAAGCTTTTCTACACCTCACTGATTCAATCACACTGATCAACATGTTTGTGTTTCTTTTCTAGGGAAATGTGCTCATGACTGTGTGGGCAATGACACTTGCAGCTGCTTCAAAGGCTACAAACTCAAGCCAGATGGAAAGAGCTGTGAGGGTAGGCTCCTCCCCCTCTTTAACTTTGAATATTTCAATTTGCGTGACAAAGAAATCAGGGCACAGAGAATGGTTTTGTTTTCTACAAAAACTGTAATAATGTGCCTCACTATTTGACATATCAGCACAGAAAGACAATCCTTCTGCTTTCAAACCATCTCAGATATCAACGAGTGTTTGTTGGGAGCCAGCAACTGTCGATTAGGAGAGCGTTGCATCAACACAGAGGGCTCGTTCCGTTGCCAGAGAGAGGTCAGCTGTGGGACCGGCTATGAACTCACCGACGACAACAACTGCAAAGGTCAGGGCACTCAGTGGGCCTCTGTGACTGTGTGTCTGAGTCATTTGTCCTTTTAAGGTTTTGTCAGTGTGTTCAATGCCAATTTTGCTGCGATTTCTTCATCCAGACATTGACGAGTGTGAGACTGGCATCCACAACTGCGGCCCAGAGTTTGAGTGCCAAAACAGCCATGGGTCGTTCCGTTGCTTCCCTAAGGTCAAATGTGGTCCTGGCTTCATCCAGGATGCCCTCGGCCACTGCATTGGTAAGCACCATACACCTACCTAATACTTTTTTATTATGTCTATATATATAATATTGCTATTGTGGATTCTTTTATCTTCTTTACAGTTTTTATTACTGTTTTTACTGTTCATTTATATTACTTATTTTTTATTTGATTATGTGTCTCTGGCGTGCTCTGCTGTAATCCTGTAGTTTCCCCACTGCAGGACTAATAAAGGATTATCTTATCTTATCTTCTCTTACAACAAGAACTGCAGGACAATATATTACATGTATATTTTAGGTGAAGAAATAGGCTGAATAACATCGGTAAGCTGGAGGGACGCACGCTAGACATGCTGGCAAAGACCGATGGGCCGGTAAATCCTGCAGGACTAATCAGAGAAATGGGGAGCAGGTGGGGAAGTGCGAGCAGGTGGTGAGAGGGGAACGGGAGGGAGTGGCTGGACCTGTAATAACAGGGAGTGTTACACAGAGCATTTAAAGATCTGTTTTCAATGTTTTCACAATTTAATATGGTTCTCTTGTGTCGTCAGATATCAATGAATGTGTCAGCCACACGGGCCCCTGCCAACGCGGGCAGCTCTGCCTCAACACAGTCGGCTCCTACGTCTGCCAGAGGAACTCCGTCAACTGTGGTCGAGGATACCACCTCAATGAAGACAGCACGCGCTGTGTCGGTACGGCGGGGGGGAAAATGCCCCATTCCTAGATAACAAAGCATCTCACTAACCTGCCCACATATCATGGTGTTTCTCTGTTGTTTGCATCCCCCTCCACAGATATCGATGAGTGTAAGGGCACTGAAAGGGTGTGTTCAGGTCATGGTTGCGTCAACCTGATCGGCTCCTACCGCTGCGAGTGTGAGGCCGGCTACATCTTCAACAGCATCAGTCGTATTTGTGAGGGTGAGCAGCTGGTCCATCTCGCTTGATGTTAAAAATAAATAAAATCAAACTGAACGTTTGTTAGTGCTGGTCAAAATGTGTTTCAGAGAATTTTGTCGTAGAATATTTGGACTTTGTGTTTTAGATATTAATGAATGCAGGCACTACCCTGGCCGCCTGTGTGCCCACAAGTGTGAAAACAATCTGGGATCCTACAAGTGTAGCTGCACCACCGGCTTCAAGCTCGCCGCTGATGGCAGGAACTGTGACGGTGAGACGAATGCCTAAATCGGGAGAAATGCAACTCTTTGTGCGTATCCTGTTCCCATGCTAATCGTGTATTTAACTATGCAGGAAACTGTTTATGTAGCAGGCATATTATATTGACCACCTCTGCATGAGCATGGTTTTTATGCTACAGTATGAGGATGGAGTTCATGATGCTCTGTAATGATCTTTCCTCTGCATAGATCTGAACGAGTGCGAGAGCAACCCGTGCAGTCAGGAGTGTGCCAACGTGTACGGCTCCTACCAGTGTTACTGCCGCCGCGGCTACCAGCTCAGCGACGTAGATGGCATGACTTGTGAAGGTAAAATGGATCCTTTTTAACAGATTCTTCGGAAAACATATTTTCTGTGTTCCAAAAGAACAAGAAGAAGGTAATGTGTATTCAGTAAATTAATATGGTAATAATAATAATGGTCTTTTTAAGCTAGAGTTGATATTGTGTACAAAAAAGAGAAATGCATTATATCTATTTTAATGCACTGTTTGGTTTGCCTTGTTTATCTGTCTCTGCCACACTTTTAGATATCGATGAGTGCGCCCTGCCTACTGGAGGTCATATTTGCTCCTACCGCTGTCACAACACCCCCGGCAGCTTCCACTGTTCCTGCCCTGTCACTGGCTACACCCTGGCACCCAACGGGCGCAGCTGCCAGGGTAAACCACCCCACGCATGCAAGCACATGTCAATTGTTTGTAGATATTTTTGTGAGTGTTTTGAAATTGTATTTTCTACTTTCTGTCTTTTTGCTCATAGATATTGATGAATGCTTGACAGGAACACACACGTGCACAGTGAATCAGAGCTGCTTTAATGTGCAGGGAGAATTCAGATGCTTGTCCTTCGAGTGTCCAAACAACTACCGGCGTATTGAAGAGACGTGAGTATCTGGATTCTGTACACACTGTTGCTAAACAGGACACATTTGTCAACACAAACAACCTCAAATACGTCCTCTGTGCTCATGGAATTTCTTGAGAATTAAAAAACGCAGACAAATAATCACTCACGGAGCAAGGTCCACATTCCTCACCGTCAAGTTTGATGACAACCCCACCAAGAGCTCCAGAGTGCAACGTCAAGCCTCTCATACTGACCCCTATTCATATTTTATTCAGGGCTCTGCATGTCCAGTGTGCTCAATGCTGGAATGACTTGAGAAAAGATACGTCTGTAGCATGTTGTCTTGTTTTTGTGAGACGAAGTGCATCAGGATGCTCTCTCACTGGCTCAGTTCCAGTAGAGCCCGTGTCTGACCTCTGCAGGCACCAGTAAAGAACTTCTTGCATGATCCCCACAGAGGGCACCATGACTGGCCTGTGAAGTATTATGCTGCAGAGAATGATGTTCCTTCCACTGCATGCCATGCACGACTGCAGATTTTATTTACACCTGGTCTCTCTCTCTCTCTCCTTCTCTGTGCCTTGTTTGTTTTGTCTGGTCCCGCCCTGCCCTGCTTCTCCCCCTTTCTCTCTTTGCAGTCGATGCGAACGCTTGCTTTGCAATGAGTCTGTCGAGTGCCTGACCATGCCCCTGAGAATAACCTACTACTACCTCACCTTCCCCACCAACATCCCCGTCTTCACCAACATCTTCCGCATGGGCCCCACCCACACCATGGCCGGCGATGACATCCAGATTGTTATCACCGCTGGCAACGAGGGCGCTTTCTTCAAGACGGAGCGGGTGCCCACCGGCGGCGTGATGTCGGTGGCAAAGCTCATCGCCGCGCCGCAGGACTTTGAGCTGTCCCTGGAGCTCAGGCTGCGGCGCTACGGCACACTCAGCACATACATGGCTAAAGTGCTGGTGTTCGTGACCCAGGACAAGCCCAGAGTACTTTATAACCCCCACCTAGAATAAACACGGGAGTCACGCCGGGTGGCACATGTTACTGCACTCTTAAAAGAAGGATGTGTCATTTAAAATGTTCTCATGGAGAAAACCGGAAAAAATCATCCACAATACAAAATTGCATGCGAGATGACCAGACAGCATGTTGATGCAGTGCAACTTTACGTGGCATACTATACCGCATAGATGTAATCGGGATGAATAAACAAATATATACCAGGATTTCCAAGCCAAATTAACTTGAGTGAGACCAAGTAGTACATATTCTTAAAGAAATATTTAATATTTTTGGGACTAAATTAGAAGATACCCAGGCGGCAACCTCCGGTTCTGAAAAGTGAAGCCTTTGTGGAAATGCCCTAAAATTGCATTTGTTCCAAAAAAAAAAAAAACAGGCGGGGGCGTCTGTGAGAAAATTACCCTACTTTTCACCTGATTTATTACCTCAGTGCATTGTAAACAAGAGTTTATGGTCTCAATCGCTAGTTTCAAGTCTTCTTCAATACAGCATGATGTTGATTTAGTAAATTATGGCCCCATTTAAAATAGATGATAAGCAGGATATGCTTTAGGGTGTGGATAGCTTGTGATTTAGAAGTCGTTGTTCGGTCTGGAAATAGTCTGCGTTTTCAGACCATGGAAACACACGTTCACTTGCAGCTCGACCCTCTCGTGTCACTTCTGGTTGTGCGGTCAATCATCCAGCATTTTATATTTCACTGTTTTTGGTAATGAATTACCACAAAAATGACTGTTCGACAATAAGCACGTGTTAAAATGGCACATCCTTTTTTTTATGGGTGGATATGACAAAAGAATATATGGATATGACTTTATGCTAAGCTAAAACACAGAGTGACAAAGAAGCACAGTTTGATAGTATATTATGTAGCATTTTACATAATCAACTTTATAACACTAGATTTAAGAAACATTATTCTACATTAGGTCTAACTGAATCGTTCTTGGAGGTAAGGCATTGGGATAGCCTCTAGGTGGCGATCTAGGTCAGGGTAAATCATTAAATGGTAACGACCCAAGTCTGCCTTTAACTCGTAATTTGATGATGGTTGCATGATAAAGTCTGACATTTTGCAGTATTTTATGGTTTATGTGTTGGATGAACAGTTTTCTATTAAAATTGAAATAGAAATAACACATGTGCAAGTCAAATCCAGTTCTTGATAATGGTGCATTGTGGGGTTTAATCAAATGCAGCAAAGGGAGCAGCTGGAATGTCTGAGGCCACATCACAGATGTAGGCAATGTGACTTCCTCACATAGTTTCATATTACTATTATTCCAGCATCTTCAGTGAAGAGGAAATCCCTTGATACATGTAAATATCTAGTAATGCATGTATTTAAAGGGAAACATACATGATGTATATATGCACAAGGTATGTTAATACTAACGCCATGAAGCAACGTTTTATTCACACAATTATTAGTCATAATTGTCTCCTGATGCTTTTAAAGCTTTCCCGCATCAGCAACATTCGTAAACACAGAAGCAAAATGCCTGTATTTTAAATCACATGAGTACGCACTACAAGTAAAATTTCCCATCGATAAGTCAAACCAGTCAGTTATATGAGCATATATGGCAAACTTCACTATTTATTAAGTCCATAAAGTAATTACTCACCTCCAAATTCCTATCAAAAACCAGCCAGATGTTTTCCTTCTAATGCATTGTTACTCCCACTTCCCAAACATCAGTTACCTTGCACCGCAAATATGTCTTTCTGTGGCAGTTATTTTCATGCACATCTCTTTAGCTCCATAGCTACATCTGAGGCTTAATGTGAAATGCACAGATTTCCACTGCATACTGCGGGTGTAAACCCCAAAGCACACAGATAATCCAAATGAAGGCTGAGTAAGTGACACACGATGGGACGCAGTGGCAAAGGAGAGGGAAATGTGCACCGGCAGGAGCGAGTATAAATAGTTTGACGTGCCGTGAGGCTGCTGCCCGAGGGCTGTGGCTTATAATAACTGTAAATTCAGATGTCCTAGGTTTCTCCTGTCCTGAGCTGTCAGGCCAGTAAGGATGCACTTGGTCCCTAGTGGGGATATCCTTAAAATAAGAACATAGTGGTGCGCAGAAGGTTTTTTCCTCCCCTTTGACATTGAGTTATGGGGCTCTGGGCTCTGGCCGGTGGTCTGAACAATTTGTGGTACAGCAACATCACCGCGCACAGAATGAATGATGCCCTGCAGTGTTTGTGTTGGGTCGTTATCAATGTGCCGACTATAAATAATAATTACCAAAAAAAATAAAAGGCCCGATGCTTGACCAAGAGGACTTTCATCCAAACAGTCTGTTATTCTTTCTGGTCTGAAAGTATTGGGGTTTTTCTCCTGGGCCGGGCCACGTGACGCATGGGGGAGATGAGATGAAGAAGACATACATTTGTACACACACACACACACACACACACACACACACACACACACACACACACACACACACACACATTTTGCATGCACAAAGGTACACGTGCACAAGTAAACATACACACCCATGAAGGTATTTTGGGTGCAGAGATATACATGTATTAACACACGCAAGTGTAATTAGCTCCACTTGCTGCCTTTGCTTTGAAGGGGCCGGCTCACCCTGGGTCATTATCTTCTCGTAAATTTACTCTCTACCCCAACAGAGCTTTCACCTTGTCCTCTAGAGCCCCGCTCGGGTCTTTCTGCAGCTCAGGCCGCGGTATTATAAACTAGGAGAACATTTTGTGGGTTTGGCGCGGGCCAAAGCAAAACTTGGACCCACCCGCTAATTGCTAATTACAAGCCCCTACCCAGTGGTGGCTTGACTTTTTGTCAGGGGCTTCTCTCCTCACTCTCCGTGGAAGGAGCCATGCAACCCAAGCCGGGCCCGGGTCTTGAGCTGCAGCCTATAGGTCCCCCGAGGAGCGCCAGAGATCCACGGCCCATGACTCACGATGCGGCTATATTGCTGCCATGCACATTAACTGGACTTATACATGGCAACTTGGCTGTTTTCATAACCCAATATAACCGTGTACTGACTTGTCTCCATTGTGAAAACCGAGTTTAAATTGAACATCTTGGATGTCGAAGTCGAGGCTTTTATTTTGTTTCAATAGCTCTCTTGCGATCACAAGTTTCTCATTGTTTCAAAGACACACACTCTTGATTTATGAGGTTGTTAGTGCCTTAGAAGCCTCTCTCAAAGTCTTATGTAGCAGACAGGTAGTGAATAGGGATACTTCAGGTGGCGTTAGCCTTAGGAGCCAGCAGAGGCCCTCCATTCCCTCCGACCTGTCACTGATTAGTCTGTGGAATAAACAAAGCCCTAAATAATAGGATGAGGGTTGCCCTGGGGAGAGGCTGGGGAGTTGTCGAGTCATGTTGCTCACAATTTAGGAGTCTTTTAGAACACTCCCTTGCCCCATAAATCCTCCTCAAGAGATTATCTGATGTGAAGCCGGGGATGCTCAGCAAATCCAAATATTTTCCTGAGCAGGTTGTGGATCATTCTCTGTGGGTGAAGTAATTAATTTCCCACACAGCTTGAAATAGTGCATCAGAAAAGCATCAATGGCAGCGCCAGTCTCCACAAGCTACCAAGGTTGGCTTGGGCATGAGCTTCGGCCATTGTTGGTTTATTATTCTTCCAAACCACATAGATGTTGACTGCTATATGCAGCGTCCCTGCATATCTGTCGTGTTCAGATATGGTTTTCGTAGCGGCCATTGGAGTTGTCCCACGAGCTGCTCCTATGGATGCCCTGTTATTGTGAGCTTTGGGAAACCAAAGGCGGTTGACTCTGAAGTCTTTATATAGACATTACCTAAAGGTCGGAGGCCATGTGTGTGTGTTTTTCTTCAATGTCTGTTCCCTCCTTTAGAGTGGCGAGGCTTCAGCGCTCTGACACCATTGGCTGTATGAAGTCCTGTCAGCCCAATGACGTTGCCTGCCTCCTGGACCCCATGCACTCAGTGTCCCACACCTTCATCTCCTTGCCCACCTTCAGAGAGTTCACAGGGCCAGAGGGTAGGTACAGTTCAACTTTTTTAATGTGCATACTTATGATGGAAACTTTGGAGTAAAAGAGAAAAAGTGTGAAAAATAGACAAAATATGAAGTCTGGTGGAAAATAAATCAAGAAAAGAATAGTTCAACATTTTGGGAAATGCTTATTCCTCTTTTTGGCAAGAGCTAGATGGGATGATACCACTGTAGGGTCATGATGAAGTTTTAGCCAGTAGCCGGTTAGTTAAAATTAGCGTAAAGATTAGAATTAGAAAAGGGAAACAGCGAGCCTGCTCGGTCCAAAGGTAACACAACCTACAGCAGTGGTTCTCAAACTTTTTTTGTCAAGCCCCACTTTGGAGGACGAAAAATGTTTGGGCCCCACCGCCCCTACAAAATTGTAACAAAATGGTCCATGCTGAATTTTTATTGAAATAACGACATTTTGTGACTCCTCTATCTGTGCTTTTATTAATAATAGAACAAAGAAAATGTCACTCTCATGTAAACCAGATTGCTCCATCGGACAAAAACAAATAAAACGTGCAATCACTTTGTTAGAACAATACAAAGTTGTGCAAAAAAAGAACTAATATTTGGCAAAAGTAGCTTATTGTAATAGCCTAATTAACATGTTTTGTACTGAATATCTTTTCAGGATAATAACAATAAAGTTCAACCTGTGAAAAACTAAATAAAACCAGTTAAAAATATTTGGCAATAAAGAGTTTTACACTGCATATCTTTTCAAAACAACAATAACGTGCAACCGGTGCAAAACTAAACTAAATTAGTGCAGATATGAGCCTACTTTCCACTACAAATCTTTGTAAAACGGGGTTGTAGATTTGATACGGCCACTCTCAATTCATGCCCAAAGTTGAGCTTCGATCTGTATTTTGTTTTGAGAGAGGCAACAGCAGAAAATCTGATCTCACAGAGGAAGCTCTGCGCGTCATCACAGCCGTCCGGCCGGTGCTGCATCAAACAGCTGCTGATCCGCCTGAAGCAGCGCTGGCAACGGCCGTCATTCAGACGCTGTTGTGCGGCTACGGATGATATTATGAACCCGGACACGGGGGCGTTTGATGGTCCGACATTAGAGGGACTTCCACAAGAAGTTTAAAGCAGAACTAGTGGTTAGTTCAATGGTGGATGGGGGAAATGTTACTGTTTTTACGGAGATAAGCCCCGCCCCCTTCTAGGGGCGAGTAAAGCCAGTAGCGAATGACGCGAATTAACCACACAAAGTCGAGCGACTAAACTCACGCGAGTAACACACCATTAGGTCTACAAGTGTGAGTCGCAACTCGCAAAAGATCTGTCGCGGTCGCGCATGTGGAACCGTAACCTGGTAAAGGCGTAATTTAAACCACAGATTTGAAAATGCGAAATGCATTCTGGGATATTGGCTGTCTCAAGTACGCACAAGTCTCATCCTATGCATCCCCGGTAAAATGGGCGGATCAAATCACATCCGGGCATTTTCACAATTATTTAAAATAATAAAAAAAAAAAAAAATCTACATTTCTCCAACCCTCTCGCGCCCCACCTGTAATACCTCCGCGCCCCACTAGAGGGTCGCGCCCCACAGTTTGAGAACCACTGACCTACAGTATACCAGCAGCTCTAGAGCTCAGTACTTAACATGTTTAGTAGTTCATACAAACCCAAAGTGTGAATTGTGTGTATATTTGATATTTTTTCCCTTTTGGACATGCTAGCTATTTCTCCCTGTTTCCAGCCTTTATGCTAAGCTACGCTAAGTTAACCAGCCGAGGGCTAACTGTGGGGCTATAAGAGTACATCTCTTAAAAGTATTTGCAAGAAAGCAAATTAATGTATTTCCCAAAGTGTTGACTTATTGCTTCTAAAATGTTAAATTCTAAATTTTCCCTAAACACAAAGACCCATAAAGGACGCTTCATTTTGTTCCTGAACGTCCTTTTAAACTCCTTGGAAACAATGAATTTGAAGACAGCGTCGGTGTGGGTTTTCTTTTTTTTCTCTTTAGCTCCACTTTATCTCCCATAATCTCTGAGCTCCCATCAAATGCATTTCCCCGCTGCTGTCAGAATCCATATGACTACCTCTGACCCCCAAATTAGTTATTCCATGATGTTCTCCATGCAGGCCGGGCTTGGCTGGCCCACACCAGAGAGTAAGTGCCATGCTGGTTGGATATGAGTAACCACGATAATCACTCGCAGACAGTGACAGCTCACGAGCATCCATTGGCTGACATGCAACGCATGTTTCAGACACACTCATGCTCAACGTCACGGGGAGTTAAGCTCTTGTCATTTCTCATAAGCGGGGAGTTGGGGTGTAAAGGACTTGAGGCCCTTCAGCCCAACAACAGCATTGAAAAGCCTCAACCTTCCCGTGACCCTCTCAGGGTACGATAAACACAGACGTTTCCATCTCCAATTTTATTGTCTTTCACTTGGAAAGAAAAAAAAAGGAAAAAAGAAAAGTAAGAGTTGGCACTGCCTCGGCGGTGCAATCCCAGTGTGATTACGAGGGTTTAGGCGCCGAAAGCTTTTTGTGTCTAATTGTTATCTTCCAACAGAGATTGTTTTCCTGAGAACCACCGTGCCGGCTTACGGGTCCTATCACTTAGGCAGCTACGACGTCAAGTTTGACATACTGGAGGGCAACGTGGAGAACGCCTTCGACGTCATCAAGCGGGTGGAGAACGGACTGTATGTGGGTGAGTACAGAGGCTTTTACCTTGTTTAGTGCGTTGTGGAGCCTGGATGCATCGAACTAGCTCACACATTCAACAACAGCAGCTTCAACATTCAGCCTCGACCAACAGTGTGATTTAATTTCTTCTTTTTTCTGCTTTGACAAATCAAACTCACATGTGCACATTGAGAAAACGCAGAGCACAGAAATGTCCCATTAGGACCGTCTTGAGGCCTTGACATAAGTACATCTGACACGGTCCGTTATGGTCATTGCAATGTTGTGGCATCACATAGCTGTTAGCGTCTTCACGGGGGCTCTTGGTGTCTGTGTCTTTGGAGGGCTGTCCTCCCAGTGGCTCTTTGAGACAGACCATGGCCTGTTTCTGTCTCACCAAATATTTGGCATCAATTTCCACAGTCTTGTGGTTGAACAAAGTGCCTTTTAATTCACTTATCTACGGCTGCGCTGAGCCCGAGCAGGTCATTACTTTCCACAATAAGTTACGGTGGTCCGAATGCACTGGAACAGAGTTGCATGCATCTTTACTTGTGCCGTCACATGCACGTGTGATTGCAGTTGACAAGCAGTTCATTATAACTACCAGCATGTCCCAAGAGCCTCAAATAGGAGCAGCAGATACCATCGGTGCAAGTGTTCCTCTGTTGTACACGAGATGTGTGCTTATCAAAAGTACCCAAATTCACACACAAACATAATGAGGGCAAACCGTTTATAACCAGCAATAATTCACATAAGTCACAGTGTGAGCAGTTATAATTAAATTGTACTGTCTTATAATGGTATGTTTTCGTTGGAATGCGCAATGATGTGATTCCGCATGAGTGATAAGTCTTATTTTGTAATATAGCGTCTACTGTGTGTGTGTGTGTGTGTGTGTGTGTGTGTAAAGGCTTCAGAGAGAAATTCCCTGTTTATGGTGGCGCTCATTTGCAAGGGCAAGTATGTATGTGTGTTTGCAAGGGAGGCAGGCAGAATTAAATTACAGAGAGCAAAAGACAAAGTGAGAGACTGTGATTCAAGGAATGAGGAAAGAGAGAGAGAGAGAGAGAGAGAGAAAGAATATGTGCTGAAGTAATCCCGGGCGCTTTGCTTCATGTGGTTGGATGTATTGTTCCATTTCCCCACGCTTAGGCCTCCGTGTCTCGCCGAGCATTAGAGCACTTAAACCGACCACCACATGAAAGGGCTGTTTGTGAGGAGCCACTTCTCTCCCAAACCCATTGGATGCTCGTTGGATGCATCTCTTGCATGTCAGCACCAGTTGCCCGTCACACATCCAAATTGCGGCCCTGTGCAGCGCGGCCTCCGGCCAGTGGCTGCTCGCTGTGAAGTGCGGCGTCCACGGTGCGATGGAGGCCCCTCTCGGTTTTTTATTTTGTGGGCTGCGCTGCTGGTGCTTTGGCCCACAGACGCTGCTGTTGCGCAACCATTGTGCGAGGCTCGCTGACGTGTCACTTAAGGAAGCTGAGTTTCCTGTATCTCCAGTGTCTCTAGCAGTGGCGTTACAGCTCGTTAGGATGTGAAGAGCAGCAGACACTGAGGCAAAAGAGGTCATTTGGGATCCTCAGCATCCGGTGCAGACTTGAAAACGCGATTCTTGATTGGCTGGCGCTCTTTTTCTTTCCGTGTGCATACACACATGAATATATCGAGGCTGATACTGTCAGAATTGCACCACTCTTTCCGAGCTCCTGGTCATCCATCACAGGCTTTCCCGGCACTGTCACATCTGGAAGACAACCCTGACAGCCTTTACGCATCTGTGCAAACACAACAGGCCCTCGGCGCTCGGAAAATATGATCAGAACCGATCAAACACTTACAGATTCTCCCCATGACGACATCAGCAGCACATTGGCTGCGGCGGCCGGCCGGCCACACAAAATCCGTGCAGGTATGCAGAAGCGGAAGTGATATATTTCATCCTCACAGCAGAGATCGTTTGTGGTATTTGGAAACACAAACAGTGGGGGAATGCATAACTGTCATCCATTTTTGATGCAGAACAGGCTGTTTGAATAGGGTTGATAAAGAGGTGATTGACTTTGGCAGTCAGCAGGTGCGCGGTCCTCCCTTTGAAAACACTGGATTTCATCTCTGCTGGAAGCACAGGCTGAGTCTATGACCTCTGATGAAATGCTGGTGGTCCCCTTGATGTATTACCTCTAAGTGACATACATCATCATGGGGATCAATATTGTCTTTGACCACTCCCATTGATGGGACCAAAGGCTAGTGTCCCTTTGTTTTCCTTCATGCATCAAGGTCGGCTTGCTGAGCGTGCATGGATTATTTTAGTTTTGCTTTAGCCACTACAGTAGTTGTTGAAATGATCCATTATTATTATTCATTAATTATGTTAGTTTTATCAGGGAAACAACGTGACAACCCGCAATTAAATGTAAAAAACTGTACAATGAGTAGACAAACGTGGAATCAAGCAGTCAGCACATGGCCATCCTTTCAATGACTCTTCGTGAGTAATCATTTTTCATGGAAGGATTCTGCTGTACCATTAATCACCGCTGTCTTATTCTTGTGAGCAGGAAAAACTGATTGATGTCATATTTATGTTTGGACGGCAATAAATAGCATAGCACCTTCTCTCCATGAATCACAACCATCCTCTTGAGGAGCTGGAAGTCTAAGAGGTCGCATCTAAATTCCTTTCATTTTTGAAAGGCAGGTGGAAATGTGCCTTCGCAGAATAAATGCCTTTCGCATTACGGTTGGCCCAGGAATGGTCCACCAGAGAGGCAGCCAGGGAGATGAATAGCACAGGAAGTGGGCGGCTTGTCTCTGCGCAGGTAGCCGTGGTCGTCCACAGCGGCCGGTGGAATGTAAGCCCACGGTGTGAGACACGACGGCTTGAGGGCTGGTGAGGAGCTGAGGAGCTGAGGACAGCAGTGGAGATAAGCAAGACGACCAGGCTGGCTGTCATTTGGCCCACTAGAGCCCACTAGAGCGCGCCAAGCCCATGAGGAATCCTCGTCCGCCCCGCAAGAGATCAGCACAGCTAATCAAAACCGGGTCTTCCTCCTCAATATCCCCACAGTCAGACACACAGCGCTCCCCTCGGGTGGTCCTCCACCACCAGCGTGCCGATGAAGAGATAGCGATGCAGATATGTCACGCTCAAAAATATACCGGTGTGTACACATTAGAGCACATATTGCTTGCAATAAAACTGTCTTAATAATTTACCAGATACACTTATCTCCCCTGGGGTGGTGATCTGTTAGATCTATACTCGCCATTACTCTTCGCGGTCTGGCACTGTGATTTTCGGGTTTTCGGGAAATGTAACTTTGTTTAGGTAATGAATACTCAAACAGCTTAACAAGCACTTTCTTCCATTTATAATGTCGATGGAGAACATAATGCAAACTTCAAATGCAAACAAAGCCGGTTTTTCATGTCCTCCATTGTCATGTCTATTTTATGCTCCTTAGTTATGGGTCTTAGCTCTGAAAGGTCACTTGTAATGTAGTGCGAAGGTTGTGGTAAAGATAATGGTGCATGTTATGTCATCTCAGCTGCTCTGGCCCACAGCAGCTTAAAACAGAAAGTCCAAGAAAAGAACCGACCGATTCCACACGGCTACGTCTCAATGATGTCACTAACCAGCGTGCGACACAGTCCAACAACGACCCGCGGGCCGCTTGAGAGATCTGGAAGTATGACTCGCTGTTAATTGACCTTAAAATATCAAGCCACATGCGCTGGCGTTTTCAGGGCCGGGGTGGGCAGGGCTCCCACCCCTTCTTTGGAGTGGTCAGAGTTGTGTTTGGACAGCCTGGCCTGACTGGCCGTCCTTGCACCAGTGACTGGTGGCCAGGCTGTAAGCGGAGCAGGCACCCAAGGGACCTGTGCACACTGTACAGTGGGATGTGTCAACAATTTGAAAGGATTATAACATTACATGCTATACAGTAGACCCAGCAACGGTGAGCAATTAAGGTTAAGTGTTTTGCTCAAGGACATGGACTAGCGGAGCCTGGGATCGAACCACCGATCCTCTGATTGAAAGACAGACCTGCTAACCACTGAGCCACAGTCACCCGTCAGATTATATGTCAGCCATGCTGACGGGTTATCACCACTGAAATTGGTTGTTTTGCTAACGGGGTAACAAAGGAGCTAGCTAGCAATTTATTCTGCACGTCTCCTCGCTTTTAGAGAAAAAGTTCTGGGCAGTAAAAAAAAGAACGATTGACTAATTATCTGCTGTGTTCATGTTCATGGCAACAGTGCTCCGCTGTACCTCGGCGATATGGTTCACAGTTATAGCCATAATGATGCTGAAGAATGCCTTTCCGTACCCTCTTTGCATACTGGAACCACCTGGATGCTCTCCAATGGTTTCACTGCAGTGAGCATGCATAGCGCCACAACCAGTGTGTCATTATACAATACTGTGGTGAGGCCAATGCATATCTTTCATTTGTCTCTGGTGTTAAACCCGTTCATTTTGGATTTTGTCATACACGTCCTCGCCGAGTTGTAGAAACCAGAAAACCAAGAAATTGCACTGTTTACATGTAACCCTTCAATATTGCAGCGCTCGTGGCCATGAAGGATGACAAATGCCTCTTGGCGTTTGCTTCACTTTGTTTTGTGGCAGTGTCTCTGCTAGTATTATGCTTTTTTTAAGGCTATTTTCTACTTATGGGGCTACTTTATGGTGTGGAGGAATGTTTTTGGAGAGCGGACAGATTGTACAGCTGTTTGTTCGACGGTGGCTTTCCAGGTCACCTTTGCACCCTGCGGCAGATACCTCGGAAAGATACCACAAACCTCTCCGGCACTACGGCTGGATCTCCCGCTCGGGAACTTCAGGCCTCAGATTACATGACCTTGCAACCCAGTCACAGGGTAAATTGTCAGCTGTAGGGTTATGAAAGCCTCGCTGTGTTTATTTATATGAATCTCATTCTCAGGTGGTATGGTAGCCAATCAAAGGCAACCTGTTTTACGGCTACTGGCTTTTGGCCTTACAGGCCGGATGAAATGCTAGAAATGAGTATGCAGTTGTGGTTTCACCTCAGGTTCACTGTGAGTATGTTGAGGCCCAGCTGTTAGCTGATGCTTTCCCCTCATTTAGGATACCGCTGTGCTTTTGATTGGAAGCTCTCGGAAACAAAGAGTCATCGTGGACATAACTGCCTTTTTCTCGCCCTCAAGGTTGTGCACAAACTTAAACAAAGGCTCAAAGTTACATTACATTTCATTTAGCTGACACTTTTATCCAAAGCAACTTACATGCTATACAGTAGACCGTAGACACAACAACGGTGAGCAATTAGGGTTAAGTGTCTTGCTAAAGGACACATGGACTAGTGGAGCCGGGGATTGAACCACCGATCCTCTGATTGAAAGTCAGACCTGCTAACCACTGAACCATAGTCACCCTTGTATAAAACATATTTCGACAATTGAAGGGTTTCCATAAATCACTGCAGTAACCGTGATACATCTCACATGTTTACATACATCGCTTGGTTCGATTTCACGCCCAATCACAAGATTTAAAAAATTTGAGGTGAGGAAACCTAAACTGTGAGTTTTCAGTTGAGTTTTAAATCACCATCAGCAAGCTCGGAGGGAGTTTGGAGGATTCGGAGGAGCTGTTGGACTTTGGACCAGAATTTCACAGTTGAGCCCTCTGCACTTACTAATTAGACCACAAACAAATAAAAAAAAAATAAAAAAACACATTCCACATCTTGTACTATTTAGATATCCCAAATACATTTTCATTTTGTGTCTGTGTGTTTTTGTTGTTTATTCATGTGGTAAGATTGTTGAACTTCTTTCTGTTGGAACTTTTAGGATTTTCACTGGAAAACGTAGCCTGAATATGGAGATTTAAGCCCTCGTTAGATATCGGCTACACTTACTGCAATTAAAATAAAGCCTTAATATGGATTTAATTCCTTCTTTCTTTACGGGAGTCCATATTGGGCTCATAACATCGTACTCATCTTCATTGTGTGCTTGCTCAACCCACCACTGAAGCTTTTGAACCGCATTTGTTTGATTTGCGTACAAATGATAAACCTTCTGAACTCACTGTGAGCATGCGTCGGTCAACTTGGAGTTGCCTGCCATCGTGATTGCCGTTTGTCTGAAAACAATATTCAGGCTCAAAGTAATTTCATTCAATCTATTTTTCCATGTCAGTGATTCCCTTAATGTTGTGGCTGCTGTTAGGTTAAAAGCGAAGGTTAGCTCTTTCTGGTGGCGGTGAGGCTTTGGAAACAATTAAATCTCAGTCCTCTCCTTGTGTCTAATGTCACTACGCAACAGAGTCCCAAAACACCAAAACAAGAGGGCAACCCCGGCCGGAGTGGGCCCCATTCCACACTCCTCCATGTGCTTATCGCCGCAATCTGCTGGAATCTGTACTGTGCCCACAGATCCGACTTGGAGAGGGACGAGAGAGCAGAATAAAGTGACAGAGCGAGAGAGAGAGAGAGAGAGAGAAGTTGAAGCTCCTATTGCTTGCCCCTTCCAGAGTTAAAGATGGATTCCCGGAGGAATGCCTCCATGGCTGTATCGCGTGACTGTGACTGCTCCCCTGGAACACATGGGACTCATTTACCCTTGTGGGCCACAGTGATGGTGCCACAAACACCAGGCCCCCTCAGGAAGGGAAGAGAGGGGAGGAAGAGAAGGAGGAGAACGAGTGGGTGGAGGGGGGGATCTGCCGTCGCACAATGCCAGAGTCCCAAAGGACCCATGGCGAACAACCACCCGCTGGGTTTTACCACCGATCGAGGCAGCGATCTGTCGTCATTTTGATCCATGTTGAGTCAAACCCATGAGTCATCACACTGACTCACTTGTGAACGAGAGAGGAAGTGAGACGAAGGCCGAGGATGGTTGAAGGTGCGATAGGAGGAGGACGGTGCGGTGATTGTGCTGCCCGATCGATGGCTGTTGTTCAAACAGCCCAGAGCTGAAATGTCACCAGCCCTCTGTGGGGAAAAGGCCCGCTGACAGGCTGTATAAACACTGGCAATTTTTTTCCCTCGTGTAATCGCATGTTCACTTAGAAAGAGCACCCGATGAATTCCACGGGCGTTCGGTAATGCTCGGTTGCGGTGTGTTTATTCTCCCATCTGTTTTACCGCGATAGAGGGTGTCTCTTGTGCATGGAGAGGGTGGAAGATGGGAGGTGGGAGGGAGCAACGCAATTCAGATTGTCATGGGCCGCCAGGACATCACTGGACTTTGTTTGGCTCGTCTTATGAATGCTCACCAGAAATATGCCAGCTGACACCTCAAGACAGGAATGTTGTCAAACCATATTTTTCCCTTAAAGGAGACATATTCTGCTAATTTACGGTTCATACTTGTATTTTAGGTTTTATAGTATAACATGTCTACACTGCTTTTATTTGTCCGATTAAACATGTGTTTGAAATGCTCCGTTTAAACGCCTGTCTCTTTAAGACCCAATCCCCCCCTCCCCCAAAAAAGCCCTGTCTGCTTTCACCCTCTTGTGAGAAAAATAATAATATTTTTCCCTTAAAGGGGACATATTCTGCTAATTTACGGTTCATACTTGTATTTTAGGTTTTATAGTAGAACATGTCTACACTGCTTGTATTTGTCTGATTAAACATGTGTTTGAAATGCTTCGTTTAAGCGCCTGTCTCTTTAAGACCCAATCCCCCCCCCAAAAAAGCCATGTCTGCTTTCATCCTCTTGTGAGAAAAATATGGTGAACTTTTGCAAAGGTAGTTTTCAAGCTGTGGCTGGGATATTCAGATGAAAAGTTGGTATACGAGCCTGCATGTGACTTAGAAAGAGGAGCCAAATGTGAATGGCTTGTTGACTCACATGTTTTCTGATCTCGGGAGCCCACAAATTACTGACTGGGTTGTCTTATTTCACAGTTTGTGGGTTGGTAGGGACTCCAGCTACCCAAATGTGTGTGCACAAGCACTGGAAAAGTGCGATTTTCATATGTTTATGGGGATGGATTGGTGTTTGGGTCAGTATTCATTTGAATCATTTTTTCTACCAAAGCAATGCTATGAAAACTGCTGACAATTATGTATGTGGATTCTCCACAAAATCTAACATTTCGTCTAGACCAGCTCGCGCAAGAAGCACATCATTGAAGCCGCTTGGTGTGGCGGCAATAACAGTGCGATACAATCTAAACATATGCTTTGGTGTAAGCCGTTAGGCAACAACTGTAGTAAACCAAATTGAATAAAATTGAAGAATATATCAATTTGACAGATCTGTCAGACGTGTATGAGGCGGAAGGATAAAGAACAATTCTGAAACTTTGCTGTTGAAAAACAAATGTAATTTGTTCAGTATGCTGAGCACCACAAACACCATTCCATTACCCTCAATTGTCTGAAACCAAAACTATCTGCTTTGCTAGATACCACAAAGGGCACAGTGAGGGAACCGTTTAAGGGTGACCCTGTAAAACCTAATGGCAAAACAGAAATAAACACATTCAAAATCCAATCAAAATGAGCAAGCACAAAGACGGTTGTATCTTTACTAATGGCCTTTCTGAAGAAATGGCAAAAATCTACAATTATATATTGGTGTCAGTAAAGGTAACCCTCTTAAGGTCCACACCAAACGTGGTGGGAATTATTTGCCCGAGTCGATTATATGTAAAGTCAATGCGAATGGTGCGGCGCAAATATTGCGGCGCGAATTCACGCAAATTGGAAAATTTCAACTTGCGCAAATTCGCGGCGCAATATTCAGTCATTCAGACGCAGTTCTGCAGCTACGGATTATATTATGAACCCGGACACAAGGGCGTTTGATGGTCCGACGTTTGAGGGACTTCCACAACAAGTTTAAAGCGGAACTAGTGGATAAGCCTAAGTTTTTATGGAGATAAGCCCTTTCAGGCGCGAGTTAAAAGCAAGCGAATGACGCAAATTAACCACAAAAAGTCGAACGAGTAAATTCACGCGAGTAACGTGAACACACCATTAGTGTCCTTATCGCCACTGATATAGTTCTTCTGCTTTGTTTCCTCCAGGTGTTGTCCGCCAGGTGAAGCCTCTGATTGGTCCACTAGTGATAGCGCTGAGACTGTCCATGCGCAACCTGAAAACTCAAGGCGACTCCGGCCAGAACATCATCAACGTTCACGTCTTTGTCTCAGAGTTCTGGTTCTGAGAGGCGGATGCCACATTTCACCACATTGTACGAAGACATCCATTGTCGACACACATTGTGCACATTGGTTTCTGTCAATGGATGGATCAGTGTTGAGCTTGTGATGTTATGTGTGATTACTTGTGACAGTTTCTGAGATGAAAGGCTGTACTAGCTGCTTCTGATGAGAGCGCTACACTTTGATGACAAGCTCACTTCTGCTTTGCATCTGGCACAGTGGAGCTAAATATGGAGAAACGTTATGTTATTGAAAATCTATTAAGAACGAAGTTCGTTTTTTTTCTTAATTGAAAGTGCATGCATTTAGAAAGGTCATTGAAGGATACGATGATTCGATTCAACAATATGCTTTTCATGACATTATAAGCCTTTTGATTTTGTAGCATTCACTTTTCCTCCATTACTGTATGCATAGGATGAGGTATTTTTTCTATGGAATAAACACTATTTTAGTACAGTATTTGTTCATTGTATTTCCTCAAAGTAACATTTAGCAGCCATGACATTTCTTACAAAATGTACATTTCTGGATTGAGGAAGATAATAAAACGGGGAACATCGGCATGCACATGTTTTACAAGCCATGAGAACAGAAAGACGGAGAAAAAAGGGAGATGTATATTTCTCCAAATAGGAAAAAGTTCAGGATGGAACATTAAAATCAGGACAATTATATAACTGCATTGATGTGGCCCATCACTTCCACTATCAGCTTAGAGTACGCGTTAGCTAGCACTACTCACTCACCAAGACAGCGGTCAGCTTTTCCACAGACTATTCTCCCACCACAACAGGGTCCTCGATGTGCCTCATTATTTACCTTTGTCCTGGCCTGTTGATGGTCCTCTGGCTGGCTGAACATTAAGACTGCAGTTAAAATGTGTACATGTACTTACTTAGTATTTTAAACCTCATTTGGATGCTTTGGGATCAGTCATTCATGCCTATGCTTGGGAATCTATTTTACAAAAGAAGTCCTAATCTCATTATCTATACACTATTGTTAAATTCCTTAATTATTACATAATTATGATTAATAGTGCTTCAATTTCAAACAACTGCTCACTACATATTAAACTGCAGAGTGGCTGTTATATGGGAAATAATGACGAAGTTAAAACAATGTTTTGCCAATATGCTAAACATTTAAACATGTAAAACGTGTTTTCATAATTCAGTAAATTTTGAGTTGGTAAACCCAAACTCATGACTTGTGCAATACCCTGAATTAAACCATAACCCAATGACTGGAAACTGTATTATGATAATTCGGACATGTCAATATTAGCTAACAAACCCAGACGTGCCAATAAAACTATCTCTGCCAGTTTCCTGGCAGAGACAAGCGGTTTGTTTCCATGGTGGCATTAACTTTCTGTTTTTTTCATTTTTGACAAATGATATTTTTTTACTTTTTGACATACTACGAATTTTTTCATACTCTTTTGACAAATTATACATTTTACTGTTTTGACATACTATGACTTTTTTGACATACTATGATTTTCTCATACTTTTTTTGACAAATTATATTTTTTTACTTTTTGACATAGGTCTACTGTATGTCATGTAAGTCGCTTTGGATAAAAGCATCAGCTTAATGTAATGTAATGTTTACTTTGCACCCAACGGTATCTGAGGGGCAGTGAAGACTCACAGCGTGTCCTCAAAATACCCCCAGTTGAGTTACTTGTAGACTACATCAGCTCCTACTCAATAGACTCTGTGCATTAATTTAAACATGCCGACTGAGGGTCTCACTTATGGTCTTTTTTTGTCTTTGTGGGAGCTGGGGGGATGTAGGATTTTCAGAAAATCCTCTTTGGGAGAGTCGCTGAGGAGGGGAGCAAGGTGGCAGCACTAGTGGCATGGATACCATGTGACCACATTCCTAATTACATTGATCAGTGAACCAGAACTCCTCTCCCCATCAAACATGAGGGGACATCAGACGGAGCGTGAGCTGAGCGCATGTCAGTAACGGCCTAACTATGAGACTGTAATCACCGCTGTGGCCGGGCACAGCCAAAGCCTCCCGACGCTTCAAAGACAATAGTGGAGGAGGCGCATACATCAGGATCTCAAGTCGTCTGCCATGATGGATTTTAAGGCTCTACTGAAGGGGGATATCCTCTTCAGAGGAAATAGAGGCCAGCGGGTCAGCCTTGTGGTCGACATGAAAAGAAGGAAGAAATGCTGTGTGTGTGTGTGTGTGTCAGTATGTTAAGTCACACTTACATCCAATGTTTAATACATGTTTTCTAATGCTGCTAATATAATTATCCGATCTACTATGCAAATATAAGAAATGACCTAATGCATGTGAAATTAAAGATTCTATTCCAAATGGTGTGTTTTGGAGAAAAGGTTAAACATCTTATTTCTTTTGAAGGTGGAGAAAGCATGAGTACAACTTCTGGAGAGATCTGTACGAACGTAGCATAATTCATTCTACTTCATTTTGCAAAAGTTAAAAAATGTGTACATTGTCTATACTCTCCAAAAATCAAGTCTATTTCATCAGTCTGCTAGATGAGAAACTTTCAATTTCAATCGTAATTGGAGAAACACTTTCAATCGGCTCTGAGTGGTTTGCAGGGAGGAAAACAATGCCTATGTGCACACTGCACACCAAAACCCACAGAAAACCCATTGTGAGGACATAAACAGCCCAATATGGAGTCCAGAAAGCCGTACAGCCAGACTGCGTGGGAGGACATTACCTAGGAACGGCCTGGCGGGCTTTGAATCTGGACAGTAAGGAAGGCTGGGGCAGCGGTCCCTAGCAGCGTTACCAAACCACATACATGTGTGGGGACAAATGAGCAAATCTCTTCTGCCAGATCCTCCATCCAAAGCCAAGAGGGAGCTGCTTGCACTGGAAGCCCATGGTATGACTAAGCCCAGTGGGCTTGATGAGTCTACGTAATGGCAGGGGAGCAGACCTGTGTGTGTCTGCACTGTTTGTTTGTGTACTCTGCTGTGGCACAATGGTGGTCAGGCCTCTCAATACAAGTGGTCATGGTGGTGTCTGCCCCGGAGGAGACGAGGGTATGGGGCTGATGGGAGTCTGGCCCAGGGGTTGGTGAGGCGGACTGATCCCAGACAGAGACCAGAGGACCTCGGGAGGCACGTGCTCGGCCGACTCCTGCACTCACCCACTCCCTCTTTTTCCTGGCGTGCTTCACCGGCTCCCACCGCAACACATGTTATAGGATATAAGTGAGTTCTTTTAATAAATTTGGGGGTATTTATTTTTTTCCTCTATTTTACAAACCACTGCTACTCATTACCATAAACACAAAAATGTTTCTCGTAGATGGGCACTACCAACTTGCAGTGGTTTTGCATCTGTCTCCGCAAGGATCTCCTCCCTGTTCCATGTGCATGAAGATAATGGGTTGATTTACGTCTTTGAAATGCGAGAAGGTGATTTTCTAGATGCCTGTTCATTGTAAAATTGGCTCATGTTATGCTATAAATCTGAATAAACCGTAAAAACAATTATCTTTTACTATATCCACTGATGAGCACCTATTAAAGCCATTTCACCTGCGTCAGAAAGTGTTCACTTCCTGTGCTTCTGAAGGGATTTGTAGAGTGGTGTTTCATAGGAGCCCAATAGATGGCAGACACATACAGCACAACACTCCACAGCCGGTGAGTTTCAACAGTATATTTCCCTGGACAACTGTCACCACCTTACATTACAATGGAAGAAACAGCCAACCTAAGACCAAAGTAAAAAAATCCCCTCATGAATATAGACTTCTATCCAGTAGGACAGACTTTGCAATAAAATCTGACTCACTGAAATTTATTTCCCATCTTTTTTTTTTAAATATGTTCCACTGGGACATAAATAGTACAGCATTAAAAGTATATAAGATGCAGACTTAAGTCTGAAAAAGTGTTGAATTGCACAAAAAACAATGTGGGAATCTGAAGTCAATGTTACAGAAATGTCTACTGGGACCCTCACCGAAAATGGGATCATAAAGGATTGGCTCCACAACTCTGTATTTCATGACAAGCTCCTCACAGCCTTTGTGATATGTGACTCCTATTATTGCCGCCCCTTCAATCGATTAAATCCTTTGAGGTTTCGGGTGATAGACAGTCCACCAATTATACAGGGGGCTCCACCTTGACCCAAAGAAAAACACAAAGCACACAAGTGTGCCCCTCCATAACTTACAGATTTTAAACGCAACCATTTACAACCACTACTGAACCCCGACCTGCTGCCAGAGTACACAGTGGATCAATCACATTTGGGAATATAGGCCGAGGCTGCCCTCATGAAAATTCAGCGTGCAGTCTCTCTCTGTTGTTACAAGCAGCTCAGAACACACGGTGACGTCCACGGTGCTCAAGTGGATGCATATCATAGGGAAGGACAGGAAACAAATCCAACCACATATAATAAACACAGTGTGATGGCCCCCTAAAGAAGTCTCTGACCTTAAACTGTAAAGCCGTTTTTTTTCTGAAATGTAACGGGTGATTTTAACGCAGCATTTATTTGTTTCATATTTGGTGAACTTTTATTGCCTGTTGAAAGATTTAAAACAAACGTGTTCTTAATTATGATTTTTTTTTTAAAAGCACGCCGTTTATTGTGGAAACTATTGCTACTCCATGAGACACTAGCTGTGAGATTTAAATATCTTTTCACTTCATATAAGTGGTTTCTCAAAAAAAAAAGTCCTATAAGAGCTCGTCTAAAATGCGTGTTTTAAAAAGGGTTGAAGCCATAATATTTTAGAGAAGTAAATGCATTGTATTGCTCATATGCCACTTTCCAGCTCGGCTATGTCAGTTTGAGATCAAATCGAAGCATTTTAAGGGGTTTCCAGTCCCGTATTGAACCGACGTCATAGTCGTCTGCACTTTGAAATACGGGTCCAGCGTTGAGGCTTGGCCCTTGAGGACTTTAGCTACATACGCTGACACTGACCATGATTTCACAGTGGACTTTTTTTGTGCAAGGCTCCACTGACATAAGTGGCCTTCAGACCTCAAATGTTGGAGCTTTCATTGCAGTGAGTTTGCTGTGTCTGCCAAAGTGTTGTTTTGTCTGTGACTGACTGCACACACCCGACTGTCACCCCTCGGTGGACACCTTGCACCGTGTCGTATGTCTCCGGGTCTCGGAGCACTGACCAGGCAGGCAACACATCAGGAGAAAGGACATTTTCTCTGTAAACACAACAGGGAGTTGTCGGTGTATTTTTGGCATTTTCGATGTGGGGGAAACTCTTATGTGCTCCATGTTTTGATCTGAGGCGACGAGTATGTAATCGTGGGGAAGTTTCTATGCACTTGCCCTTTGAGTTTGACACTTGAAATCATCACTTGCGGCGGTAATAATCACACCCAGTGCTTCATCACCTAATCACTCAACAGAACGTGTAATAAACCAAGCTTTGACTGCTTTAGTTCCTATAAGCTGAGCGAGAGATCTGAGGCAACACTATACATACAAAATCTAAGAAAACATCTGGCTTTGGATTTCCCACAATCATAACACGAATGAGTGACGCAGATTTGAAAAAGACAAAAAGGAGCCTGCTAACATATTCAGTCTGAACCAAGAGTGTGAAGTAAAGACTACACCAGCCGCTATGAGACAATGTAAAAGTTATAATTGTTTTCGCCTGTGCTCAATGAGAGTTTTTTTTTATTATTTTGTTGATAGAAATACTATTTATGGGTTTGTAATGGCAAAACTTGATCTTCCAGAGCACATCTGTATGTCATTGTTCCTAAACCACTGTCTCTGCGTACACTCAGATTGTAAGAAAAAACATTCAGAGAATTAATTATCCAATTGTTTCGGAGGCCTCATCATGGGGAAAAGGACTTAAGGCGTCAAAAGGCACATTTTTAAATTGGTGACAGCCACAATGCGTTTGCCTGCTTTCCCATTAACATCTTTGTATCTCTGCCTGGTCGGAGCTCATTTGACTGCACGACTATGGAGCGGTTTAAGTTTCCAGGAACTATAACGAGACAAAGGTCATCTTTGATATTAACGCGTGGAAGGCCTTTGAATCTGGCACGCTGGCATGGAGCTTTTCTGCATGACTAAATGCAGCTTACGATTGCCAATGATAATTAATATGTCATATTTTGTTCTTCAACAGGGTGTTTTCTGCCTTTTGTAACTTCAGAGCGTTGGAGAGATCCGTCAAAAACGTTTCTCGCCTTGGTACTAGGTCACACACACACAAAGTAGGTTTGGTTAATGGTTACCCACTACAGTATGAAGAGCAGGTCTGTGAACGCGACGCCACTTCATCACGGTCTGTGCTCTATACGTCTGTTGACACAGCCGTCACCCTTTGTGAACACACACATACACTTCACAAAACAGAGGAAAATGACTACTTAATGGACATATGGCCTACATTGTTGGTAGACCGCTACAGTGATGTCTTTCACTGCTTCCTCTCATGTCTGGGTGAATTAAATAGATCAAGCATTCTTGATTCCGACTTATTAGTGTAGAGTTCAGAGAAACCAGACTGGTTGTTAGACGCCATATCCTGTGTGTACTATGATGTTATACAAACTATGTATCACACGACCTTGACTTGTTGTGGGGTAAAGACAAAGCAGATGCTACAGATAAGGTTAGGGTTAAAATGTAGTTAAGCCAGAGGATACTCTGGAAGCCATGGAGTCATTGATCTCAGGGTACTCCGATCCATACTGAGCCCCGAGTTATTCTCTATCCACTCACCCTCCTTCCTTTTTTACCCTTTGTTGTGGTCACTGGGGCAATCGGTTACAGCCCAGCGGAATGGAAACCACTCAGTCAGTCCCCTGCTGGAGCAAACTATTAAACAGAGGATCCAGTTACTATGATCAGTCTGGGAGGGAAGGCATCTTTAGGGGAGATTTAGTTCCTCAGCATACTTGACTATAATCCCAGCCAACAAAAAAAAAAATTGTCATACATTTCGACCGGTGGAATTCCTCCAGATACGGCGACTACCAAGAAACAAGCGTATACATGACGATCCCTCCGTCACTTTGTTTATGCCAATGTAAATGTAACTGTCCCCCAGTATCTCTCTGCAATTGGGAGTTCAGGTCGGGATGGAAGTGGCTTCATTCCCAAAGCTATCACAGAATCGGCAGAAGACAAACACAACAATGATGATGAAGTGGTAAACAACATTCCCCCCCGGAAACCCAATACAACTTGTTCCTGTGAATCGGTCTGTCTGTGTGTCTCGTCGAGGCAGCTATGGTGATTTCTGTTGAGTCTTGTGGGTTCCAACCCCAGACCCCGTCTCCCAGTTCGGAGCAGCAGAGATGGAGGGTCGCGGTCGCCGCGGATGCTTTGTTTTCCACGGGTGCTTCTCACTGCCGTCCCGCCCGCAACAGGACCATCTGCCTTCTCAATTAAAGGGCATGTTTGTGCTCCACATTTGTTTGTGCTCACAGATGATTTTTGTAATAAAACTCAGACGTTCTGGTATTTCTTGGATTCCTGGGTGATGACATTGCTCTTTGCTTTTTTGGGCTTGTGGCCGTCTCCCGTGGAAAATGGATCTTGTAGAAACTACTAGCTGTTTCCTGGTGTGTCTGTGGGATGAAATGAAGAATAGAATGAGTCTCGCCGATGTTCCTTCTGCCACAATTAGGAGCAGACCCACTGTGTGTCGGGGAACGCACAAGATGAAGAAGCAGCCTTTTGCCTTCTCCTCTGAGACACGACTAGGGGGACAAGTATTGCTGCCCGAAAAATGTCATCTGAATAGTCTGCTCCATTGTCCTGTCTTATCATACCAGTTACTAAGTTAATAAGCATCATGATCTTAAAGGAATTTGCTTCATGAGTTATTATAGAATGTGAATCTATGAGGACTAAAGTCTCAAATGTGTTCCACATTTTTCAAATTGTTTCTCTTTTGGTGGCCCAGAAGTGTCCTCGATAGCACAAGAAAAACTAACTTTGACAATGAAACATGCACAAGAATAGAATACTAGAATACTAGAATAGTAGATTTCCAATTGTATTTTCTTCAAAATATGATTTACCGAATTCGATGAAATGTGATTACATTTTTACGTACATTGTGTATTTGGCATTAGCTGGATAACACTGGACTGTCGTGGGAGCACCACGGACCACACACAGATCTTTACCTAGCAAACTCTGGCCAGTGCCCACTTGCCTAGACACCCAAGTGTGGGAAGTGGGTGGTACCGACTGTGACCACCGGTCAGTCTTTGGATCAGCACCGTCCAACAGATGGACCTGCCAGGAAGCCATCCATTTGTTATAAGGAAAGGCTGAGATGAAGTTGTAAACCCATGAGAATGAATGTCTTGCTGATAATGGGTCAAGGACTAAAGAGTGAGTGTTTCGAGAGAGGAATCAGCTGTAAAATATATTGCGATCTCATCAGACTGCCAAGGTTCCCACTTTCGAATGAAAGTAGGTAGATTTAAGAGAGCTCTTTATTTAAAAAAAAAAAAATAGCTCATTGCCAATCGGTCAATGGTTTCTGCAATTTATGGATGCCGGCTGTGTTTTGAAATGGACTGTGTGTGTGTGGTATATGGTGATTGAAGAGGAAAAGCGAGAACGCCCAGTTTGAACACATGGTGAATTCTGAGAAGCCATCATCGCGTTTGGTTGGCTTTTACAAAGCGGAGGCCTCTGTAGCGTGATCTCAAGGATGTACAATTGGGCTGCAGGGTGATGAAGCAATAGTAGTTCCCACAAGGGTCTGTCACCAAACCTCCCACCAACACCACTCAGCGAGCAGCAGCATGGATAGATTTCTCATTTGCAGTGGTAAAGGGTCTTACACTGTAATGATTATAACATGTGATTCAGAGCTGTGGCTTTTACTGGGGTTTCTCAAGACAGTCATGGGTAGACGACCTCTCTCTACACTTCGATGCTTCAACTCTCCTTTCCATCATTATGAATGAAGCATGGCACCGTTTGGCTCAGATGTTCAGCAGAATGTGATTCCTCACCATTGTTGTTCTTTTTTTCATGAAATTGCACACCCACCCCTTTAAAACACGATAGTCTGGTCGGTCTTTGGGGATATCCTTAGCTGTCATCTATCAGCAGTCACTGACATCTATAAACACACTGAATACTTGGCAAATTACTCCTCCACAAAAGTGCAAACCAGAATACTTCAAGACTGTGTAATGGTGCTAACACTGTCCTCTTAAATCCTCCTTGGATGGCCCAATGCATAACAGCCGTTGTGCCATTAATGTAGATGTTTCTTGGCATCTAGCTAGTTGACGAAGAGTGATAACACTGTAGGTTGTCATTTTTATAGATAATTATGTAAATAATGTGTTTAAGATTGTGTGCTGTGTTGTTGTACTTTTGAGATTCCTTGCTCATGTTAGTAAGCCTATATTATCCAGAAGGCACCTATTATAAACTATTATGCTACCATTAATTACATCTTTACAACCACAAATACAGTTTCTCATTTTTAGATTGATTACATTATAGTAGGAGGCCCCGGGGAAGACCCAGGACACGCTGGAGGGATTATATCTCCCAGCTGGCCTGGGAACGCCTCGGGATCCCCCAGAATGAGCTGGTAGATGTTGCGGGTGAGAGAGAAGTCTGGGTCAGCCTGCTTGACCTGCTGCCTCCGCGACCCGACCCCGGATAAGCGGTGGAAAATGGATGGATGGATGGATAAACTATGATGACAGACATTCAAATATTCCTTTGAAATCTCAACAGACGTTTTTATTTCATTCGGTACAGCTCATAGTACTAACTCTGTAGTCATTGGCTCACCTATGGTGTCTGTAACTCAGACAGGAATTACAGACGCCTTTACAGCTTTTATTGCAGCGGGCAAATGTTTTTTTTTCTCTGTCAGGTACTGTTCCCTTCATGTTACGCATCATGAGGATTTTAATAATGGTCTTCGAGAACGACGGAGACTCTGCATTTTATATTAATTCAGTACCTCCAGCATGTAACAAGCTAGTTAATTTTCCTCGAAGTGACAACTGCTTGTTTTCCTCCTCGATGCGCCTCGTCACCCACCAGCTGTGGATATGCAGACGCTTAATATTAAAATCTTGTGAAAACATAACTATGTTGCTGAGTACTTGAATAACTCAACAAAAAAGTAATCAGAGTACTCTAGAACATAATTTATAAGGTGTAACCCCCAACACTGACAGTGCATAACATATAAGTGACTATTATATCAGGAAATTCTACTTGGAGCTGACATATTTCTCCCTCTGGAGGAAACTGTATAATATTTAAATTAGCTGTGTCAAACACCTTTAAGCCAAGAAACATACATCTCTGTTAGCTCTGAAACTGCCATCTGGGGCATCAACTTTCATCCTTGCATGTAGTAAGTCATTCCCTTGGAGGATCTGCAGTTACATAAACATGGAGTGTCTTATGGGGTTTTATAATTGTGTTATTCATACTGCATGATACAATCAACCATAAGCCAGGTTGGGTGCAGTGCCATGAATGGTAGGGAGAATATGTGAGCAGTAAACATGAGAAGGTCTGCTCCATTGACAGGAATTCCACTTTCTGCTGCTGCTGTGAAACATGGCATACCTAATTGTACAGTGGTCACCCACTAGGTCTAAATAGGGTGCAAGACCACACAGTACGATGCAGGCCCACTGCTGGAAAGTCTAAGAGACACAGGAAGAAACAGTGAGCTTTCTTCACTGATTGTTTTACTTTAGGGAGATCCATCTGCGTAAGCTCTCAAAATACACCATTCTCCATTTATATCTGTGTGGTATGCTACACCGCTGTTTCCTATATACCAACAATTGGACGTCATACCACACAATTCTGAATATTGACCGACGTGACCAAAGGTTTTTGCTTTGTCCTCAAAACTAATTATTTTGTGCAACACCTGCACTCTTTTCCGAACGTGTATTCTTTGATTCAATAAGGACAGAAAACATGTGACCGTGTGACAATACATTACATTTCATTTAGTTGACGCGTTATTTTTTAAGGGTTAAGTGTCTTGCTCAAGGACATATCAACATGGACTAGCGGGCCGGGGATTGAATCACCGATCCTAAGACGGACCTACTAACCACTGATCCACATAGTCGACAATAATACCCAAGATTTGGATAATACCAGTGCACCCTTTCGCACTTTAACTTGATGACCAAGAGCAACAACTGATGGAAATCTCAGAACCTTCAAACCAACAGTTTCATGACTTGGACAAGTTATGATGAATTGAGAAGATTTATGGGGTGATGAGTAGTGTGCTTACTCTTGAGGCTATGGCCCCTATGTTCCCCCAAACATACCCTCCAAAGTGATGTCTTCAGTAGTATGTGAACTTCACTCCATCACTGGCCAGCCCAAGTTTAGATCACCCCCTCCTGTTAATGACACATTCAAATTAGCTGTGGTTAGGGTTTTCTTCAAATACACAGCTAGATCCACACAAATACTTCTCCCCACCTCACCTCTCTCTGGTCTGGCCTAAGAAAACCACATGCCGGGGTCACTGCGCTCTCCTCAAGCCAAACCAGACCCATAATTTTGCTTTTGTTTCAGATGTAGCCTCAAAGCCTGAAATATAAAGACCCAGGCCAGCCTGGGAAGGTCAGAACGTAGAAGGAAGAAGCGAGATACAGAACGGGAAAGACTGAAAGAAAGTAAGAATGAGAGCGGGGGTAGAGAGAAAGAAAGAGGAACTCAACAGTGCTTGTGAAAGCGGAGTGGTTTCCAATCTGTTGAGGAAGTCTTTATTATACAGTATGTGTGTGGACAGGAAGAGCTGTTTAACAAGGAGGAGATCGTGCCAAACCACTGGCCATTACTGACCATTGCACCCAATGGGCTTTAACTATTTTGGATGTGTGCTATCTCCAGGTTAACACAGTACATTCACACTTAATGTGACTTAGTGCAACTTAAAACTTCTTCCACATAGCGTCTTTCTTTGCCAGCTACTGACTTTAATATAGCTTAGAAAAACAAAGCAAATGTCTTCTCATGGGATGACCTTTTAAAATGAGATGACTCAATTTTCTTTCTTTTTTTTTGACCATTCTGTTTCTGTCTCATTTTGTCTCAGTGGATGTTGAGACATTTGTGTTTGTCTCTAAAGTTAAATGAACCATTTTTGTGAAATATGAAATGCCCCCCCCCCCCAGGGGTTAAACTTTTGTAATGGCTGTTCAGAAAGTGTCCATCTTGGCAAATGCCATTTTCAACAGAGAAACATACAATATTTTGTATATTCTGGGTAACATCCTTAATGTCAAAAGCAGTGGCTCTATGAACACAGTCCACTCTTCAACCATGGTATACACAGCCGACATTTAGGTGGGCCAAACCAGAGCTCGAGTCACAATGAAACACGTTTTCTGCCAAGCACCACCTTGTGTTAAAATCAAAAAGGTCAAAAAGCACACACTATAAGGCTTCCATTGTAACAAATGGAGAGTGGAGGTGGTGTGGGGGTGATGGACTGAAACCCCAAAACCTCAAGCTCCTTTTAGGAAAAACAAACCAGTTTTATTTGAGAGCCAGCTAGTGCATTGTACTCCCCTGACCTCAGGAAGCTTTCCTTTCCAGTCCAGCTCTGGACACACTGTTCCACCATCCGGGGACCGACCGGGAAGATCTATGACAAATATGATGGCCAAACTGCAGTGTGGCCCGGGCCACAAATCCAGCAACATTTGGCCTCTGGAGCCAAGTTTCGTGGGAATAACATGGCTTGGCGCACAAATTACCGATTGTAATACTATCCGTAATCATTCAAAGTCATGGGGAGATGTTGAGTAATGGCAGGCGGTATGAAGATTTAGATTAGGAGTGACATTTATTTCAGTGGTTCAGGGTAATACAATGAAATAATATTACAAGAAAAAAAGTCAAAATAAAAATAGATCTAAAATTATGAGAATGTCCCTCATTGTACCACATGACACAGCTGCTGCGTTGTTATGCCGGTTTAAGTTAAATGTGCAAGATACAAGTTTGTGGGCATTTGAATTTTGATTCAGCATTACTGTTATGAGATGAGAAAAGATTGGAAATTGCTGAATGTTGGCTGAATATTTATAATTATAGGACATTGCAAGGTTTATTACACATGTCTAACTGTACAACTAACTGTAAATAGGGAAAGGATGAGCCTATATGTTTGGGGCCTAATGTCCAGACATTGCACCTTTAAAGAGAACGTCATGCCAAAGTAAGTGCTTCCTCAGAATTAAACTGGTAACAAATACCTGTTTTCATAGTTACAAATAGTCTGTTTTTGTTCTTGAGCGACAAGAAAAGTCATGCATACAATCAGACAATATACTGATTTTACCTCATGCTCGAGCTTTGTCTGCTTTGAGCTGATGGATTGAGTTCCTTGGAAACCTGCTTTGTAGGAAGACAACATCTGCCTTGGTGTCTACTGCTTTCATAGTAAATGTTTATGTTTTGAGACCAGTGGCAAGTCTAATCTTGTCATGTTTTATTAAGACCTGTATTAAAGTATATTCAGCAAGGAGTCCATGACAGACCTGCAAGATACCACCATGAGGAGCTTTGTAATGAAAACTGAAATGCACTGCAAAGGGCTTTTCTGTGCTCTTATGTTATGCAATCCAGTCATGGCCTTCGATATTGAGCATGCATCACAGACATGTTGGTATCTGGTTGGTCAGGCCATGTGTTATAGCCAAGGTCAGTGAAATTGCCAAATCTCCAACATAATTGTAACATACTGTACACACAAAGTAAACAACATTAAATGCAGCACAGAGGGCAACAATTTAACCCCTGGGGGTGTATTGATACCTCTATTGCGAATTGTTTATTTCTAAACAGAAGGTTTGCTGTATGTAATTGCATCTGACAGAATTCCCTGTGACAACAAACCGCACAAAGACATTATATGCTCGTAGATTGGAACGAAATGTACGTTTGTCAGCATTGTGATTTATTTTGCCCGAGTACGGTAAACAAGGCTAGACAGGCAATTCCTTCCTCTCTGAAACCAAGCATATCTGGTTGGATTCCACTCTCCTCCGGTTTCATTTTGTATTTCGTACAGCCCATTTAAACAATTGTGTTATTATGGCAGCGTAAATAGACCTTTGCACTGGGCAAAACTTCAAGAATGCTGATGATGTGTTAGCTGACACTATGCTGGCCGCAGGAAGCTGACGCATCATTTATTGTAGATTGGTGGCCCTTGTGATAGGTGGGTGGTGTTTACTACTAGCCAATCGCCTGCATAGGCTGTCATAGAGTGATTGGTAAAACGGTATCAGTGTTGGCATGAATTGAACATAATGACCAGTTTAGAATTGAAAGTATGCACAGTGCAGTGTTCAAAATAGCTGCCCCTGAAGCCAGTATTATTATTTCCTTCAAGGCGTTCTTCAATCATATGTATTTATGATTCAATGTGAGATTTGTTATGTTATAAAGACAGGCCGGGTTCAGATTACAATACTTCTTGAAACCATGACGCATTTTGCATAAAGGATGGTAAAATGTCACACAACACCGCCTTTCAAATTGCAACGTTTCAAAAAATATGAAGCTTTGGCAGTTTGATGTAGCCCTAAGGTCGAACCTACATGCAGAAATTTGCTTTTATACCGCAAACCGCAGGTCAAAGCATCAACTGTCATTTACTCCTTTTTTTGCTACGCCTTGTGAAGCTGAGACACGTTGAGTTCTGTTGCACAATATACAGTCAGGTCCATAAATATTTGGACATTGACACATTTTTCATTATTTTGGCTCTGTACACCACAACAATGGAGTTGAAATGAAAAACATCAAGATGTGCTTTAAGTGCAGACTTTCAGCTTTAATTTGAGGGTATTTACATCCAAATCAGGTGAACGGTGTAGGAATTACAACAAATTAAAATGTGGCCACCCTCTTTTTAAGGGATCAAAAGTAATTGGACAATTGGCTGCTCAGCTGTTTCAAGGTCAGGTGTGTGTAATTCCCTCGTTTATTTCATTTACAAGGAGTAGATAAAAGGTCTTGGGTTCATTTCAGGTGTGGTATTTGTGTTTGGAATCTGTTGCGGTCAACTTTCAATATGAAGTCCAAAGAGCTGTCACTATCAGTGAAGCAAGCCATCATTAGGCTGAAAAATCGAAACAAAACCATCAGAGAGATAGCAGACACATTAGGTGTGGCCAAATCAACTGTTTGGTACATTCTTAAGAAGAAAGAACGCACTGGTGAGCTCAGTAACACCAAAATACCTGGAAGACCACGGAAGACAACTGTGGTGGATGACAGAAGAATCATTTCCCTGGTGAAGAAAAACCCCTTCACAACAGTTGGCCAGATCAAGAACACTCTCCAGGAGGTAGGTGTATCTGTGTCAAAGTCGACAATCAAGAGAAGACTTCACCAGAGAAAATACAGAGGGTTCGCCACAAGATGTAAACCATTGGTGAGCCTCAAAAACAGGAAGACCAGATTAGAGTTTGCCAAAAAACATCTAAAAGAGCCTGTACAGTTCTGGAAGAATATCCTATGGACAGATGAGACGAAGATAAACTTGTACCAGAATGATGGGAAGAGAAGAGTATGGAGAAGGAAAGGAACTGCTCATGATCCAAAGCATACCACCTCACCAGTGAAGCATGGTGGAGGTAGTGTTATGGCGTGGGCATGTATGGCTGCCAATGGAACTGGTTCCCTTGTATTTATTGATGATGTGACTGCTGACAAAAGTAGCAGGATGAATTCGGAAGTGTTTCGGGCAATATTATCTGCTCATATTCAGCCAAATGCTTCAGAACTCATTGGACTGCTCTTCACAGTGCAGATGGACAATGACCCGAAGCATACTGCGAAAGCAACCAAGGAGTTTTTTAAGGCAAAGAAGTGGAATGTTCTGCAATGGCCAAGTCAATCACCTGACCTGAATCCAATTGAGCATGCATTTCACTTGCTGAAGACAAAACTGAAGGGAAAATGCCCCAAGAACGAGCAGGAACTGAAGACGGTTGCAGTAGAGGCCTGGCAGAGCATCACCAGGGACGAAACCCAGCGTCTGGTGATGTCTATGGAATTCAGACTTCAGGCTGTCATTGACTGCAAAGGATTTTCAACAAAGTATTAAAAGTGACAATTAGATTTATGATTATATTAATTTGTCCAATTACTTTTGGTCCCTTAAAAAGAGGGTGGCCACATTTTAATTTGTTGTAATTCCTACACCGTTCACCTGATTTGGATGTAAATACCCTCAAATTAAAGCTGAAAGTCTGAGCTTAAAGCACATCTTGGTTTTTTCATTACAACTCCATTGTTGTGGTGTACAGAGACAAAATAATGAAAAATGTGTCTGTGAACAGGTTCTTCCCTACCGGGGGTCTCCAGAAGCTCACGACACAGAGAGGACACCAGCGCTGCACGTTTATGCTTTTTATTGTGGCTCTTACAGGCATTCATTTTCCCAGCTCTCTCTAGCTCAACCACACTTCCCTCTGACTGCGTGGCTCTGGGAGCCTTTATAGCTCCTCCCCTGCCCACGCAATCCCACGATCATGTGGATCAGCTGTGCCTCCTCACGAGACACAGCTGATCCCCATGCTCGTCCCTCTCCCTCTCCATGCTGCAGGCGCGCTAGCCACGCCCCCCGCCCCACAGTGTCAATGTCCAAATATTTATGGACCTGACTGTAACTGCATCCTTTATTATTGTATGTTCTGCATTGTAGCAAAGTGATAAATCACAACCTAAAGTAAGTAATGTATTTAATTTAACCGTTATGTATCTGGGATCGTTACATTAAAATTGTAATTCTCTTTTCCCAGGGAGTCCTGGCACCAGTGACACAGCATTAGCATCCCAGTTTTTATCCATTCCTTGGTTTTAGTATGTTTTGTTAATGGCTGACACTTAAAAACGTCCCTTTAGGATCTCTAATAGCAGGACTTCAATAAAAGAAATGTGGCCGGTGATTTGACGTTATATTAGTGGGCCGTTAATTTAGCAAATTTACATTTTATGTAATTATTTCTGACGAGACACACTCATACCAGCCAACCATGCTAAAAAGAAAGTAAGAGAAAGTTAAAATAAGAAAATCAAAAATATTGTTGCATGAGGCCCTGGAAGAAATCCAGGTTATAAATGAAGACACCTTTGAAAGTATTGATCAGATATTCACCATCAGCTGTGAGACAGACGGACATTCCTCTGAAAATAAAAAGCAGTTTGCAGTTTCTTATTGAAGAACATAATGGTGTCGTCCGCAAAAAGTATATATTTTTTTGCTTTCTATTGTTGTATTTTAACATATTTTGATGAGAAGTATTTTTTATTAGGTACTTTATATCGGGTGAAAATCACCCGACGTTAGTGTGATTATTTTTAACGTTAGTGTTCTAGGGTTAATAACATTGCAGCACAGATTATTGATATACATTTTAAATAAAATAGGACCCAGTATGGACCATTATGTTTTTTGAAAAAGATTCACTGCTGAATAGGTGCAATTTTGACATGTCTGTAATGCTACTAATACAATTTCATACTTTCGTCTTTCCTTTCTTTCCACTCACTCCATTTTGCTGTAAACAGTCAGAACATCTAGGGTTTGCACGTGCAGAGGCTTTAAAGCAGAACTGTATGGTGTACCTGAAGGACAACCACAGTGTAAATCCTCTCCCCTGAGGAAGGAGATTCAGGATGTGGCTTCGAAGGAAAGCAGAACTGTGTGTGTTAGAGAGCGAGTGCCAGGGAGGGAGGAGAGACCTGCACTCAACATGCCTGCATTGATATGTCTTTGTGTGAGTGTGTGTATGTGTGTGTGGTCCTTTTTAGTGAGGTGGAAAATTATTTTTAAGGAAGTAGTTCAATATTTGCTTTTGTTTCAAGCTGCCAATGACGTTTTTAGAACTAAAGCAGAACTTGACACTATGAGACGTGTGACAGTGGATGAGAATGTGGGATCTTATGAATAAGCAAAGGCATGACACAAAAGGAGGGGACATCCTGAGGCTTATTTACTACACCAGAGGACAGCAAATTGCAAGCCATTAAAGTCATGTTTTTTTTTTTTTACCTCAGTGTTTGAACCTTTCCCCGTCTAGGATTTACATTGAGAAAATACACAGACACAACTGCAGACATTACAAATGAGTTACTTGGCATCCGTACACTATGCAAAAACCAAGCAAAAGCCCAGGTTTGTTTAGTCGACCCGACCAATACTTTGGATTGTGGGCAACTCTGTTTAACTGGGTTAAACTGCAATACATAGACGGTGGAGGTAGTCTTCCAGCCTGGTAAAGGCTTGCCTTTTAGGAAATCAGTCATGCTGATTCCACAATGCATTGGAGCTTTTCTCCATGAAACATTACGTGTAAAAAGTATCAAATAAAGATCCGTTAAACCTAAACATCCTCCACAAATTACACATCACTTATGTTCACGTTTCTTAGTCTCAAAGTCTGAACACCCACACAGATGTTTTCTATTCATCTGGCTGATTAGACCTCTGCTCAGAACTGTGTGGGCGTGTCCACAGTCAAAGAGCCTCCTGTTAGCTCTGTTGAACCTGTTAGGGCGGGACTCATTTTACTAATTTAATATACTGTATTGGTAGATTTGTGACCTAATTAATTTCCATCAAATCTTCAACCTAAGCAGAGATCTAATGCGCCCAAATAACTGAAAACACCAGTCTAGGTGATTATAGCGATCAGTGATGATCTAGCTGGTAGGCTATGACCGACAACAATCGGGCCATACACCAATGAATCCTTTTTTTATGAATTATTATGAATTATTTCACATTTACATGTGTAAAATGTGAAGTTTTGTAATACAAATGTTCCTAATATTATCTGTCTTACAAAGTCTGAACAAGTACTACACTTCATCAATATTGTATTGTATATCAATTATTGTGTTTTCTACTTTTCTTGTGTGTGGAATTATATGCAAAAGTAGCAAATTGTATTACCCTTTGTAAATAAAGTGTAACATGCTGGTATATACCGTACAATTTGTGTAAAGTTCAGATATTCTACTACCACATACTGTAAACCAATAAATGGTGAAATACTGTTAAAAATACTTTTCAGTAGTTACTCGTAAAATAACAGAAAATTACTGGCGTCACTGCTGTCAATCGTTTACGGTTATTTTACTGTGAAATTGTTCAGAGTGTAGGCTCCACTGAACAATAAATAATTTAAAAAAAGCTAAAAATCTGTCTTTGCAGCTATCGCTGCCTGGTGTATTCCTAGCTTACAACCTTGATGCATGATAAAAAAAAACAGTTTGACGTTAATTAATATCCAGTTTACTCAAAATCACAGACCTGGGCAACGAATCAAATATGGAAAACAAAACAGTGGCGCCAGTGTTTCTTTGACAGTGGTGTATGTGAAATACAAGGACATGTAGCTTATGTCAGAAGTAGAAATGCAAAGAATACGTTGAAAACAGGAAATACAGCTGCTTTTACTATGAGACGCCCAAGAATCCCCAGCAGATGTGATTTTTATGAGTCTATAATCTGGAAATGCATTAACCAATCAGTGGGCAAGGACAGCCAAGACTTGGTTTAGTTAGTGTTGTTTTGAAAGGTACTCTCAGTAACTTTGTGAATACCCTCTACACGGAAACCCTTAGCGAGGAAAATAATGTAATTTGCAGTGAAAGAAATCCTAAAACAAAACTTTTTTCAATATGGCCTCTGAGTTGTTATTTTTTTAGGAACTGTACAAAAAGATGTGGTTTGGAATTTAGCAAAAGAGGTTGAAATGTTTGTTTCTAACGACGTCGGAGTTGTTGATCAACAGTTTGTTTCCACGGTTATTCCCCGTTTCAAGCGGCTCAACAGTCTTGGCGCTATCACGTTGTGAGGAATGTGTGCTGTTCAGCCAGTACCATTCATACAGTCAGTAAGAGTGGTGGCGTGTTGGATTGCTGTGTTAAATAATATTTTAAAAAGAGACCACAAAAGGAACGCAATGAGCCGGAATTTGATTGAAATTGAGACAGGAATGTCAAAATCCTGATATGAGAACCGTCTGCACTTTCTGAAGGAATCATTCCTGACCTAAATGTCACATGACCAATAACTTACTACTACAGCTTATATTACAGTCTCATGCCAGTTAGTTAATTACACATATACAAGCATATTCACAATATTTTGTACTGCATCGTCAATTACATTGACAATTACAGTTACATTGACAATCCATCCATCCATCCATCCATTTTCCACCGCTTATCCGGGGTCGGGTCGCGGAGGCAGCAGGTCAAGCAGGCTGACCCAGACTTCTCTCTCACCCGCAACATCTACCAGCTCATTCTGGGGGATCCCGAGGCGTTCCCAGGCCAGCTGGGAGATATAATCCCTCCAGCGTGTCCTGGGTCTTCCCCGGGGCCTCCTACCAGATGGACGTGCCTGGAAAACCTCTAAAGGGAGGCGTCCTGGAGGCATCCTAATTAGATGCCCGAACCACCTCAGCTGACTCCTTTCGACACGAAGGAGTAGCGGCTCAACTTCAAGCTTCCTCCTGATGTCCGAGCTCCTTACCCTATCTCTAAGGCTGAGCCCGGCCACTCTACGGAGGAAACTCATTTCGGCCGCTTGTATCCGCGACCTCGTTCTTTCGGACACGATCCAAAGCTCGTGACCATAGGTGAGGGTTGGGACGTAGACCGACCAGTAAATTGAGAGCTTCGCCTTCCGGCTCAGCTCCTTCTTCACCAAGACGGCCCGGTGCAACGCCTGCTTTACTGCTGCAGCCGCACCGATACGCCTGTCGATCTCCCGCTCCATTTTACCCTCACTCGTGAACAAGACCCCGAGATACTTGAACTCCTTCGCTTGTGGTAGGCACTCTGTCCCCACCCGGAGGGAGCAATCCACCGGTTTCCGGCAGAGCACCATGGCCTCAAATTTCGTGGTGCTGACTCTCATCCCCGCCGCTTCACACTCGGCTGCAAAACGCCCCAGTGAATGCTGGAGGTCATGGTCCGAGGAGGCAAACAGGACCACATCATCTGCAAACAGCAGAGAGGCTATCCTGAGATCCCCGAACCTGACATTCTCCGCCCCACGGCTGCGCCTAGATATCCTGTCCATGAAAGTCACGAACAGGACCGGTGATAAAGGGCAGCCCTGGCGGAGGCCAACACCCACCGGGAACGTATCTGACTTACTGCCGAGGATACGAACACAGCTCCTACTGCAGGCGTACAGAGACCGGATGGCCCGTTGCAACGGGTCCGGCACACCATACTCCCGCAGCACCCCCCACAAAAAGCCCCGAGGGACCCGGTCGAAAGCCTTCTCCAAGTCCACAAAGCACATGTAGACTGGTTGGGCAAACTCCCAGGACCCCTCCAGTATCCTTGCAAGGGTAAAGAGCTGGTCCACTGTTCCACGACCAGGACGAAACCCGCACTGTTCTTCTTGAATCCGAGGTTCGACAAACGGTCGGAGCCTCCGTTCCAGCACCCTGGCATAAGCTTTTCCCGGGAGGCTGAGTAGTGTGATACCCCGATAATTCGAGCACACTCTCCGGTCCCCCTTCTTGAAGATGGGAACCACCACCCCGGTCTGCCAGTCCATGGGCACTGTGCCCGACCCCCATGCGACATTGAAGAGGCGTGTCAGCCAAGACAGCCCAACAAAGTCCAGCGCCTTCAGCATCTCAGGGCGGATTTCATCCACCCCCGGCGCCTTGCCACCAAGGAGCTTTTTGACTACCTTAGTGGCCTCTGCCAGGGATATGGGTTCATCCAACCCCAAGTCTTCAGGCGCTGCCCCCTGTTCAGGGGACATGTTGACCGGGTTTAGGAGTTCCTCAAAGTGCTCCTTCCACCGCCCGACGATATCCTCTGTCTGGGTCAGCAGCAACCCTCCCCCGCTGATAACAGCCTGGGGAAGGCCCTGCTTTCCCTTCCTGAGTCGTCGGATGGTTTGCCAGAACCTCCTTGAGGCCAACCGAAAGTCCTTCTCCATGGCCTCCCCGAACTCCTCCCATGCCCGAGTTTTAGCATCCGTGACCACCGCAGCTGCAGTCCTTCTGGCCTGCCTGTACCTGTCAGCTGCTTCAGGAGACCCCTGGGCCAACCAAGCCCGAAAGGCCTCCTTCTTCAGCTTGACGGCTTCCCTCACCCCCGGTGTCCACCACCGGGTTCTCGGGTTGCCGCCACGACAGGCACCGATGACCTTCCGAAGGTGGGAGTTGAAGACCTCCCGGACAGAATCCTCCGCCAGACGTTCCCAGTTCACCCTCACTACACGTTTGGGCTTGCCTGGTCTTTCTGGCCGACTCCCCCGCCATCTGATCCAACTCACCACCAGGTGGTGATCAGTTGACAGCTCTGCTCCTCTCTTCACCCGAGTGTCCAAAACATACGGCCGCAGATCAGATGATACGATTACGAAGTCGATCATTGATCTCCGGCCTAAGGTGCTCTGGTACCAGGTACACTTATGAGCCACCTTATGTTCAAACATGGTGTTTGTTATGGACAAACTGTGGCTAGCACAGAAGTCCAACAACGAAACACCGCTCGGGTTCAGATCAGGCAAGCCGTTCCTCCCAATCACTCCCCGCCAGGTTTCTCTGTCGTCGCCCACGTGAGCGTTGAAGTCTCCCAGGAGAACTATGGAGTCGGCAGGCGGCGCCCTTTCCAGGACCCCTCCCACCAACTCCAAGAAGGCCGGATACTCCGAAATGCTGTTTGGTGCATAAGCACAAACAACAGTCAGAGCCTTACTCCCCGCAACCCGTAGGCGCAGGGAGGCGACCCTCTCGTTCTCCGGGGAAAACTCCAACACGGCGGCGCTCAGCCGGGGACTCGTGAGTATCCCCACTCCCGCCCGGCGCCTCTCACCCTGGGCGACTCCAGAAAAGAACAAAGTCCAACCCTTCTCCAGGAGTTTGGTTCCAGAGCCAGCGCTGTGCGTGGAGGTGAGCCCAACTATATCTAGCTGGTAACGCCCACCTCCCTCACCAGCTCCGGCTCCTTCCCCGCTAGCGAGGTGACGTTCCACGTCCCTAGAGCTAGTCTATGTCGCCGGCGATCGGCTCGCCCAGGCCCCCTGCCCGGCCCGCCGCCCGGTCTACATAGCACCCGACCCCGATGTCTGTCCCTGCGGATGGTGGGTCCACAGGGTGGCTGCACCATGATGTTTCTTCGGGCTGAGCCCGACCGGGCCCCATGGGCGAAAGCCCGGCCACCAGACGCTCGCCGACGAGCTCGCCTCCCGGGTCTGGCTCCGGGAGGGTGCCCCGGTTTCCCTGGTCCGGGCGAGGTAGCTACATTCCGTGTGCTGCTATTCATCAGGGTTTTTTGAACCGCTCTTAGTCTGGGCTCTCCCCCGAGACCTGTTTGCCTTGGGAGACCCTACCAGGGGCAGATGCCCCGGACAACATAGCTCCCAGGATCATTGAGCCACTCAAACTCCTTCACCGCGTTAAGGTGGCGATTCGCGAAGGAGTACATTGACAATTACAATTACAATTACATTGACAATTACAATTACATTGACAATTACATTTACAATTACAATTACATTGACAATTACAATTACATGGATACAAGTTAATCCATCCATCCATCCATCCATTATCTGAACCACTTATCCTGTTTTAGGGTCGCGGGGCGCTGGAGCCGATCCCAGCTGTCATTGGGCGAAGGCAGGGTACACCCTGGACAAGTCGGCAGTCTATCCAGGGCTCACATACAGACAGACAACCATTCACATTCACATTCACACTCACACCTATGGGCAATTTAGAGTCCAATTAACCTAACATGCATGAGAACCTGGAGAGAACCCACGCTGACACGGGGAGAACATGCAAACTCCACACAGAAGGCCCAAAATGTTGATTACAAGTTAATCAACATTTTCAAAACAGAGGCAATGGCCATTGCTAAACTCCAAACTGAGCTGAATATACACAAACACACATTTTTGTAATGGTAAACTATTGTATTTAAACACTTTGAATATTACAATGATGCATTAAGTGATAATGTATTACAAAACACTAAGTAAGAGGCACCACCTTTAGGGGCTCATACAGCAGTAAACAATGCTGAAATGTGCATTATAAGGAAGTGTAATAAATGATTGGTTATGCATATATTTATCGCTCAAATGCCTTATCTTGATGAAACTGAACTCCATTCAGAGTTTGTTTTTCCTTTGTATTTGTCCAAAATGCTGTCTCCAAATAGAATTTCCCTCTTTTATTATCATGCACTTCACCAAGGTTTCAAGTTTTATTTTTGTATTTTCAAGACAATAATCAGTGGAAGCAGACATGCAAAAGAAAAACTAGCTTGTGGGTCATGAATATGTGATTTTTTTAACAAAACAACTGAGATGCCTTTGGCACAAATACCTTGCAGCTATCTTTCATTGGCTGAATCATCCTTTCTTCAGCTCTCCCTTAAATCCCCACCAGCGAGGAAAGGTACCAACATCTTCTCAGCCGAAGACTCCCTGGCTCCTAATTCCAGCGCATCTCTCAGCACCGATTCTCTTATTCTTCTCTACACTCTGCCAGAAAAGCACCTGAGGGCCTGCTCTCCTCCGCAGGTATTTCTGCTGAAAGCTATAATAAATCATTTGCCTTTTGTGTCTCAGCTTTCTGCCTATTTTGCTAATGTGTTTTCTCTCCTCCATCCTGGTTTCGGAGTTGAAAGAGGCCTACCTTAAATAGGTGCAGGAGTGCGCTAAGACAGATTCGGATGCTTGCAAGGGATTCTCTCTCCTTGTCATCACTCCAATGCCCCATTTCCCCAGGCTGAATAGCACAGGAAGCATAGTGCTGCAGACACACTGTGACAAGTAACAGGTAAGATGGCGGAAGAGGAGGGGAACAAGAATGGGTTTTAGTCAAAATGTAGTAACAGAACATTTGATTCATAGTCCTCTGTTGACTCTTGTTGCTGTCCACAAGTGTTTTGACCATAGCTTTATATCAAATGCCAGTGACTTTGGTTGTGGTGAGGTGACTCTGCAGGGAAGAAAGCAGAGTGTTTATTCAAGGTGGAGAATTTCACATTTTGACCAAATCGACTCTGTGTAGAGAACAGCTCGGCAGGCCATGTAAATATCACAAAAAGTTTAATGAAACCAAGAGGGATGACAGTTTCCAAAGTACATATTATCTATGGAGAGGTCACAGTGGGAAACCGGCCCGCCATCCGTCTGCATTGCTTTCGGTGGCCAGAAAGTCATGAGCGATCAATGGAATCTTTTGGTCAGAGCTTTGTGTTTGAGCCCAAGCCTTCCTGACAACCCCTTCCTCACTGTGTCATCCCCCCACACACACACACCCCATGCACACACTGACACAGACACATGCACACGTGTGTGCACAGTTGCACACACAGTTACACGTGAATACACACACACACACACATCTCTGCCATCCAGCTCAGTGGCTTGGAGCCCTTGCAAAGTTCCTAAATCCGCCTCCTGCATTTGGGGTCGGTGGGAGTGGACTTCCTGAAAACAATGGAATGGACTAATCTGCGGATTTGCCAGTGGATTTGATAAAGGCCCATGTTCTAAGCCAAAGTTTCTCTGACCTCTTGTTAAACATTTCTCATCTTTCCCTGCCCATCCCTCCCACCCTTGTTCTTTTTGTGAATAGGGTGAGAGTGGATTACCAGCGGTGCTGTGTCTCTAATTAAACTCTTCTCTCTGTTGCACCCCCCTCCCCCTTTACTTCTATCAGTCCATCTTCTGTCCCACATGCACCCAGACAATCCTCGCATTCTCCCTTTCTTTTGGCATTTGGGCGCAACCGTTGCTTATAATGAAAAGGCTCATGCTGATGACTCCCAACAGGAGTAAGGCACAGCGGTGTCGGGTCACAAGTCAAAGGTCAATCCTTAAGGGTCAGGCGGAGGTTAATAAGGTGTTTTGTCACTTGAAGAAATGTCTAATCTCCCTGAGACTCAAAAGGATGCATCTCTCCTTTGGCAAACTTAACAAGTAGCCGCCTACCCCCTCCCTCCTCTTACGTCTAACCTCTTCTTTCAAGTCCACTTCTCTTTGTAGTCCAGCTTTTGTAATCCATTTCAACAAGACAAAACGTCCCAAAGCCACGGTTTGTCCAGGATTAATTTACAGCAACATTTCCTAAATCCCCTCCTTCTATCTGCACATCATCTGTCATGGAAAGTTGTCCTGCGCCAGCCTGTTTGAATGGCTAACTAGTTGATTCCCGTGAAACAATTAAAATTCCAGCCTTTGGTCCTCGCTCCGTGAGCCGTCTTGAAGCACGGAGCTCGGTCGGGCACAGATGCAACTTTGCTGACAGGAGCCCACTTGATGAGGGTATTATTTTAATGGAAAAGAGTGGCCTATTCATTATGTGCATGTGGCCATCACTGAGACACAAAGCACAGATAATGACAGGAACCAAAAGCTGGCGGAGAGCCAGGTCTGCTAAAAAACGCTGCCCGCTTGCCAATATTCAGTGCCAGTGACTCAACCAGACAGCTGCACACAATAAAGTGGAAAACTGGTCTCCTTTATGGTTTTAACTGAGCTCATAAACATCACATTTACATATATACTGTCACTGATTAGACTTGTCATTTATTTGACTATAAGATAGAATGTTATTTCACTCCGGGTAGATTTTCTTTCTTTTCTATTTTTTTTCTTTCAGCAGCGATAGCCTGCTGGCTGTTTTCACAATCTTTCCCAGAAATAGATGCCGCAGTGCTGAGGACGGACGAGAGCTGAAACTGCAGAATGCATTTGGCATTCTTACGCCCATGTTTCCTGTTTACCATATTATTTTCTTATGTGGTGCTTACTTCCTTATGGGTGGGCGGTACTGTCTCTGGATGCCTTTCAGTGTGCATTTGGGTGAGCGTGTGTGCTTGCTACAAAGCATCATCTTAAGGAATTATTCCTAATGCCTGATAGATATTATTTCCAACAACTCTGTTCACCATTGTATGATAAAAAAAAAGATTGCTCACAGAGACAGGAACACATGTTGGTGTGAAATGTGTGTTTGTGAAATATGCCTGGCTGCTCCTATGCGGAAACCCACAACATTAGGTCGAGGCCATGTGGTGTGTTGTGCCACTGATGGGGAAGAATGTGACATATTGAGGACAAACAGGCTTTTCCACAAACAAAAATATGGGGAAAGCCCGCATTCGTGTTTTCCACTTGTTTGTGAAACAACCCAGCTGTTATTGTTTTCCTGTCAATATGAATTACAGCAGTGTAAGATGACTTTTTGGGCTTCTCTAAAAATGTAAATTTCTCTGTGAAAGGAATATATTGTCCGGCTTTGCTGAGGAAAAAGTTCATTGCGTGATTTATTAATTTCCATAATCATTTTTGTTTCCAAAGTAGAGTCTGTTTTTGCAGTTTAAGCCATTTCTTAATTTTGTATGCTACATTACAGCATTATACAAAATGGCACTTTGGGGTATTGCAAATAGTTGTAAGTGTCAATCTAACATGAAATACAATAGCGATTTGATTAAATATACCTCGGACGCCTTCTAATTATCTGCAATTTCTCTAACAAGGCAAAGAAATTTCCTCTGGGATGCATATTTATTTGTTTCAGAAATTCTACATTGCACCACATTGTAGTCACATAAAAATTAATTGCATCCCATGCCCAGGCCACCTTGAGACTTGTAAAAAAAGAAAATCTGTAAAAGATGCTCGCATAAAAGATTTAACTTTATGCGATGAGGGAAAATTCTCTTGTAGGATCTGTAGTGATTTACCAACAAAGCGATGCAGTGGGTGGCCAGAAGGTTTTGTCTTCACACGGAGCGGACAGCGTGGCCGAACTAGGCAACTGCCAAGGCAGGCACTTAGGCAAGGAAGGCGACTTTTCTTTACGAGTAACCAATCGCAGAAACTGAAGTCTGGCTAGGTTGCGCATACCGATGATGGGCTTCAAGTCGAGTACCAACGAAACCAGAGGGCCGCTAGTGCCGCTAGTGCCGCTAGTGCTGCTAGCACCGCTAGCGCCGCTAGTGCCTCTAATGCTGCTAGCACTGCTTGTGCCGCTAGTGCCACTAGTGCCGCTAGCACAACTAGCGCTGCCAGCACAACCAGCGTTACTGTTGTTGCTCCGAGAGAAAGATGTAACATGTGAAAAGGTAATCTGTATTTTCTCTCAAGTCATTGTTTAAGTTGCTGATAAAACTTTATTTTGTGTGTGTGTGTGTGTGTGTGTGTGTGTGTGTGTGTGTGTGTGTGTGTGTGTGTGTTTGACACACATAAAAAAGAAGTGAATAGGAGAGATTAGCACTGATATTATTTAGTTTGAGGATCTGAAATTGGATTATTTGGAAAATAGCTATGATGCTACATGCTATGCTGTTAAAACTTGGAACCATGTTATATACAGAAGTGTTTGTATGTGGCTCAGCGAATTTCCCCCGTACTTTAATATTGTTGACACTGAGCACACTAGCTTTTATATTTACGTTATACGTGTGCAGTCCTGGGTGTGGAAACATGTCAATGGAGGTTTCTGTGATTCTTCTTTTTGTCTGAACCACATCTCCAAGATTACAGGTGACAGGCCAACAGCGACAAGTGAGAAGTGCCAGCCACACATCTGTGGGTCTCAACGGTATTATTATTTATTTTAACTGGTCAACTCAAAGTGCAGTGAACGCAACTGCACATTTTCAGTGACATTTTCAGGCTAAGATTGGCCTTAAACAGCAAACCCCAACAGCACATGTTTTACCCAGTGGCAAAACGTTAATGGTGAACTGGAGCGCCGCAGATTCTTACACAATACGATGTGGTTTCCTTTCTGAAAGCTCTGTCTCATTTAGCAAAACCCCCCTGACTAGTCTGACTCAATTTGCATGACTATTTTAATACCACTAATTATTCTCTCTATGCTGAATGTCAACCAGTTGTGAGCGGCTCAACGGTGGCCGTCGCAGAACCCTCGGCACATCCTCTCTTGCATGTTGAAAGTGTAATGTATAGAGTTGCACGCTCCTTAAAGTCGGCGGTGGGACCGTTGTTCCTCACTTACGTTCTCCGTGTGGTCAGTTATTTCAACAGTGGGTTACAGCTGCTCTGCTTTCTCCGTGACTCCCAGGCTCCTTGCGCGTCCTGTGGTTTGGTATCACCCAAAGGTGTCTGATGCGTTTGGCCGCCGCGCTCGGGTGGCCTGCCCCTGCGGTCGCCCTTTGTTTGGGTTTCTTCTTCATGCTCAGATTAGCAGCTATCTCCTCTGGGCTCTGACTTTTCCTGGAAGCTCGCTCGCTCATTGAGTATTTGCTTATGTTTCAGTGTGAACTGGCACACTCCTTCAGATAGCCTCGGCTCTGAATGGTCCAGCTAGTGTTCTTCTCTAAACCTCCAGCTATCGATTTACAATATCAACTACGTACAGCGCAGCCACTTTAACAGCCTCTTAAACCTGTATCTGGTCTCATTGAACATAAACCAGAATAATCCCATAATAAAGCATAATAACATAGAAAAGTTATTTTGTTTATGGATGTAAATTACACATTTTTGCTCAGTGTGTGTGTGCTCTGTTAGCGTCCGGATTAACTCACTTTTTTATTTGAGCGGTTTGCTTCCACTACCTATTGAAGGGGCAACTGTGGGTCAGTGGTTACCAGGTCTGTCTTTCAATCAGAGGATCGGTGGTTCGATCCCCGGCTCCGCGAGTCCACTGTATATCATGTAAGTCGCTTTGGATAAAAGCATCAGCTAAATTAAGTGAAATGTAACATATTGTGTCTACATGGTGCTTGTTGTGTCTGCGGGACACGCGTGCCATTTGCAGGCTTTTCATTAATAATATATCTCATTGCATGTGATTGCATATACAACAATCTCCAGTAATAATGAGGAATGCCAGGCTCAGAGGCTCGGAGATTTGCATGAGATGAAGCAATATCAGTTGCGCTGCCAGACTCGAGTTAGTGATACCCCTCTGGAGGTTTCACCACACAACTCAAACATGATCAATCCCAATAAAGCTGTCACGCGGCGCATGGAGATTTCTCCCTAACAGCCTGCTCATCTCTCCGAAACATTTTGTCAAAAGATCAGTGACATCTCTCCTTGCGATGTATACAACCGTACGGCACGTTTCTGCTTGTGAGGTTATTCCCATCGCTAACGAGACTATCTGGTTGCCCGCGAACTGCAGCGGACAAATTAGCGGCGATGATTACGCTGCCTTTTTATTCCGTGCAAACTCTATCTGCTAATCTCTTGTTCTCTCGGTTTCATTTACCCTCTCCGTCTCCTCGGTGGGAATACATCATTGTCTCAGCAGCTAGTGTGTTTCAGTCTCTCTTTGAGTGATAAGTAGAACCCCTGAGACGTGCCAAGTGCTGTTTCCCAGAAGTTTAGCAAAGGACGTTGCAGCACCTCTCTCGCTCTCGCTTTCATCGCGCTTATTTGCATTCATGATTAGTCTTGCTCGGCAGGAATTGTGGCCTCATCCCCACGGCATGAGCCCAGGGCCTTTTGTTGGGTTTCTTATAATAAATGCAAATCCGGGCTTTCTTGATTGGCTCTATCATTGTCTCGTTAGGTGCTCTGTGATTTGCTCAGATTAGACTTGGAAGCAGAGATGCAGAGGCTGCTACTCTTCCTCTCCAGGCTGAGATAGACAGATGGGGAGGAAGATATTTGTGGATAGGTGAAGGGATACAGGTGCACATACTTTAGTTAAAATATATGAGCTTCCAGTGAAGCAAGACAAGAGTATTATTGGAAATCTTCCAAACACCCGCTCTGACAAATCATATTTGATACTGTTCCCCGACATAAGTTTTCATGATTCAGATATTTTATTTACATGGGTGAGGCAGTTGCCTGGCAGAGGCAGAGGAAGGAGGGGATGGGGATGGGGGGGGGGGGGGGGGGGGGTCATTCTCACGAGAGTGCTGCTGGTTTACATTTGGATGCCGGGGCAAAGCGCCAGGGGCTCTTTTCAATGGGGATGAGCCACTAATCTGAGTTTGTGTGCCACTGATGGGGCTTCCTGACCAGTTGAGGATGTTGTCATCATTGGTTAATGTTGAACTTGCTCATGGGGGGGGGGGACAGGCTGCAGGCGGCGCAAGGGGGGAGGGAGGGCTGGTAATGTGCTGGTGATGCGATGGACAGAGGTGTGTGGTCTGGGCACTGCCCTTTTCCATTCTCAAAGGCCTCATTTATGTGGTACAAAATCTTTAAATCTGATCTTTAAATACATATTTCAGCTCTATTTTTCCTGCATCTATAACTTTTTTTGGGGGAAATATCCTTATTCGCACACCGTTTACATTATTTAGTTAAATTGCTTTTATTTTACACAATCTTTTACACTCCTATTATCAGCTCCCAGATGGTAGAACTACAAGGTGGACTTTTGCAGCCCAGATCTCAGGTGATAGCTCTCCAACAACCTGCACTAGTAATAACACATTAGTGAATATGCCGAGGCGTTCCTCTTCCATTGCGGCTCTTAGTGCCAACATGAGAACGCTGCTCTACAGGGGAGACCTGATATTAAACCTGTTTATGTGAACAGCCATAGAGAACCAGGTGGCTGGGGTTTGCCACATCAGGTCAGTTCAGATCTGTTAAGTCGTCGTAGAAAAGTTTAATACACTTTCTTCCAAGCACTTTCCTGCGCTTATCTAAACATCCTTGGACTTAACTAATTGTCACCTCTGCGGGCGAAAACCAACAGTATTTTCAACACCGTTTGACTGGCGTCTGCTCCAGAGGAAGAGCGGCTACAGCAGGAGGGCTATATTTACACTCCTGGTTGAGAGCTTTTTGAAAGGAACCAGCCCTTACACCACAGGAAAGGTGTCATGGTTAAGCAAGGTGTGGGCACAGCACATTCCTGGCATCCCATGCGAACCCGCGGGTGGAAGCCACCCTGCTGCCGGCCCTCATGCCGCTTTCGCATGGAGGCTGCTGGACGGCGGGTGAAGAGCTTCAGGGATGGGTTCGTTTCGAGGTAAACAGAAAGTGTGACTCACTGCTACTCCAGACAAATGTCACCCGAGAATACAGACAGATAAGTCTGCCGCACTGTCTGTCAGCCACGGATGATGTAACAGGAATCAGAGCCCCCTCCCCACACCACCACCACCACCACCACCACCGTCCTTCCCTGTGTTTGTCATCTGCGTCTTCCCTGACAGCTCGGTGCAGGCCAGATTAGACCCGGCCCGTCGCCACAGAGCTCTCCAATCCTTCTTCTCCTCCGCGCCTCCCAGTCACCTCCCAGACTAAACCAGCTGATTCCTGCTTGCCACTCGGATGCTAAAATAGTGGCATTATGTGATTGCCATCTGCCCAGCCAGACATGAGCTGTGTTCAATAAATTGCGTTCTTCTTTTCACATCCCAGACACCCTGCTTTAAGATGCAGATGTGAATCCAGCCTGTCACGCTCTGTTATTTTTTTTCTTTCTTCCCCCATGTATTTAGGAAACTGCTAAATGAGATGTACAGTAGCCCGGAGGTGAGCTTCAGCTTCAGCGGCACTCAGATGTCCTACATGCTTAACGTTCACCCGTCAGGTACAGGGAGGAATGTGTTCACGGCAGTCTCGGCTCATTGCACCTCAGATATCGCACCACCATGCCTACCAGAATAAACACCCAGCAGGAAAAGAAACACGCTGCTGTAATTCCCATGGGAGAAAATGAAGGAGGGGAAAACCTCCTTCTGTGGTTGTGGTGGTCGTGCTGACCTCATGGAGGACTTTATGGGATCATCATTGAAGGAAGGAGGAGGTCAGTCTGGTCATTTTATGGCACCTCATTATTGTTGGTGTATATTGATATAAATGAACGCATGGACGGATGTTCATTGCCTACTTACCACTGGTTATATCCGGTTATATAGTGGAAGTCATCCATTTTCATTTTTCATGAGGTGTTTAACTGCAAAACCTTTTAGAATGGTCGGCATGAGAGGGGAACCTATAGAAAAGACCCCGGATTATATTACATGGGACAATCATTTCCCTTTTTTCATTTACATTTTTTCAAGATCGTTCAATAAAATCAAATCAGATAAGCTATATACATATACCAGAGTAGACAAACAGCGTAAACGTGTTCGATATTTGCCAAATCTGTCAAACTCATTAAAACTTTTGAAAAACACCAACCTGCATCAGACACCTGCTACTCGTGTTGGGTCATGCTGCAGTAACGCATTGGTTGAAGGTGTAAGTAATGGTCTCTTACCCGAAGGTCTTTCAGGTGGATCAGCTGATGCCGAGCGATCGTGGATATTCTCAAAATGCAATGGGGTGAAAAAAGCATTTACAAGAGTATCTATAGGTGCAATTAGGAAAGTGAATAATTGTGTCTTCGTATCCTTAAAATGTAAATTGACTGTGGCTCAGTGGTTAGCAGGTCCGTCTCTCAATCAGAAGGTTGGTGGTTTGATCCCCGGTTCCGCTAGTCCATTTCAATGTGTCCTTGAGCAAGACATTTAACCCTAATTGCTAACGTCTACTGTATATCATGTAAAAATGGCGACTAAAATGAAACAAACAAAGGGAAACCAAACTACTTGGTTATGTTCCTTTCGGCAAAAACAAAACTATTACTTTAGGCAACAAAAGCATTTGGTTCACGTGGTACACCAACACTAAGTCTCCTGGGTAAAAGCATGTGTTTTTTTTTATTATTTCTTGGTGAGATGTCTCTATAAGATAAGATAAGATAAGATAATCCTTTATTAGTCCCGCAGTGGGGAAATTACAGGATTACAGCAGCATTGCTCAGAACGAAAAGATAAGAGGAATCAAGTAATATAAATAAACAGTAATAAACATAATAAAATAAACAGTAAAGAAGAAATTGAATGTACAGTAGAACCCTAACCCTCTATAAACCCTCTTTAAATCCTGTTATCTGTGTGTTGTTGTTGTTTGTGCAGCACCAGAAAAAAAGTCCTTGATTTGGGACCATCTTAGAGAAAGAGATAATGAATAATCCCTTTTGGGGCTTTGTTTTCTCCTCCTGCACATTCCATTTTCATTACTTTGTTTTAAACTTTAAATCAAGAACAAAATAAGGCATCAACATGACTGTCACGCCTGTGTGGCTCCTCGCCAGTGTGTGTCATCGGCAATGCATCTTTTCAGCACAAGCACACACACACCGACCCAAATGCACGAGTTATTCTTCAAGTTTTCCGATACGGGATTATGCCAACACTTCAGCGCTGCAGTGAAAGTGTATGATAGGGGGGCTCAAAGCAGTGACAGCTGGCTTTATGTGGGCTACCATTACCAGCAGGGTCAGTAGGACGCAGCTCTCAACACCAGCACGCAGAGCTGCTGAGAGGGGTCTTGGAATTTACACGCGTAATTATCACTCCCTGCACTGTGGCTTTAAGAGGCTCACTGTACGAATGTGTGTGTGTGTGTGTGTGTGTGTGTGTGTGCGTGAGCCATATGATGGCATGCGTATTTGTCTTTGTGTGGTTTTGGAAACAATGTCACGTTCAATTGTAGCAGCATCACTCACCTCTCCCCTAATTCATATTTTGGTTCAGGCCGACCTTCTGTTTGTTTTGACATTTCAGCGTGGGAAACACAAACCTCTCTGTTTGTGTTTTTCATACCGACATAAATCTTCTTGTATTCTGAGGTATCACGGACAAGCACTGTCTTGTGTTGCTGTGATGCACCGCTAATGAACCTGATGTGAGCGGCCCCTACGGTGCTTGCTCTAACACTAGGTGTCAGTGTCGAGTCTAGCTCTCTTTGTGCCGCTAACAGACTTTCCATCCAACTTTATTACTGACTTTAAAAAAATTCTCTCACTGGGACGACTCCACAGATGACAGAGACAGGATAATAGTTATAGATGCTCCGTTTCAAATTTCACTTTTGCAGATCTTGTTAGGGGAAAAATAGGCAGTGACATGGCAGCGTTATGGCTATTCATTCCACAATATTGAAAGTCCCTCATACAACAAAGACCATGCAATAAAGGGATATATGTGTGCCTGGTAATAAAGCCTTTGAAGTTTGGTTCATTCTGATTAATTTATTAATTAAGCCTGTACTCTTCTCTGTCTCAAGTTTTATGAAACACCCTATAAAAAAGCCAAACACGTCTTTAAAACAGAATTCCTCTATTAAAATGTGTTTAATACAACTGCTTCGCATTCCTTTCAAAGTCCATAAAATAGAACCACAGATCATGGCCTATTTGGTATTGTACTGTTAAAAAAAGTAAATCATTAAGCAGGCAAGTGCATGACCTGTTGAATGTGCTATTTTTAAATAGCCAGCACACTGTTTCGTTGAAGTTAGCACCTCAACCTCTTCTAGGGCCTCTCCTCTGTGTGCTGATAAGGACTGAGCAGAACAGACTCCATTACGTTGTCATTGCAGGGCAGGACTCAGAGGAGGATCCAGGGTCTGCAGAATGTCAGGACTATAATGGGGCTCTGCAGGAGCAACTGGGTCCTGCACCACCAAGGGAGCATGTGTCTGACCTTCCACATCTGACCCACCTTTACTTTCCTTCCTGTCTGATCTCATCTTCTTTCCCCTCATCTAATTACTGCCAGTAGACTCAGGCCGTCTGAGGGGCGGAAAGAAAATACAAAGGGCACCAGATGCATGCGGTTGGGCACCAGCATGCAGACAGTTTTCTAGCATTTAGGGCAGCCTATATGGCACTGCATCACATTTTCTCCATTTAAGGTCACCCATTAGTGCATTGCCTCTCACGTTATCCACTTGGAGGGCACCTCACCTTTTTTTCTCCACTGAAGGGACATCCAAGAAGGCCATATATCATGTTTTCGCCACTGGAAGGGCACTTCAACATGTTTTCTCCACTGGGAAGGCATCCAAGAGGGCACTACCATGTTTCCTCCACTGGAAGGGCACTTCAACAGGTTTTCTCCACTGGGAAGGCATCCAAGAGGACACTACCATGTTTCCTCCACTGGAAGGGCACCCTAGAGGGCACTTATTCGTGATTTATTTACTGGGAAGGCATCAAAGAGGGCACTACCATGTTTCCTCCACATGAAGGGCACCCTAGAGGGAACCTATCCATGTTTTTTCTTCTGGGAGGGTATTCAAGAAGGCACTTTATTATGTGTTCTTGACCCCCAGAAGGCACTTTGTTATGTTATGTCTATCAGGGCCTCCATGAGGGCACTTGAGCCTATTTTCTCCACTGGAAGGACATCTTAAAGGACACGTTTGCACTTTCTATAAGTCAACCAGTGATTACAGCCATCTCTTTCTTCTCTTCTCAATCTTCATAATTTTTTGTTTTTGAATCATTGCAAAGTTGTTGTAGGCTCAGCAGCTGCCAATAGCTAAGTTTAGGTTATTATGCAGACCTGCTCTTTTTGGATGACAATGTGTTGTTACTGGAACAAGGAAGAGGATTGATACTCCTGGATGTTACCGAACCCGCCTCAAGACATTGCAGCCACCTCACAGCCACGACTTCTAGCACTTTGTCTATGAAAGAGTCGCTGAGATGCTGTTCTGCTGTTCTGCTGTTGTTGGAGGTTTGTTGTGTGTTACTCCAGAACAGCCAAACAGGAGCTGTCCCTGTTAAAAGGCACTGTTCACCGCTTTCATCCTGCGCTGCCTTGAGCATGCCATTGTTGGCAGTCCACTAACAAGGCGTCTCTAACTGCACCACTGGCCTCGTACGGAAAGCTCAGATGCTTGGTGGAGATGACAAAGCTATACCTTCTCTCTCCACCAAAGTAATGCACTTTCAAGAATGTCCTTGTGTTTCAAACCGTCCCATTAAAATGCATTTGCAAATGTCTTGGTCACAGGTGGTCGTTTGTCCAATGGATTGGTTGCCAAATGTCAAGGGGGTGGGTCTTGTGGGCTTGTGAGGGGAAAAGGGGAGAAAATGGGAATGCATGCGGCAGAATAGCAAAAGACTTGAGCTGGCCAATAAATAATAACCCTTAATCATAAGGTATTGGGGTTTAGTTTTTGTCTTTGTTATGTTAACTTCAATAAACTGACACCAACACTGAACTGTGAGCCACCAGGATGCTGGGTCCAGCTCCACCACCCAGCAAGAGCCAAACTCATTGGGGTTCAGGTGAGGCCATGCTTTGCAGAGGTAGCGTTAACCGAATGTATTCCGCCATTGACATTTAACAATGACAGAAATATCTGAAAGCTGGAGGCCTTGGAGCGTCTGTGACCTCTATGGGTCAGAGAGCGTCCGTCGGAGCGCCACTGGTGCAGAAGGAGCGCATGATGCAAGATTTCCTCCCAGTGAAGCGAGTGTTTGGAGGATCGAGAAATGCCACGTTCAATCCGATGAGTCCAGTCAGCAGCAGAGTGTTCAGCCTTCATATGAAGTTGCCTGTCCGAGGAAAATATGGAGAAAAAAAATCATTCATCTGCCTTGTGTGTGTTGACATGAAAGGTGACAGCACCGTCGGGTGATAATCGATTATCACACAATTTGTATAACCAATGAGAAAACCGTATGCAACCACTGATTCTTGGGTGGCGGTAACCGATGATCGACATTCATACTGCGGTAATAAGACAGATATCTAGTCTCTAAAAGATCTAAAAGATGATTTTCCCTATGAACTGCACACAGCACGAAGAAATATCGGCCTCAAATCTCTCCATGTTTGTCAGAGCGGTGAGGAGACCTGCGGTAGGTACATCCCTCACCGTGAGGTCATGTGGTTCAGCCGGCGCTCCATGGTGATGCAGCAAGGTGGTGCATGACATCTGCTGAGGAGGAAGGCTAATGCTCGGTAGTCATGGCCACGAGGAAATTAACCCACATAAACAGTGTTTGTTTTTGACGCACACGCACACTTCAGGTAATGGCTAATCTCTTATCTGAAGAATCGCAAGTATGTGTTCCAAGTTTAAATAAAACGTGGGGATCTATGTGGAGTTGGGTGCCTATATGGAGTTACATGCTTTGCGCGTCATAGAGGAAATTGCAAGATTATGCCTTAGGACTGGCCAGTAGTAATTACTGAAGAAGTGGCCTATAATCTGTGGTTGGTATGTAATGTGTGTGAGTATTACTGTGATTGTGTGGAGGCCGGGATGGCATTGTTGCACATATTTTTGTACTCTTCTATAAAGGTTTGTGGCCAGTCCCATGCGTATTATATGCACTTCACACCTCACCTTTAAGATAAAAATAATTTTGATCACAAACACATGATAAAAAGAGAGTGTATTACTGTGGCTGCAGAATGAAAGGAAGTGCTGATTCTCTATAATACAATTTATTTTGAGGCTTGGGAAATACCCAATGATTTACTCATTATAAACCAAATAACATCTCTGCAGAAATAATATTTTGACAATCATCCGTCAACTATTGGAAGGAAAATGGGGCGTCAGCTCTAAAACTACACACACTAGTAATTACGAAGGTATACAAAACAAAATCAAGCCGTTCATACATAGCCGGCGGACAATAAAACCCCCTTTTTCAAAGTTCTACCTTTGATCTCACAAGATCACTGGCACACGTTTGATTACTCATCAGTTTTTCTTGGCTCTTCGTTTGTCTGGCTTTCGTCGCCTTTCCTCCACATCAGGATTAAAGTTTCTCTGAAATGATTAATGAGTATTGAAGTTATATTTACCAGCCAATCATCATCTTTGTGTCATTAAGGCTTTGATAAAAGGCCTCGTCTGGAAGAGAGCACCTGCTCTACCTGCCATCAGCTCCTCATGTGCTCCGTGCAGCTGCTTTCTTGGCCGGCCCCATCGCTGGTTCAGGTCCAGGCCCTGAAGTCCTGTACCATCAACACTCACTCAGAGCTACCACATTAAGGCTGGTGACAAATGACCTCTGAGGTCGCGGCTCATTATAACACCTCACAGACGCTCACGGCAGCTCACGGCAGCTCAGAGCATCTCGATCCAGCCGGAGCTTTGATGCTCGCCAGCCTGATTAACCACGAAAGGAGGCTGAGTGTTGGATGCATCTGCTGTTGCAATTAGGGATTTCCCAGGCAGAGAGGTGAAGTCGTTAGGTGAAAACAAAGGTGAATGTACAGGAAGAGGATAAAAGGATATGGTTGTGGGGTCTGACACCTGTCTAATTTTGAGTGCCTTCCCAAATATACAATGTGAGAAGATGTGTCTGGGTAGGCAACTTAGGAGAAACCAGCAAGAGCATTTGATTGATTGATTGCTGTTTTGTGAATTTCAAGAAATGTAACAAAAGAAGCTTTTAAATGAAATTGCCTCCCCTAGCTTTAAGTGGATAACAACCCCTTCAAACACATTAAAGCGTCTTAAGGCCTATAAAAAAAACGTCACTTTATATGTTGATTATTTGTTGGTCATTTTTATGATGCATTTCGATAGAAAACATACACAACTTGCAGAAAACTGTGATGTGAAAAGCTTCAAGCTATCCAACAGATAATTGCAGGTTCAAAAGAAGGGACCTTTACCTATTTATTTTAACGGTGTTAATTGAAACACGATGCCTTTATTAGACCGACGTAAGCAAACAAGACCATCACTGAGAAGATTGGCTATTTTCTCAGGAATCCTGCAATTCTCCTGTGATCTCTCCAGAATCCAGCTGCCATGCAAGATGACCAATTTAGCAATACTCTCGCTTTTGTCCTCAGGTACTACCAAAATCAACACAAAACGATAGTTCCTCCAATGTTTGTATTGTTGCATAAGACAACCCTTAAGCAAAAAGTTAGCTTTTCCTAAAACTGTTACTTTTATTCATTGACATTACCAGTTTTACGTCATATACTTCATGTTTATTTCAATGTGGGACATAGCATGGCTGCAGTGTTTGCCCGTGATGGAAAGGAGAGGAGAGGACAAGAGGTGAGTGTTGCACGCTCTTTCAAAAGACCTCCTCTCTCTGCCTCTAGCCCGTGTTTCTCCTCCATTGGTGCTGATTTATGGGCTTGTCTGTTGCTAGGACACGGACACGCACAGTGGTCCTTCATCACTCTGAGTGGACGAGAGGCGCTGCCAGGACCTGGTCTGGACGCCGAGCCAAGCACTAATGCGAGCTCCGAATGACCTGCAGTAACTGTAACCTAACCTGCCAGGCTAAGAAAGCGCAGTGCGGGTGCATCACGTCAAAGACGGCACGAATTGGATCAGTAACCCAAGCAAATAACAATCACCAGCCAACAGACTTTTGTTGAGTGACCCAACTTCACATCTACTCCTGCTCTCTTGCTACCTATCCGCTAACACGCAGTCTAATTACCGCATAATGACTTAATGAGAGCTGCGGGTTTGACTCAGCGGGATACGACGGTTCTGTTTTACATCCAGTAGCATGCTTCTGCAGCATGACTCACCCCTGCTTGGCCCAGACCTTGGCTCCATGCATGCAGGGAGACAGTGCACAGGCCTGCCCGCCTGACTGACTGATTGACGCAGAGCCGAATGCAGCGAGAGTGTGGTTTGAGAGAAAAGGTGGAATTAAGGGTGAGATAGAGTACAGCTGTTCTTTGAATTTGAAAGGGGAATGAGAGAGGGGGCAGGGAACTGGAAGGTTTTCACCAATTCTTTACTCAATTTGTTAATGAATACTGTGCTAACAGCACGCCAACAATATTAAAAATGATCTGTACTTACATGCAATATTGACTAAAGCGGGCACGAGGCAAATCGGTTTAAAGTGTTGTTGTGCCTCCTCTTTCTTTCTCTTCACTTTCTCTCTTCAATATTTAATGGTACGTTAATACAGGCAAAATTGCAGACATTTATTGCCACAAGATATGTATTAGTATCTCGTTGAAGGTGACCTATTGTGCTCATTTTCAGGTTTCTACTAAAACATGTGTACATGCATTTAAAGCTTAAGAAACACATTATTATTCTCATACATTCTGTCAGAATATACCTGTTTTTTAGTGCCTGTCTCTTTAAGCCTCGATCGAAAAAAGCCTCTCCTGCTCTGATTGGCTAGCGAGAATAACGTTATGTTATGCCCTATGGTTGAAATGTTTCAGTGACATAAGCATCTTATGAGACACATATTTCACTGTATAGTTCACAAATTAACAAAAGATATGCAGCTTACTTAAGAACGTCGCCGTCAAGAATACATGTAAAGATCTCTGGAGTCAACACCGTTCACCGTGAAAAGAAAACATCCCATCCGTCCAACCCCTGGCGGTGAAGCAGTCCGGGTCAGGCAATGTTTAACCTCGGAGATTCTCTAATCCTCTCTTAATACCGGCTCACTCTTCCACTTAACTGGTCTGCATGTCTGAAGCTAATCTGACACGATGGAGGTATTGACATGAATCCAGCAATAAAGGGCTGCCGGCTCCAGTTTGTAATTCCCTCTGAGGCCAGTTGGCTTATGCAAATAGTGGACCACCCGTTACCACTGAGGACGGATTATAAACCCACTGTAATGAGCCTGCAGTCCCTCTGAATGACACGTTTGGTAGAATAAAAGTGTGAATAAAATCATTTTCATTGTCCAATACAATAAAGCGTTGTACCAATGCATGCTCATTGTTAACATGTGACAAAATTATATTCTATTAAATGTCACCAATGATTTATACAAACACTGCACCTGTCATGATTTGCAATAAAAAAGTACTTTACTGTATTTGTTTTTTAATAAAACAAACATTTTACTAATGCAGTACTTTCACTGACTTCAATAATTCACTCGACCTACAGCACTAACTCACTCACTCACTCCCAGTGTAAGCAATAAGAGGAAGCATTATTGTAACCGTATAGATCCAT